>JABFFG010000057.1:0-46812 GCA_013623685.1 Fusarium transvaalense
GAGCGAAACCGATAGAAATATCGACCGTTCCAGCACGGTCGTCGGCCGAGCTTCTGTTCTGGTAGCCTCAAATCAAACGAAAGGAATGCGAGATCGTGCGTCATGTGCTTTATGTTTCAATCTGGGCAAGGTAGCATCTCCCTCGCCATTGGCTAGCTTGTATGTCTCGATTTCTAGAATATCCGCCCGTAGCGCAAAGAGTCGAACGAGGTCGAGGGCGCAGACTCGCCGATCCAATTACACGGCAAAGGAGCACCATCTAATTGATGAGGCACATGGGAGGGACACAACTGCTTGCCATTCGCTGGGTGGAGGATATCTACCACACACCCCAGATCCTCTGCCCACTAGCATCTAGATAGAGGCAGCGTCGCGTAGATATGAATATCGCGACATTTGAGGCAGGTGATAAACATGCTCTAACAGCAGACATGTTTCATCCGCTGATCTCTTCTGACAACTGAGTCGTGACAGAAACTATTCAGCGACGTAACACGACTGTGGTCTGTTGCATTTTATGTGTATATCTATATGCCTGTGAAACGGCAAAAGACAATAAGGTAACTCGAGACTGTTAATTCTTTTCGGCTTTTCTAGACCGCAGTGGAGAATTGTCTACATCGCCTGTGGCATGATATGTGATCCGAGGAATTCACAGCGCACTCACGGGGTTAAATTGTTAAAGGATTTCCCCAGACTGAGGCTGGAACACACTTCTTCAAAAAACATCTATTATCGGGGAAAAAAACAATCTTATTGAGACAGCATGACTCGGACCACCAAACAGACGTGAAACGCCAGAGGATGGCCAGTGCACGATAACAGAAACCGGGGCTCTTGGCCTTGGACCCTTGCTGTATCATTGCAGAATGTTGTTCTTCTGGCTGGAATTCGAGAAAGAATCCCAGAAAGCTTTCAAACAGACGCATGTAAAATGGTCATTTCGACGTATTGACTTTTTGTCGATGGAATCAGACAAACACGATTCTTGCGCTGCATTTAACGGTTGCATCTTGTTCGAGCCGCGTCTGTGACCATGACTGCAGTAATAATATTGTCGTGCAGCGGGTTATAAGTCAAACAGCCTATGTCCTAAGACACACTGCCAGATTTGGCAGGAAGGCTGATGTTGACGCCGAACTCGACGGTCTAGACTCTCTCTCAGAGGGAGGTCCTGCAGACAGAGCAAATCGCGAGAATGCAGAGTATCGAGATTGAATTGAGTCCAGAGATGTCTTGCTCAAAACTCAGGATGTTAATAGACTCGTCTCGGCCGTTTCTGTGTCGAAAAGTCGCTTGTGTATTAATAACTATCGGGTTCTCGATAGAAGGCGTTACAACTATGGTAAGCGGCACAACGCTTTCATGGTTAGCGAACAGCCATGTCGCCTCCAAGTCCCACAAGGTCTTGGCTTGCGCTCCTCGCGTAGCAACACCATGCACTGATGAAAATTGTACCACTTTCTGACATCGTAGGGTGCCGCGCCTATTCAGCAAGCAGTAATAATTAGCTTGTTTTGGTATGCCGGTCAAACGTATGCGGTTGAGATAAACAAGATCGGCTGGTATTGATGAGTCAGTGTGATGGGTTTCTTGCAATTCGATGCAATAGGAGCAAAGCCCATACGGGTAGTCCAATATCGATCATCCCTTATCGCATGGTGATAGACAGCAAACAGTACAGTTGCTTTGGACTCGTCTTGGCAAGTGCTGAGAATGTTTGAAGATCATCGCGAGTCTGAGCATTCTGAAATGTGCAGCGGGATGAGCATCCACTAAGCGACAGGGATAGCAAGATAGCTTTGCAACATGCAGGCTCGAAGTACTGACTACCTAACACCAGGAGTGGAACTGTGGACAAGGGTTCTCGAGGGGCCCTCAAAGCAAGATGACATTCAGCTCATCCAATCATATACTGAACCTGTTCCAGTTTGGTGGAGGTATGACATAACTACTGCCATAACGCCAAGAGACAACAGAGGCTCCGCTTGGAGCGGCGCCGACAAAGGGCAAAGGCGCAGCAGAAATACACATGGATATGATGGATCATGGTCTTGACAGATCCAATGCGAAAGAAAAAAAATACCAGGAGAAGAGCAAGGGGCATTTAGCGAAAAAGGAGAGGGTAAGGATGTAGAGAAAGGGTCTTTTCCACATGCTCTAGCCTCATGACGGGATTGCGCGTGGTGTAAGCATAAGATATAGAAGGGACCAGACGGCACGTAGTGGTTGGTCTCGTGGTAGCGAATAGTTGCGTTGCGTGACGGTCATGTCTTAGATTTGCGAAAGATAGTCATGACAGACACCAGGACCGTGACGCGTTGGGTTACAGGTGGGTTCGGTGTTGTGAAATCGCGTGTGATGGTGCTGCTGTTACTCCTGAATCAAGAAATGATGTAGCAGATGGATGGGATGGTTGATCGAGAGCGCAGTAGACGTGGTAGTCTAGTTGGTGTGGGTGGTTTGGTTGATCAATGTGGGCATTTCGGCGTTTGAAGTTGACAGCATGTAACGGTTGGCTAGTCATTAACTACGAACATTGATGTGCATCTGCATTAGCAGCAGTCATTGCCTATTGTAAGTTGTCGCTGTCGGCAACATCGCATAATTGTTAAAACAATGCCCACATATGGTGGAAAGAGTGTCGCTTGAGGATCGCTGCGTGACTGAGGGAGTTTGTGCGACCGCCCGACTGAGATGGAGATTTCTTGACGTGCTATACGTACGATGTCTTGCATCACATCGACACCGTCATTGACTATAGATGAGAGCTAAAAAAAAAAAAAAAGAGACGCAAGGCACTCAATAGCTGCACATCCTTTTATAAAGTATCGTCTTTGACCCGCTGGCGGTTCACCAGTATGAAATTCCAACTGTTAGCTGTTGAGTAATCATGTCGCGAGGTGAACGACTTGAAAAGGGTTTCCATTGTACGCAATGGCGTTTTTTGTGCATTATCTGATCTTTTTGTCACATAGCAATTCTTTTCTCCCAAGTCGTGATATTTCAGAATGCCAGTGAGAACTTTGCCGGTGCTTGACAATAGCATTTTCGTTAAGCAGGTAAACAATAACAACAACACAGGGACATGATTGTGTTGATGATATGTCGTTGTCAACTGCTCACGATCTTGGTCTGTGAGACATTGACCATTGACCTGGAACATTGAGCTTTGACGATGGCTGAGGCGCGCGCACGCACTGGATCTTCGGTTTGAGCGTACTGGCCAGCATCCCCGTCTTTCGTGGTATTATCGTCGCTGTTAAGTTTGTTTACGTTGCAAATCGTCGAGCCTGGACTGTTCCTGGCGGGTAACAGGAAATGAAGGTCCAGCATTGAGAACCCGTCAAGGACTGGTTTCCCGACGCTACAACGTTCTTAGAATCCCCTAAAGGAAATAAGCGGCTTGCATCCATTGCTAAAATGGCGATTTCAGCGGGACGGTTATCACCAATCTTGAGTGCAGCACTCGAATTCTCGCCTGTTACTCGTCCGAGTTTCTGTGCTCTCATTTATCCCGGTTCAACGCCAAGCATACCCCCACCATAGCGAGTCGAGCAAGCCTCCATGGAGGTTACGACCCCACTAAAGACCTCCGAAGTCTTGGCAGCGCGACCTGGGCTGTGTGCTCTTCTGTCATTCTCAACCTGGTATCATGAGCTTGCGGCGAGTCCGGTGCAAGTATCAGACCGGTATTCTGGCATTTGAGAATGTCATTCAGCCACTCTCGAGCCTTTCAAGAAAAAAGGAGAAACAAATAGTTGTTGTATCAGCCTAGAGGAGCTTTGGCGTTGTCTTAGCCAGCCCTTCGAGACAACATTGCCCAGCATGCCCAGTTACGAAAGTGGCAGGGCTCAATGAATTGTCTTGAAAGCTGTGGAATACGCGAATGGCAATGAAGTCATTCGATGATATGTTCTGCGTTGGCCATGTAGTCATTATATGGGACTTGGCCCTGACCGACACTGAAAGACGAAATAATAAAACAAAAGAGGCAGAAAATGCGGAGTTGAGGTGAAAGATGACGGAAAATCCTTGGGTCTAAACAACAGAGTTGAGATGTGGTGGTACAGGGGGCGGATTGGTTGAGTGAAGCATTGACGGATTGCCTGGGCAGATGAAGGTTGATGCGAGCAAAGCTAAGCAAGCGTAGGGTTGAGGAGCCAGGGCCGTTATGTGGTCGATGCCGTTATCGTTATTGATTGTAACCAGAGTTATTATCATCAGTATTTCGAATAGCGCTTGTATCGTAGATTGCGACTGAAGAAGGAACGCAAAATCGCTGATGATGTCGCCAAAGAACGACAGGAGGTGTACAATGACCTCACGCGAGAGAGTGCTGCGACTCAATCTGCGAAGAATGCGTCTCTGCTGCAAGAGACGGAAGTGCCAAGTGCTGCACGTCGAGAACAGTTCAGGAGCCTGGAGATTCCTCTGAATGCCCTCGGCCGGGATACTCGCAAGCGGCAGACTTCAAGATCCAAGGGGTCCACACATCAACGAGAGAGAGCGGAGCATCTCATGAGTAACTCCACCATGCTGGTCACTGGTACTTTGCACGATGGGTGCGTGCCCCCAAAGGAGACCGCTCCAGGTCCAATCAGCCGCCCGTACGACCGCTGATGCACCAGCCAGCCTGCCGGGGTGTGGTGTTTAGTGGACAGAAAAAGTCGAGAGGGTGTCCTCGAGGCCAGGAAAGTGTGCGAAGTGAGGTGTGAGAGGTTCCAGTGAGAGGCCTGCGCGTGCCCGCTGCCCGCTGGCTGTCCGTTCTGTCCTGTCCGCTCCGCTAGAGAGAATGATGAGCCCGCTGCGATGGAAATTGAAGTAATCCCGGCCCCGTCAAATTGGCAGCGAAAATCAGTGGGCGAGGAAAAGATTCCCATCTCCTCCATCTGATCCTATCCCAGCCGGACGGCCAAGTTAGACCAACACCCCCCCTGGCTAGGAAACTTAGTTATCGTCCATCTGAACGGGTCTCTTGCTCTCTTCCATGCACGGCACCCACTTTTAGACTTACAAGGAGGTACTTAGTCTACCTAGGCCCCAATTTGGGACCCCTTCTCTGCGTTTGCGTCTGCTTCTCGTCCTCCTCCTACCATACTCCTCGACGTCGTCGTCGTCGTCGTCGTCGTTCTCGTCCTCCTCCTCCTCCAACCTCGACCATCTCGACGGTTTCTCGAAGCTGCAAAGGATCTTTGGGCTCGCATTCGGACTTTTCGAGCTTTTATAATCGATTACTTTTTGGATTTGGTCGGTCGGTTTTGATTGCAAGAGCTGCTGCTGTGCTTGCGGCCGTTTCCCCTCTACACCATCACAGGTAAGTTCGTGATGCTTCTCTGCAATTTTCTTTCCTTTCTCCTCTTCTCGTTGCATTCCCTCTGAGTCAATACCTGCTTTTCGACATTCCATCATGGGCCTTCTTCGAACTTGCCTATCCTCGCTTTTGTTCTGCGGTGGTGAAGAGGAAGGTGACTGTGGTAAAAGCGAATGGTTTTTCCTCGGCTGCCTGCTCTGCTTCACAACCATCTTTCGGCTACCTCTACCTGCAAATTTAAGTCCGTTGTACTCTTCCACCCGGTCGCCCTTTCCCTTCTGCAACCTTGCGTCCCTATTTGTCGATCCCGCACTTTTTCCAGTGCTCCGCTGCAACTCGGCGACAGAAAGATTTCGTGTGCAAGGTACAACAAAGTTGATTGTGATCTTTCTTCTGGCTGCGTTCTGCCTCTCTTGCGTGACTGCTGCCATCAGCGACCTCCCAAATGCATGTGACTACGGGTTTACGATCGCGATCTATCATCATTTATCCATTCATACCTGACCATGTTATCAACGACGACGAGTGAAGAGTGCGGCTGTGCCGCAACGACCGAAAGCCAGTTTGCATTTTGACACGCTTGGTTGCATACATTCAGTTCACTCGTGCCTTTTGCCTCTACCCCGCTGGCATTTATCTCTTGGGTGCCGAAAATTCTGGAATCGAAACAGATTGTGACCACTCACCTCGCAACCGTTTTGAACTTTGTACTGGTCGAATTTTCAAGCGTGACATGGCACTGACTCTACTGTGAAATAGGTCGATATCACAACCCCCTCGATCCTTAATATCGTAGGCAACGTCTTTTCTCTCGGATTGTTTCTTACACTTCCTCGAATCTCGAACAACATACCTTTATACCTTTCTCGGGACGATCCCACGTCCATGTGTCGGGGACAATAATCATGGACTCAGAAGACGGAGAACTGTTCATAAAGGTATGCCATTTCTTCTTCTTGGGCATTGACCATCATGATAACATTTCGTTCTCAGCAACTTGCCGGCTTCGTACGGACGCACGAAAAGGCTTTAGCCAATGCTCTCCAATTACGCCGCCAGGTTCGACACAAGCCTTCCCAAAGTACTGGCTCAGCCGCGCTGCTATCCCAAACCTCCACTTCTCTACCTGAACGACCCTCTACCTCAGCCTCTACATCCGGTTCACTCGCAGCTGCCTTGTCGCTCGGATCTCTCAGCTTCACATCGCATAATGTCAAATCTGCAAAGTTGGCGCTTACACCTCACCACCTGTTCTACCTTCTCTCTCGTTTCGAAGAACTCAGTATCAATGTTGGTCCTATGAAGGTCCGCCTCGAGAATCTCCACGACAGTTCCTCATCAGCCAACTATGTTTCGTTCCTCAGCAATACCCAACGATCCAGGAGCAAAGGCTCGGATATTGACTCGATACACTCTGTCTCGAGCATGCGAAGTGTCATGTCGGGCATGTCTGCACTGTGGTCGAGCTTTGGTATCGGTGCTAGCATCTCTGCCGCTAGGACTGAGCGTCAAAAGGCTGCCCTGGAAGCTGACATGAAATATCTCTATTCCGCCTTTACCAAAATCCCTTGCTTGAGATTGGCACCTGATTGGCGCGCTCGTTTGATTCGTGGATACGAGGAGTTTCCCTTTGATTCAGCTGTTCCCCTCTATGTTTTCAAGAACTTGCAGGCTCTCGAAGTCAGCAGTATTGATTTCCGACAATTCTTTGGCTGGGACCGTCTTGCTGATCAGCTGCGCTCGTTGACGCTTAAACGTGCTGGTATTGAAGATCCTGCAGATATCTTGATTGATATTGTGCTGGACGACATGGACAAACGTCGCAGAAGGGTTTCCAAATCTCAATCTTCCCCCACGTCTGTTTGGACAGGTAGTGGCAGCCCTCGTCGAAACGTTGCTCACCCTGAGCTCAACCGTGCAGTGTCTGCCCCGAGCTCCCCAGGCCCTCATAATGACATGAGAGTTGGTTCAATGACTCCAAGTGAACATGCTGTTGAAGAGGGCAGCCGAAGGCAGTCTCTGAGCAAAGACGACGAGCACAACGACGTGTCGCAAACCTCACACAAGTCCTCACGTCCCAGGAGCAACTCACCTCCACGTCCAACAAGCTCCAGAACCCAGTCACATCCTATTCGTGGAAACCATCACCGTATGAGGCGATCTGGATCTGGTAGCTCTCAGTCCAGTCTTTCTGATTCTTGGACTGGCCACCATCACTCTCGAGGCAGCTCTGGTAATTTGCTTGCAATAGGAGTACTTCCCGCCTCCAAGTGGCGCTTTCTGAGACATCTGAGCTTGGCAGATAACTCGATGACCTCCATTCCCCGCAACAGTCTCGCACCTCTTTCCAACACGCTTTACTCTCTTGACATCTCCTCCAACCTCTTCAGCCAGGTCCCTGACAGCCTTGCTACCTTGACTGCCCTCCGAGCTTTGAACTTGTCTCACTGCATGATCGACTCACTCCAATCTTTGACACGCAATCCTCTCCCTGCTATCACTGCTTTGAACCTCCGGGCCAACAGACTTCAAAGCCTTGCTGGTGTGGAGAAACTGGTTCCTCTAGAACGTCTTGACTTGAGAGACAACCGGTTAACTGACCCAATGGAGCTTGCAAGATTGACTGGCATTCCCGATATACATGAGATTTGGGTAGAGGGAAACCCTTTTACTCGTACTCACAAGGACTACCGAATCACCATCTTCAACCTCTTCCGCAAAGCCCCTGGCTACACCGAGGATGTGATTATTGATGGCAGCGGTCCTAGTTATGTCGAAAGACGTTCTCTGGTAGACCGACCTCCCATGCCTGAATCCATCCCTGTTGTCAAGCCACAGGCTCCCGAGGTGCCTACAGTTGATGTGAGCAAGCCGACCGTTGTTTACAACATCCCCAAGGAATCAACTGTTCTCCGAAAGGAGCGTCCCACCCCCAAGGCCGTGATGAGTGAAATCAACACAAGCTCGACGCGCCGACGAAAGACACCGAAGAGACGAATTGTTGATTTGGCCACCCCTGAGGCTCCTCCTTTCCCCTCTCCTGTTAATGTTCAGGCCGCAAAGCAACCCAACACTGCGATAGTAAATGATGGAAACTACCGAATCTCCCAGCAACCTGAAACTCAACCATTGCCCGCAGCTGTTTTGTCACCGAACTCGCAAGCCGTCACTTCTCCTGAGGTACCACGAATTGACACCAATGTCTTCGCAAACATCCCTGCCATCTACTCGCCAAATGACGATGCTACCAACTGGACAGAGCCTCAGGACTGGGATGCTGGTGGTGAAATATACCGTCAGAAAATCGAAGCATTACGAAGCAGTGTCGGCAATGGTTACCTATCTGTCCTGAGTGAAGAGAGCTGGACCCCCGACCGTTCATCAGATTATTCTCCGCCCAACATCACATCCGATGCAGTCATGCGTACAGCGCATACTCCTATACATAACCCTCAAGCTCAACCCATCCATAGCGGCCGAACTTTGGGCTAAGTGGAAGATGAGACACCAGCAGAACTACGTGTCAAGGAAGACGGTCCCCAATGATACCCATATACCCTCTCTGCCGTGGAGTTTGCTCGACTCCTCGGTATGATTCGATTCTCTGTCTTGTTTAGGCCTGAACACCTAAGCTTGACCACATTTGTGTTTTACGTTTTATTGGCATTTGCAATGATATCATGGAGCATAGCGAGGCGGCGTTTTGAGCAGAAGGCATATCTGCATTTGTTTAAGCATTCGAAAGGAACATAAATGTTCCTTGCTCCCTTGTTCTAGAGATTTCAGTTTTTTCGAGAGCCTCTATAGAAGGAAAGGGTTTCGTTCTACAGAATGCCTGTCTTTCTCTTCCCTATGAGGAAGAAGAATTTGTTTTTGTTTTTAGTTTGCACATTAGGAGTCTGGACAAGGCGTTGATAGGACACGGGCATTTGCTCATATGCATCATTGGTTTTGTGTGGCATGGTCGGAAGAAAAAAAAGACTTGACCCCGTGGTCTGATAGTCATGCGATCTGTGGTTGCTATAGTGAAGAATTGGAGATTGTTGTAATACACGAAAATCAATGATTTGTTCAATTACATGTCGCCTCTGATTGCTTGACTGCAGCTGTCTGTGAGACATCAGCACAACTTGACACTGTGTCTTACCATGTACTATCGCTCCTCTAGAACCACACCAGAAAAGCCTCCTCAATGTGCTCAGAGGTCAGCCATCAAGTTTATCGACCCCTGACGGAGAATGACCCTTTGAATGTTCCGGTGATGCCGTCGCGGAAGAAATCCAAGAGATTGGAGCGGCCTATTGGCTGACGTGACCAAGTCAGCAACCACAAGTTTCGCATGACCTTGTTTTAGCCTGGCGCCACAGTAATGAAGACAAATATTGGGAGGCTTGGAACTAAACTGAGCGTTAACCAAGACATGAGGCACTCCATTTGGCTTACTTGGTTCCTGGCATAACTTGGAGTATTGAGATGGTGGGATCAAGGTATACGGTACTTTGGGTCTGGAGGGGCGGGCTGATGGGAGACTGAGCTCTGGAGGTGGTGTAAGTTCTGAGCTTGAACCAATTGTTTAGACTTGAGAGGCGTCATCATTCCAGGGCGTGTACAGCTGTAAGATGTGATATTGTGGTGATGTTTAAGCGAGGCTTGGGTGAATCGTGTCTCATAGTTGAACTATTACCCCAGACTCGAGGTCATTCACGAGCAAATTTGGCATGTGCTCATGCTGTATGATAACAACTGCCCATTAAGAGGCATAACGAAGACTTTCAAAGAGGGAAGCATGGTTATATCCACGATAGTTAACTTTCATTGGGGATACCTAGAATGATCGCTTCGCAATCACATGCTTGAATTGAATGAGTTTGGCTCACCAAACTTTGGGCTGTGCTGTCTGTAATGGATCTCGGAGGCCAATTGACAGGCTCAAAGTTTGTTCATCTCGACGAAGATCATCTTACGCTGCCTTGGGTTACTCGGCTACTGCCTAGTCTCGAAATGAACAGTTACGACTGTCATTGATTGCACCGACGCCAGTTGTCCCTGGTATCTGGCATTAACCTCACCTCAGGACAGCAGAAACCCTTGGTTGGGAACGTGAAAGATGGCATAATTTAGTCACCATGCTGAGGTGAATTAGAGTAGGGTATCTAATAATTATTTCTTCTACCCTAAGCTTGGGTGCCAAGTTTTCCGTTATCCCTTCCATACCTTGGACAAAACCAGACCCATAGTGTCATGACCACTTTCTAGACTGATGTGACTGACAGCGCATATGTCGATGGCCCATCGAAGGTCTTGATATTTACTGACCGCTCATAGGTAGGAACCAACTAACTATAGATAGCAGCTGGCTCCGCTGAGATCGTTTCCGTTCTGGAGCCGTCTGGGTGGATCAAGAAGGGCAGTCCCGCGGTCGGAGATATACTAGGGTCGCTAGATCTGAGGCCATCGTGAATATGGCAAAGCTCTCATGCACATGTCGATCACGTAGTTTGCGGACATTTAATCCAACTTCGGTTTAGCCGTTTGCAGTGGTTGATGGTACAAGCTCGAAACTGCATAATTACTTGGTCCGCCTCGTATGGGTGAACATAGTATACAATTTCAATACGGTCCTCGGCGGGGAGGTAGGCATGTTAGGTTGAAAAGGCGGTAACGTACCCATAGATCTGGGAGGAGTCTTTGACCCAGTTCGCTTACACGGATATCCAAGTTTCAATAAGAGTGGACATGGCTTGAGCGCCTGCCCGATGGGATGGGACCTCGAAACGGACCCCAGATCCGTAATTGACTCAGATCTTGCCTGGGAAAAGATGTTCCTGCATAGGTAGCCAAGATTTAAAGGTTCATCAAATGCCATGTTTCCTTGCGTGGGTTTCAACACCAAATATTTAAATTTGGTATATAAAACACTGGGACAAGGTTCGACAATGACTGAAAAAGAATAAACATGTTTCATTCTGAGAATCATACGCCACTTTAGGAGCTTTTAAAAGCAGAATAAATAACTACTGCTATATGTACGAGTCGTGTCAGATTTCGACAATCGATCCAACAACAGCATTCAACTCTAACGTACTGTAGATCTGGTTTCCCCACGTTACAAGATGCAACCCAGAAACTTTAAGCCTGAACAAGACTAAAAGACAAGTGAGCTGCGGCCTGCAGGAGAAGGTACATGTCAAGTCACAAGGCCAATCAGTATTAACTGAACCTATAACTCAGACAGAAACCTACTTGCGTAATGCACAGATATGTCGCATATTTTTGTCTGCAAACTTACTGTATGCTGACTAAGTCAGATCAAGCCCCTGCTCTCCGAGTGGTCCGTGCCTGCTTCGCGTCAGGATCGTTGCTCCGAAGCAAAGCCGCCAGCCGATTCGACGTCACGTATCTCCTGAAACTCGCGATTTCTATCAATATTGACCAGCCAAACCTCATTTCGACTATTGATTCTCTGGCATTCGATACAGAAACCCTTCTTGCGTGTGTGGTTCCTTTCAAATGATCGGTGACCTCGCCAAGCCTCCAACTGAGCCAGCGCGCCACCTTCTCCCTGACGCGATTAACCATCCCTATCTAACGCCAACGACACATCGACTTTCGCATATACATCCCCGTGGGCCTCTTTCATGATGGCTCCGGCGTCTCCGACTCCTAAGAGACCTGTAACTGGGCGTCGTCGAGGGCGTCCCCCAGGTTCAACCAACGCAGCTCGCGCCGCGAGGGCCGCTGCTCTTGCGGCAGCGTCTGCCACCGAGCCTCCGCCAAAACGACGTCGATATGCTCCAGCAGGCTCCAGATTCATTGCAGGGGGGGCTGGTGGAGGTGGCCGCTATGTCACTTCTGACATATTATCAACACCAAATACCGCTGGTCCTTCAACAACATCGAGATCGCGAGCCGCTGCGCGCGAGGCTATCAATGGCCCTTCACCATCTCTTATGCCCCGACGCGAACGAGGGGCTCGCACACGAGCTGCTGGAAACGAAGATTTGGAAGAAATGCAATGGGGTTCCGCTGCGGCTATGGCGACAGCGGTAAAACAAGCTGAAGACTACAAGCCCCGCGAAGAGCGCAGCTGGGAAGACTTCCACCCGAATTTAGATATCGAGGCTACTTTCTTGGTCCTTCGATCGGAGCAAGTCGATGGAATTCCGCAAGAGCAACCAGACATGTCAGCTGTCCCGATGCTCACAACACCGTTGGACGAGACCAGGACACCTTCAAGACAACCGAACCCCGCATCAACTGGGAATACTCCAAATCCCCAAGGTCGTCCAGACTCAACTGCCGCTGATGCCCCTACTGAAACCCCTTTACGTCGCCCTCGTCGACCGACTCGAGATGTTGTCAGCTTCTACAGTAGCAGACCTTTGGATCTTATGACAACACCAAAAACACCAAAGATCCTTCCTATTCAAAATCAAACACCGAAAGAGAAACTAGACCTCAAGCTACCTTCTTACCGCAAGACTAATCGCATCGAGCTGTTTGAGAGCAAGACGTTCGGTCAAGCTCGTTATGTTGATAAGGCCATGAGCAATGTCGGTTATCAGGAAAGCGACCATTATATGCGCCCAGACCAAGCCCTGATCAAATCCTCCGATCTCCACGCTGAGGACGATGCGGACCTTACTGATGCCACTGCGTCAGAAGAGCCGGTTTCCCACCGACGAATCGGTCGCGTAGAATATGATATGGACGAGCAAGACGACATGTGGCTAGAGCGACTGAATGCTCGCCGCAAGGAAGATGAACTCGAGGAGATAACACGAGAAATTTTCGAGATCACTATGACAAAGATCGAAAAAGAGTGGCATGCACTGGAGAAGCGAATACCGAAACCAAATCCCAAACCGCCCCAAACTCATCGTCCCCGGTCAAGTTCAGCTGCGGCAGTCAACGGGGAACCCCAGGGAGGTGAAGAGCCAGACTCTAGATGTGCGATTTGTGACGATGGTGACTGTGAAAACACCAACGCAATCGTGTTCTGCGATGGTTGCAACCTTGCTGTCCACCAGGAATGCTATGGAGTACCTTTTATCCCAGAAGGCCAGTGGCTATGCCGCAAATGCATGCTTTGTGGTCGGGGAGTTCCAGTAGGTCGAGTCCAAATCATGTTGATAGACTTTTATACTAACTTGCACACAGACTTGTATCTTTTGTCCCAACACTGACGGAGCGTTCAAGCAAACGAACTCCTCCAAGTGGTCTCATCTCCTTTGCGCGATGTGGATTCCCGAGGTTTCTTTAGGGAACCATACATTCATGGAACCCGTTATGGATGTAGAAAAGGTGCCCAAAAGCCGGTGGAAATTGACATGTTACATCTGTCGACAACGAATGGGTGCATGCATCCAATGCGGAAACAAGAACTGCTACCAAGCGTTCCATGTCACTTGTGCTCGGAGATCTCGTCTTTTTCTTAAAATGAAGACTAGTCAAGGTGCTCTCGCTGTACTAGATGGTGGCATGGTTCTTAAGGCGTTCTGCGATAAGCATTGTCCGCCCGACTATGCACAGGAGCACAACATTCACCAGGCCACAAAAGCCGCCAAGAAGTTTTACAAGAGAACCATGAGAAATCGCATCTGGGCCGAAAACACCGTCACTGCAAACAACATTGCCGCGCGGCATCGCGATGCGCTTGCTGAACAACCATCAGACGAATCCCAACTTGCGGGTAACAAGAGCTCTGCTTCTGGCGACAAGAAGAAAGGACAAGCCCCAAAGAACTTATGGAAGATGCCCTCAGGTGCACCTGTTATACCACAGGCAGTATTTGAGATTGTGGAGGCTTCGATCCAGAGATTTCCTTTCCGTAAGCGTAAGGACTTCTTGAGCGAGGCATGCCGCTACTGGACCCTCAAAAGACAGAAGCGTCGTGGCGCTGCACTCCTAAAGCGTCTCCAGCTTCAGATGGAATCGTTTTCCTCAATGGAGCTAACACGGCGGGACTTTGCAGCGATGGGCCCAAGTGGAAAGGCGAGGTTGACGAGACGCATCGAATTTGCCGAAGACTTGATCAAAGAACTAGAACAGCTCAAGAGTCTTGCGAATCAAGTTGTGGAACGGGAACAAATCAAGGTGGATGCCGGTGAGCTTGAACAAGAATTTGTGGATGAGTGTTATTTTCCCGTCGCAAAACTACTCAACCCTGCCATCGACAGGGCGATATCGTAAGTACAGCTTTCACTGCAGCTTATGACACAACTGACTGGTTTAGGCTGGACAAAGACCTCTTTAATGATGGTTTCAATAAGCTACAAACCCGCATAAACACCCGATTTTATGTGACAGTAATGTCATTTGCTTTGGATTTGTGCAAGGTCATCAGCGATGGCGTAGCTACGACACCTGAACCCAAACTGTCTACGGATGTAACTCAACCCGAACCCAGCGATGCATCTCCTGCCAAGAATGCATTCTCTGATATTCGAGAACGACGAAAGCTGGGGAAGCGGATATTGAAAGCAGTACAACCGTTCCTTGAGACAGCCTTGCGAGTTGAGTCTGAGATCTCTCAGAAATCATTCGAGGGTTTACAGAAGGAGCTAGAGGATGCTATCGACAAAAGTGTAGAACCTCGTCCCCTGACTGCTACAAGCCAGGACAAGTCGACGGATCCTTCTGATGAAGCGAATGACACCATTATGGTAGATGCCGAACTTCAAATCACTGTCAAGGCAGACTCGACCGAGAGTGGAGATGCGATGGATACTACGTCGGATGGTGGAAATATCGACGTGAGCACTAATATTGATGTGGACACTTCAGAAATTGCAAAGGCGGAAGCAGGAGAGAAGCAAGAGTCTCTTCCAAACACTGTGCAGTCATCTGACACGCCTCCTGATACAGATGGCTATGTGTCGAAGCCTCAGACTGCACAGTCAGGGCCACCGACACCACCTCAGTCCAATGGCAGTCTCGGGCTAGAACCCTCAGATCCTCTTACAGATGGAGGGATACTCTGGTATCTCAAAGGGCTCGACCCCAAGGGGACTTCGGTTCTTGAAGAACAATGGGCTGGCAGGGACGCCGTCCGAACGCTCAGTGAGGATTTGACAGATCTCGATGATGAAGCACTGAGAGGGCTAGGTATGGATATTGATAATGCAGTGGCATCCGCTGCCGTAGAAGCGGATGAGAAAGAGGAAGCAAAGGCGGCAGCGGAACCCGTGGGTGGTAAAACCAGAGCGAGCAAAGTGAAGAAGCGGAGGGCATCAACCAGGAGAAGATGAGCCTCAACGGATGGACAGGCGCATCGGGGTAGCAGACTCATCATTGAGTGATATTTTTGACTTCTGGATTTTTGTTGTATGGGTTTATTTCTTGAGACTACGAAGAGCTATACAGAGGCACTCGAGCTTGGCGTTCAGAGGTAGGACGGACACCGTACCTATAGGGTTAACTCTTCTTTTTGGAAGAATGATGGGAAGGAAAAGGCGTTGGCGAAGGATTCCGCAATGGAATGCGGAAACGGAAGGGCTGGCTCAGCGATGGACTGTTTAAGAATATTTAAAGCTAAGAGCTACGATATCAATGCATAAGACTAATTAATGATGGTGAATTATCTACATTGGCGTTGAGACCAGGTCTATCGTGATTGGTATCCCAGCTCATCTTAGTCTAACCTGTAGTACCTGAACAGCATTTTTCATCCAGAATCAGTCATTTTCGTCGAAAATAGAGTAGAGTACGTGACAAAACAAAGGTGGGCGGACGGAAACTAACAATGACACATTCGGGATTTTCTGATCAATCATATCACAAACGAGGTCTTTTATGATGTGAAGAAGTGTATTCCCAAGCTACTAGCCGTGCTGATCAAGTGTAATTGTGATATCACGTGAAAGATATCGAGATCAATAGCTAGATGGATGATGACATTTCTTAGATATGACGAGGTGCCACACTCGTTCGTTCCAGTTGCTTACCTCAATATGGACTATGAGAGACAGGCTTGCATTACCGTACACTGGCTGCATGTTTAGCGGGGCATGAAATGTTGTCCTGACGCAATGCGGTTGAGAGAAAGCTGATGGTCGGTGAAGGGTTGGGGTTGTGTTTTTTTTTATTGCCGAAAGAGTCCAAGGAAGGACAAAATAGGTTACACATGAACGATTTATTACCATCTATTCTGATGACTGACGTGTCTGAGAGCTAGAGTGACAAGCTGTGATACACAAATGATTAGATGATATCCTCATCGAGCTTACGTGTGATCGATGGCTCAACCGAAGCTTCTACAGTACGGCATTGTATGCATTGCAATGATTCCATTGTGGACTGAGCTTAACTTTGTAGAGTTCGTCCTCCGTCGGTCAAATCATGAGTCCTCGTATACACCGGGGCCTTGGTCTTGGTTAGGCGTTTCCAGTTGTTGAGGGGAAAGCAGAGCGAGAGACCCTGGGAAAGGATCAGCGTGTTCTACCAAAAAAGGGCATGTGCCGTGATGTGTTGTTTGGAAGCCGAGTGGCAATATTCTAGGCCGTCTAATGCCCTGATGTTGAGAAATGCCCTAGGGGTTTATGGGGATGCTCCAGAAATTCAGTCCAGTCCGCGGTTGAAACTGGGGACCTATGGACAACGGACTGAACGGGTAGCTTTAGTTCCCCAGGGCGTCAGAAGAATTTGTCGCTGATAGCCTAAGAGACGAAATTAGTCAGTCAGTTTATAATACTTAGATGGACCTCTTAGGTTGTCTATTTCTGTTACCCTAAGCTTCAAGGGCCAACTTTTCTGCTACCCACCTAGGAGTCTCAGTAAAGGTCGGTGTCTATGCCGTAGCGTTATCAAGACAACTTTATTTGCTATAATAAATGAGAACCTGTGTTGGGAGCAACTGTATTAGGATTGGATGCTACGTATTCGATCGCAATACGACTTCAGATTCTTCCAAAATCTTTATATGGATATTCATACATGGCTAAAAATGTATGGATCGTATTTTAGTCAAGGGCCCCCCCTGCTGTTGCATCTCACGTCGAATCAGCTCTCCCTATCTAAAACGCACGCGACAGCTTCTTTCTCCGTCGTGTACTGTATGTATTATTAAAGGTGGCTAATGAGGGGAGAGATTTTGATATTCGGCACTGACGGACTGATTGAGCTAAGAAAGCCGAGAGAGGCTGAGCAGCATGAAACTGAGATTTAGATTGACTTGGTGATTAAGCGCCGACGAATCCGGTCGCTAAAAGCTATGCAGTAAGTTTGAGAGTTGAGACGCCCCTTTTTATCTCCAACTTTGTAATAAGCTGGACCGGGACTGATGGGATTTTCTTCTTCAAGCAGGATAGGATGCTGAAGTGAGGGTATCCATACTTGGGCATCTAAAGGGCAGCAAGCAAATGAGACCTTTTAATAATAGACATAAGGAAATGAGACGTTGATTTCAGCCAAGCAAGCGAGACAAGTAACCCAGGACGACGTGTACATACAGCTACTGACGAAGCTACCTACTGTGGAGGAACTCCGAAGTCACAAGATGAGCTGCGTTCCAGTCTCTTGTTGTTGAATGTAAAGTACGTCTGCTTGATACCAAGAGCCATAGTCTACCCAGTCTGATGAGGCGACTTTAACATGAAGATCACCATCCCGTCGAATAGCTCAAACCTCCCTACATAACAGAGGTGCCTAGCAGCTCCAAGAATCGACGGTAGGTACGGGGGTCGTGCTCGATTATAGCGGCCTCCCACTAGAAGCTAGCTACAGCAGCGGTCCCAGCAGCGTCGTCATCCCTGTAGTCACATCCCCAGAAAGCTTCCGAGTCCCATTCCAGCTCATATCCAATCCTCGGGCCCTGTACTAGCGTCCTTTGAGCAAGGCAGGTACCGTAGCAGGCAGCCCCAAGCGTCGGGCACTATGGGAAGGTCTGGGCTTTTTTTTGCAGTGGATGGCTCCAGCTTGTAGTTTGCTTTTTGGTACGTGGTGGTGACGAGGAGAGACTGGATGGGCAGGTGAAAAAAAAAATCCCCCTCCCCCTTCCCTTCTGAGAAAACCTTCAACCCTTCAAACTCAACCCGACGACGACCGAGACGAAGACGTTACTTACGTTTATCACCGTGTTAGCCCATCGCCAACACGCTCTGCGAATATATTCTAAGCTGCCCATCTTCGTGAAGAGCTGCTTTGATTAACCCTGTTCCGCCATTTACTTTGGCCCCAGACGACGACCGACGAACCACCGTGTCCGTCCTAAAAACCCGACTCCAAATTCACTGATCGCGCGCCCTCTTGGCTGCCCCAACACAAATACAACATAGCAGACGACGATAATAGCGACGACGAGAATATTACTTCTCATCTCCAAAAAAAAAAAAAAAAAAGACGATCGAGTAGCCTCTCTGCTTCTCTCTACCTGTTTACCATACAAAGGCGACGAGGCGTCACATATTTGTTGACGCATATCCATTATCTCGGACGAGAATAAATAACAAAAACTCGCGCTGACGGTGTTTTGTTCTATTCTCCTCTCTGGCTTGCCCCCCATTTTCTGACGCCCTGTACCTACCGTCTCTTCCTGGTACAGCTATCAACAACCAAAGTCGGTGGCCCACTGCGGCAACCACGACGACGACTGTTTTTGTCCCTGTATTTGACGTGATCTGATTGCTTTTTGGCAATTCAATTCAATATCGACGATTTGCTTGATTCGCTCCTCTGCTGTCAATTTCGCTTTCAATCCTCGAAAGCTTCCGCAGCTAAAGCAAAGCCTCTCTCCCATAGAGAGACGTGATCCCTTCACGGGTAAGTTTCCATTTGGTGCGCCCCATTCATTGCTCCCTCGCTGGCTCGCCGCGCCGTCTGGTTTGGTCTGGTCTGGTCTCCCCTCTTGTTCCCCTCCCGCACTACCTACGCACCCTGTCTGGCTTCTCCCCTCCAAATTTTCTGGGCTCCTTGCTGTTTCCACCATCGCAACGCAACCCATCTTTTGCCTCAACATTCATCGTCAAATTTTCACGCTTTGTGTCGGTCAAGGCGTTTTGCGAGTTTGGAGACATTTTTTTCACTTCCATTTGTCCTTTTTCTCCGTCTCTCTTTGTCTTGTGTCTTATTGCTCCTCCGGTTTCACCGGCTGACTCGGCCAGGTTTTGTGAAGTGTATCTATCCATCTGCTATCATATTCCACTCGACGTTTACCCCCGCAGTTGTTCTGATTAGCGATCTTGACTGCCGCCTTCCTCCTCCCCCACGCGACCCTCCCTTATCTCTACCGCGGGCTCGCTCTCGCCAGCAAATACTCTCGAAATGGCAGACCAACACGAGGTCGATCTCGACTCTATAATCGACCGGCTACTCGAGGTGCGAGGCAGCCGACCTGGCAAGCAAGTTCAGCTCCTTGAAGCCGAGATCCGCTACCTTTGCACAAAGGCCCGCGAGATCTTCATCTCTCAGCCTATCCTCCTCGAGCTTGAGGCTCCTATTAAGGTATGTTTTTTCCCCCCTTTCTCTTATTTGTTTGGACCGTTTCAACTTGAGAAATACCCCAATGACTTTTCTGTTGTTGTGCTGGACCTGAAGCAACCAAGTGAACCAATTTGCTGACCTGCCTGTTTGCGCCCTGTTTAGATCTGTGGTGATATTCACGGACAGTATTACGATCTTCTCCGACTCTTCGAGTATGGTGGCTTCCCTCCCGAGGCCAACTACCTCTTCCTCGGTGATTACGTCGACCGAGGTAAGCAATCTCTTGAGACCATCTGCTTGCTCCTCGCCTACAAGATCAAGTACCCCGAAAACTTCTTCATCCTCCGAGGTAACCACGAGTGCGCCTCTATCAACCGTATCTACGGATTCTACGACGAGTGCAAGCGTCGCTATAACATCAAGCTGTGGAAGACTTTCACCGACTGCTTCAACTGCCTTCCTATCGCCGCTATCATCGACGAGAAGATTTTCACCATGCACGGTGGTCTGAGCCCTGATCTCAACTCGATGGAGCAGATCCGCCGGGTTATGCGCCCTACTGATGTGAGTACATTCTGACTTGCGCAAAGGACAAGGCGCATTTCCCTTGGAGTGTCGTACTGACTTACCCCCAGATTCCTGACTGCGGTCTACTCTGTGATCTTCTGTGGTCCGATCCCGATAAGGACATTACTGGATGGAGCGAAAACGATCGAGGTGTTTCCTTCACATTCGGTCCCGACGTTGTCTCGCGTTTCCTCCAGAAACATGATATGGATCTTATTTGTCGAGCTCACCAGGTTGTTGAGGATGGCTACGAATTCTTCTCCAAGCGCCAGCTGGTCACGCTATTCAGTGCGCCCAACTACTGTGGTGAATTCGACAATGCCGGTGCTATGATGAGCGTCGACGAGAGTTTGCTGTGTTCTTTCCAGGTGAGTTTTGAGAACAATCATTTTGACGCCGAGGATACTAATATTTTTCTCTAACAGATCTTGAAACCCGCTGAAAAGAAGCAAAAGTATGTTAAATCAACTGGTAGCACAAGCACGCCAATCAACTCCCCCTCTAAGATGAAGAAATGAAGAATTTATACCAACAATGTTTGCTCTCAACAGGTTCGGACGACGTTAAATAATCGCATCCTCGACCGACGTGGATGACCACTGCGACGAAGAACGAACGACTCGACTCGGGACTTGTCTCGATCGAAGCGCACCCCCAATCTCCGCCGTCTCGCAGCTAGCCTTGCCACCCGTGGTGGTAGGGAATGTTGGTTCACTGGGAGGGTGACGGAACTTAAGAGGCGCCGGACCGCGACTCTGATTTTTGCGAAACCCGAATCGTCTCTAATGCCTATATGCGAACTTGATAACGACAAACGGCTGTTTCTTAGCTCCACAGATAAAACATTGACAAAACTTGTTTTTTGAGTTGCACACAGTTCTCGGATTCCATGCATATGATCCACGGGACAGACGATCTGATACCATATGTCTGCTCCGCGTAGGCTGGCCCGTGGACAAACGCAGTTCGAGAGGCTGGTGATATATCTCTCACTTTATTTCTTGTGATGATGAGGATAATCCATCGACGGCTAATCTGGCTGGGAGCGTTTTAGCGGTCATGTTGCATTTCATGGACGAGGTTTGTGTGGTCTTATTCGTTGCTCAAAGGCAACCTCTGTATACGTTTTGTGTCTTTAGCTAGGTTTGGTGAGGGAGGAGATAGCGTTGCTTGATTTTGCTAAGTGCTATGGTAGCTGGTGGAAGTTGACTAGGAGGATAGAAAACGATAATTGCTGTACGAATTGTGGGTTAAAAGATATTTCGTTGTACTCATTTCTATGAATCTTTCTTAAAGACTTTGTTTCCGAGTCCAAGTGTCGAGACACGTATAGTGCATGAGAATCAACCATGGCTATAATCTATATTGCCCGGTGTCGAGTTATGGTGGTGTGAGGTATAAGTCCATGTGTTTTCTGTGTATACACGAATGCCGATTGAGCTTGGGGTCCTTGATGACTCTTTCTGCTGCAACTGCACGCTCGTATCATCATCCAAAGCAAGGCATTCCACGAATTCTCAAGTATGGACATCGTTACTGACAATCCTCGCACTTCTTCTTGTCCGTCTCAACTGCCTTCTCTTCTACTGCATTATCATCCTTCTTACCCTCATCCTTCTTCTTTCCGTAATCTTTATCCACATGGCCTAGGTCCCTGTCCGGCTCGATGACGTCTCTCACCCTTCTCTTTAGCTCCTTTGTCTCGGGGAAGCCTCCATCTTCACGTCGGTCCCAGAGAGTCTTTGTAGAGGCAGCCTCTGCCCCCGGGGCCTGGTGAGTGATGGAAACGATAAAGGTTCCGCCTGTGGAGGGTTGGAGAGCAACCTCACCGAGACCTGTAGAGAAGGTGGAAAGCAATTCTTGAGCGTACTGAAAGACATCAATCAGCCTCTTATTCTCAGGGTGTATCATATTGTAATATGTCTTATTAGTTGAGGTAGGTTGGGTAAACTTACGTAGGCCGCTCTTAGCATCCATTTACACTGCGTGCAAAATTGGATAGAAACGCGGGGAAGAGGCGTCTGGCTGGCCATGCTTTCAGTATTGATCGATGGTTGGTAGTTTCTACGTAGTCGGTTCCGAGAACGTCGTGGTCTGTTCTTGGCTGGACCAGCTCCGATTTGACTTTAGTTCTTTTTCAACTTGCGGCGTTGGGGCTCAGAGTTTCGGCTGTAGCAGCAACTCAATGCCCTTTTCTTAGCAGCGATCCTGACGTCTGCTTTAATAGATGAGAATCGATGAGAGATTAAGAAGTAAATATTAAGACAGATGGATAAATATCTTCTGGATATAGGAATGATGGATAGGAATTGAGTTGATGGTTTAGGTACAGTGTTGCTGATGTGATTGATGCAAGCCCCGCGGTCGAGAGCAGACCCAGATGATCCACTTGACTCGCTCTGAGGCTGATTGAACTGGACTAATACATTTGGATCGGGTGGGGTCGGACGAACGCAGATAGGCAGGCAGAGTCAGGTCTTGCTAACGGAAGAGGAGATGAAGGTAACACATAATGTTCAGAGGTTGCGACATGGAGTCAATGCAATTGACAAGTAAGTGACATGGAGAAGTTCAAGGCAATCATTAAAGTTGAGGATAAGCAGCGGACACACATTGGAGAAGACGTTGAGAAATGGAAGAATTAAAACTCGTCGACTCATTGACAAGAAGTATAAATTGGCTTGGGAAACGTACACGACATCGAAATGATACCTAAATGATAACAGAAAAATAATAATAAAAAATTGGGAATTATTACATTCGCGCAAAAGCCCGATCCATAACCGTTTCTTCGAACCCAGACCTAGACCCCTGGTGGTGCTTCAACTTCCCCCCCGTGGTCCCATGGCAGCACTCATGTCCCATCCAGCTGGAAGAAACCAAGCATGCGCCGAGACAGAATTAAAAATCACCTTCAACTATAGTTCCCCTTGCTCTCGCTGTTGGCTTTTGCGACCCGCTCAAATGGTATCTTGGGGTATCTCGATCTGGGTCCCTGTGGTGCAGCTGGATCTTATGGGTACGGGCTTTCTCCCCCTTGCGCTTCGTCAGTGGGACAGATCGTTCCTGACAGCTTCCCTAAGTGACTGTCGTGGCGGATGTCGTTGTCGTGTCGCTAGCAGGCGCTTCGGTATCCAGGGCCCATTTCGCCCGTGTTGTCCGAGTATCCCATACTCAGAGCTCCTTAATTTACTCCCCTTAAATGCGTCACAAACATATCAAAAATTGACTGCGGCCCTCCTCCAATCGCTGAATCATCGTCGACGTTGCGTAGTAGTTGATTTTTGGTAATCGGTAGTGAAGAAAAAAGAATAACAGCGACTGGTATTACATGACCACACAGCAGCCACCAGATTGTTGCGGCGCATAGGGGTCCTCGCCCTTGGGAACGGCGCCCCAGACGGAGGGAACCATATAGTCCCGAGTGCCGTTGCAGTAAGCAATAATGCTGTCGCGGGATTAGTCACTGCGCACGCGACGATTCTGTTTCAATATCGTTTACATACCTCTTTGACGCTGTGCTAACGGGGATACGTTCTCGCTCAAGATCCTCGCGCAGGCGGTTGTTGAGCTCTGTTAGCCGTCGAAGCTTGAGATCAGCCATGGACTGCTTGTTCTTCTTGATTTGCGAAGGGTCGCCAACATCGCGAGAAGTGTACTGAGGCATCTTGGAACGGGGTGCCAAGGTGGATTAAGTATGAGGGTATTTGGCGGAAGAGTCACGGCGATTAGGCGCGCGGACACGTTAAGAACTGCCATTAATCAAGGTTAGTCAACTGAAGGACCGGTTTCGGTTTGGTTTCGAGGCGTGATCAAAGTATCGCGACATGAACAAGTAGCGGATCAAGGAATTGAGATGAACATGCTCCAAGTCAATCGAATTTGTTTCGGTCAATGCCACTGCAAGAGGCCAGTCGAAGGAAGTATGGTTCATCTCGTAGTTGGTCTGATCGTTCAAGAGCGGATGCCAATGTCGCTCGCCCCTGATTGACGGCGAGAAGGCGGGATCGATTGCTTGAGAAATAACTTACGGAGAGTCGGGCTCGAGTCAAATGAATGACACTGAGTGAGCTGAGAGCTTGCAAAGCAACTGAAGACACGGACGAGAACGAGAGGATCGACGGTCGGGACGGTATTCGGAGGTCGATGTTTGGGTTGAAACGGGTATGTGAAGGAAGAAGAAAAAAAGGGTCCGTCGAGGCCAGGGAAAGTGGAAGTGGAAGGGTAAAAGGTAAGGAAGGTAAGGTTTGGTGAAGTTTGGTGGCAGAGAGCAGGAGCGGGAGAATGTGATGGGAAGGACCCGGGGGGATGTTAGCCTGGTAGGGGGGGAAACTGCGTCTGCACCTACTCTGCACTCTGCACCTCACTTCGCTGAGTGGAACCCCCCGAGCTAGAGACCTGAAGTGATGGAAGGTACCTACCGCTACTGCTACCGTAACCTACGACCTAGTCCATATCCAGCAGGGTTTAGTTAGAGCCAGTAGTGGAGTCACCTCAGTAGAGGATTGACCAGTGATTATTCGTTTGGAGGATGAGTTACTCGAATGCACGGATTTTCTGAGTGGCTCGTGTACTGCGGGAGCCCTGGCAGCAACTGGGGGATAACCTTGCTAGGGGCCTTTTTGTGGAAGGACGCTTCCAATGTTGCTGCAATCCATGAATGTAATAATAAGAGGAGCACAATATGCTCGGACACTGATTGTTTGCTCGCAGGATACCTACCTACCTACCAAAACATGGATACTACCTAACCAAGCACCACAGACCAGGGGGTTGGGCACTCGATGCCCTTCTTTTGGTCATTGTGAGGCTGAGCTGGGAACTGTTGACGAATGTAATAGTGAAACTCTGATGAGCTCACTCGACCTCTTGTCTCCCATTTCCAGCAATTGATGAAATTTGTCTCGTCTCCTTATCCCCTTGATCGTCTTAGCCTCCAGAGCCGAGAAGCTTGCGCCATTGGTCACCAGCGGGGCTGCGGAGCCGTCTAATCCCCTTGGACCCAAAATCAGGACTCCAATCCGTTTACGTCCAGGCTTCTCATTTTAGCTGCAAAGCTACAGGCAATTGATATTGCCTCTCAGATTATGAGGAGAGGAACCTGAATCAGCAACCCTCCCAGCCAAGAGTCTACAGTGGCTGGGGGGAATATGAGAGAATTGTGCCACTCTTCTGGTGGTAAAAAGAGAGCCCAGATGATTGATTGGCAATGCGATTCATGTTGAGAACAAAAGCAAGTTCAGTCTTTTATGCTACCATCCATCATTCAGCCTATCGCAGGTTCCCATCACAGTCTTCTACAGCATCACTGCAAAGCCACAATCAATGCATTCTCCTCGAGGTTTATTATCCGTAGTCATTTGATAGAACTGGCAAGATGTACCACCAAAGCGCGACCTCCAAAGGCACCTACCTAAATGCTTGGGCACAGGTTACAGTTACATACAGTCAGTACAGCACCAGAAGTGATTGCCACTAGGAAACGAAGACCGAGCTCTTGATTTCGTCTCGACCACTTGGTGCAAGCTTCGAGCCGAGGTCATCAGTATCCGAACCGTTCACGGCCTTTTTTTGTGAACCAATTCCCATTTTTCTTTGTGAAGATCATGTTCGAGACATTCATAGTCTCCGTTTCTGTCACTTCCCGCTCTCGGAACGCTGCAGTAGCGGCCTGCATACATAAAGGGGCTGCTTTAACCTGTGGGTTGGTAGGGGGGAACTCTCCAACTGACTGTGCCTTGCAGATACCATCATCCAGGAAGTAATGGGCGAAAGCATTCATTTTATGCCTCGAGTCTGTTCTAACAAACCTAAAGTCGCTTTCAGAAACAAAAATCATCGACGCATTCAGCTTGTTTCTCATATTCCCTCTTTTATTACACCCAAGCCCTTAAATGACATGCTAATAAACTAGCTAAGAATCCAGGATTCTCTACTAAAGAAGAGCCAACAAAGCTCCACCAAGAATTGCTGGGGTTCGCGTCGTGATTAAGATGAGACCCGTCTTGGCGACACAACAAAACTCTCCAGAAGGACTGAATCCCACAGGTCACGATACCTTGCTCGATCTCAGGGCTGTAGTCTGGGAAAGGGCTGTGTAACCCTGCACGATTGCTGTGTTCCGTTTCGGATTGCTGTGAGTTGTTGCATTCGAGCTGGGGCTTAGCAGGTTCAAGTGCTCACCAGAGAGTGAAACATTTCTGTATCAAGGTCCATAGTATTGCTTTTGCGATGTTGCTTGATTGTCCAACGGCTCCGGCTCTCAGCCTTTCCCCCGTGTTAACGTGTCTCGGTAACCAGTTCCGCTTATGAACTGATTGTTTTGCACCTGTCTTCTCTTCCGTGTATCGACGTGGTCCGAGCCAGTGTGTGCATTCGGCATGTTTACACGATCCGCGGTCCATGTACCTGCTTTTTACCCCTGGCCAGGTTGCCATCCAGCCATCTCGTCTGCTCGCTATGTGCATCCGTACTCTTTTATGAGCTTGAAAGTCGCAAGCTCGGTTAATTCCCTATCCAGATGTATGTACAGTATTGATCCACGCCAAGCTGGGACCACCTGACGCCATTGTCAGGGATATCTCCTGTTGATGAATATGGTATTTATTGACTGACATCCAAATACAAATATATACATACGGAGCACATACAAATGGCTTCTCTCTTATACTCCTCGAGATTTGCGTCTTGAATCACTTTCAACCATCTACATCTAACATCATATTATGTCTAATATTTTCTCAAGAGGTAGGTGTGCTACAAAGGTAAATTAGTTCCCAAGGAATCTCCGAACCTAAATTTCGGACGAGATTCCCACATTTCTATAACACTCCGTATGTTGACTACTCCTGTCATCTTAAATAAGAGTGTCAGCTCAACAGCAGTTATTTCCCGTTGATCATGGCTGTTTATTGAACGTTGGACTGACGTGCAAGTTTGAGTCCGATTCGCAACAACCGTTATTGTAGCCGTGGATCTTGAGATATATGTAAAACTCACGGTTCAGGAGAGCCCATGTACATAATCTTTACGCATTATTCGAGCAATAGCCCTGTTCGCATATAAGCTATAAGTCTCGGGTCGGAAAAAAAAATAGTTTTTTCATGGCATCACTTATGTACACAAAGCTTTTGAAGAGAGCTTGGTTTAGATAACACAGGCTATCCTCAAGTGTCTATCAACCTGAGTAGATCAATATGTCTTTGGCTGCACCATACATGATCATAGCCCTTCTCTCAAGGTTCAAAGTGGCTTAAGAACTACTTTAATTTCTTTATCGCTCACATGCGCACCTATTGGTTTTACTGAAACGCTCCCTGGATGGTATTGTCAACGTCGCTTGTTTCCGATATTCCCAGCTCCTCCGCAGCGACCAACTAAATATCACCCCGCCGACGCAAACTGTGGCGCTACCGCTGGCACTAGCCACATATGCAAAAACACAGCCACAGAACATCTGCTGGCTGACTCAGCGTGTGGAAGAAAGCCCCTCCTCGCTATAGCGGCCACACACGAAAATCGAAAAATTCAACACAACGGAAGGGTGCCTTGCAACACCATCACGAGTGCCGGTCGAATTTCCTCAGCTCTCTCTCCCCGCCGGCTGATCGATCTCGGATCATCATAACCAACTCTCCTCTCTTAGTCAAGTAATATCTAGAGGAGGTTGCCCAGCATGGTATGTGAATACCTTCCTTTGTTCCCACCGCTGTGACTCAAGCCCTATCTTTGTCGACGCCTTACCCCTCCTCCACACTGTATCCGTCATGATGCTGACTTGAAGTTTTTTTGATAGCCTCCTCCGCCGCACCAAAAGCCCGAGAATGTTCTCAAGAGGGCCCATGAACTCATCGGTGTCGGTCAGGCCTCCGCTGCCTTGACCCTGCTGCATGAGCACATCACCAACAAGCGATCCCGAAATGTCCCCATCATGTCGCTGGAGCCCGTGATGCTCCTCCTCGTCGAGCTCTCCGTTGAACAGAAGAAGGGCAAGCTCGCCAAGGATGCTCTATACCAATACAAGAATATTTCCCAGAACACAAATATTGCTACCATCGAGGTATGTATAATCAATTTTGACTTGGATAGAGTCGCAAGCCGCTATTGAGATATTTCGGCGCTAATACGAGCATGTGTAGTTGGTCTTGAAGAAGTTCATCGAGCTCGCCGTTGAGAAGGTCACTGCTGCCCAGCAAAAGGCCGACGAAGTTCAGGAGAGTATTGACGCTACTGCCGGCACCTCCAACATCGACGACCTCGAGGCTACCGAGACCCCAGAGTCTATCCTCCTTGCTACTGTCTCTGGCGAGCAGTCCCGAGACCGAACCGACCGAGCCATCGTCACACCCTGGCTCAAGTTCCTCTGGGAGGCCTACCGAACTGTCCTCGACATCCTCCGAAACAACGCTCGTCTCGAGATCCTTTACCAGAGCACCGCTACCCAGGCCTTTGACTTCTGCCTCAAGTACACCCGCAAGACCGAGTTCCGTCGTCTTTGCGAGCTGCTCCGCAACCATGTCCAGACTGCCGCCAAGTACTCTTCTCAGATGCACGCCATCAACCTGAGCGACCCCGACACCCTGCAGCGACATCTCGAGACTCGTTTCCAGCAGCTTAACGTCGCTGTTGAACTCGAGCTCTGGCAGGAGGCTTTCCGCAGTGTTGAGGATGTCCACACTCTTCTCAACCTCAGCAAACGACCTCCTAAGAACGTCATGATGGCCAACTACTACGAGAAACTGACACGAATCTTCCTTGTGGGTGGCAACCATCTGTTCCATGCCGCTGCTTGGTCCAAGTACTACACTCTCCTCCGCCAATCCTCTGTTCTGGTTGCCAGCGGTCAGGGCAAGAAGGCTGATAACCCACCTGTATCCGATGCCGAGCTTCAGAAGGCCGCCTCTTTTGTCGTGCTTTCCGCTCTGGCCATCCCCGTTATCAGCACCAGCCGATCTCGTGGCGCTATGGTCGACTTCGATGAGGCCAGAAAGAACAAGAACTCCCGCCTGACTCACCTCCTTGGCATGTCTCAAGCTCCTACTCGTGCCAGACTCTTCCGGGATGCTCTGTCCAAGTCTCTGCTTCAGCGTGCCCGCCCCGAGATTCGTGAGCTCTACGAGATCCTCGAGGTTGACTTCCACCCTCTCTCCATTTGCAAGAAGATCTCCCCCATTCTGACCAAGATTGGCGCCGACTCTGAGATGGAGAAGTACATCCTCCCTCTTCAGCAGGTTATCCTTACCCGCCTGTTCCAGCAGCTCTCCCAGGTCTACGAGACTGTTGACCTCTCTTTCGTCGAGAGCCTGGCCCAGTTCCCCGAGCCCTACCAGGTTACTCGTGGCACTATCGAGAAGTTCATCATGAACGGTAACAAGAAGGGCGATCTCTCCGTTCGCATGGCCCACGCCACTGGCGTCTTGAGCTTCGACAACGACGTCTTCTCCTCCTCCAAGGCCAGCCATGGTGGATCTTCTGCTGGCTCGGCTGAGTCCGAGACTGGCACTGTTCAGCGTCTCCAGAGCACTCCCTCTGAGATTGTCCGCTCGCAGCTTACCCGTCTCGCCAAGTCTCTCTACACTACCTGCCACTACGTTGACCCCAACTTCAACAAGAGCCGTCTCGAGGCACGTGAGGCTGCTCTTGCTCGCGCCAAGGCTGGTGCTGAGGAGGAGCATCTTGCCATCCTCTCACGAAAGGACCTCATCCAGAAGCGCAAGGAAGTTGCTTCCGAGATTCAGGCTAAGAAGGAGAAGGAGAATGCCCGCCAGAAGCGACTCCGTGAGCAGGCTCTACAGGAGGCTGAGGATCTGCGACTTCAAAATGAGCAGAAAGAGCGTGAGGCCAAGCGACTCAAGGCCGAGCGTGACCGTGTCCGTAAGGAAGAGCTCAAGAAGCAGATCGCCGATCTCAAGATGGGTGACAAGGCTATCGATATTGATCTGGAGGATCTTGACAACCTGGACAGCAACCGCCTTCGTGCTATGAAGCTTGCCCAGTTGGAGCGTGAGAAGAACGATGTAAACGAGCGTCTCCGCATCACTGGCAAGCGCCTCGATCATCTTGAACGTGCTTTCCGTAAGGAGGAATCCAAGAAGCTGTCCGAGGATTATGCCAAGCAAATTGAGGAGGATCGCAAGATCTACGACCAAGTCAAGACCCAGAAGCTCCAGGAAGCTGAGCAGAAACATAAGGAGAGCGTTGAGCTCAAGCACCGACTTAGCCGACTGGTGCCTCAGTATGAGGAGTTCCGTGACTCCCTGCATGAGCGTCGCCGTGACGAGTTCGAGAAGCGTCGTCGTGATGCCGAGCGAGAGCTTGAGAAGCAAATCGCCCAGCGTAAGAAGGAGGTCCGCGACCGACGTCTCCGTGAGAAGCGTGAGCGTGAGGAGAAGGAGCGTGAGCTTCGGGAAGCCGAAGAGCGTGCCGCTCGCGAGAAGGAGGAGCAGCGCATCCGTGAGGAGGCTCGCAAGGAGGAGCTTGCCAAGCTCAAGGAGCAGCGAGAGAAGGAGCGCCAAGAGATGTTGGAGAAGGCCGCCCTTCAACAACGACGCGAGGAAGAAGCATTGGCCCGTCGCAAGGCCGAGAAGGCCCAGGGTTCCGGTGGCTTCTCTCGTGGACCAGAGCGCACAGAGTCTTCTGAAGCCAGGAGACCAGTGTTTGGCGCTGGAAAGTGGAGAGAGCGTGAGGCTGCCCGTGAGAGTGGTGATGCACCTCCCGCTCGAGCACCTCCTGCCGAGAGGTCCGATTCCAACGACCGACCCTCTGCCGGCGGCCCTCCCAGACTCAACCTTTCTGGCGGCAAGCCCAGCTGGCGAGAGCGTGAGGCTGCCAAGCAGGCGGCCGGTGGTAGCGGAGCCGATGCTGGATCTTCCGCCCCCCCACCTCGCTTCGCGCCCAGGGGTGGTGCGCCATCTATGGATCGAAGCGGCTCTGGCCGTGGTGAGGACGATCGAAAGCCGTCTCCCGCTCCTCCGGCGGAATCTCAGCCTGCGTCACGAACAGCTGGCAAGTGGGTTCCCCCTCACATGAGGAACAAATAAGTGGTTAGGGATGGCATTTGCGACTCATGGCGTTAATAGGTTTGCTTCCATGTAGGAAAAGTAGTAGTAGTCCTTATGAATCAATACAAGCGGCTAAGCACACGAGTACCATGTTACAACCGTTTCTTGACTGCATATCAAAGTCTATTGTTCAAGAATAGGTTTTGGATTTTGAGCTAGACAAACAAATGATGACCTGTTACAACCTTTTACGAAGAAACTAAGTGCCACGACCTGGCTAAACCAGTTATTTATTAGTTTGCATTCCTTGTACCTGGTCAAGTTTTTCTCGTGGCGTATGTGGCTATCAGGTTTGAAGGGTAAGTCAACGGGTAAGTTGAATGTCAACGATCTTTTGCCCTGACTAGGTAGTGGATCGCTGAAGATCATGGCAGTGCTCTATCTTGGGGCCGCGGGCTTGCTTGGCTAGGTTTACGAATTACAAATGCCAGGCTTCACGAGTCAGATAGATGAGTTAATTTGTTGCATCATGTTTCGATCAGGATGGAGCTGACAGCGGGGAGATTCCAGAGCTACTGAAGCAAGTCGAACAGCTTGAGCTTGAGCTCGCGATAGCCCTGTCGATTGGCCTCGATGCTGGCCAAAGGTTCAGTAGCCCAACATCCACCGTAGGGATCCGTTGCGAATGAGGTCGTACTGGTCTACAATCAGAGTTTGGTTCCTGGATCTTTAGCATCTTTAGTGAGCCTCAAGTTTCCAACGGCTGATTCTGAAACTGTAAGTCCGTAGATGAGACTGACCCTTTGCGAACTCAGGAATTCATTCTAATGGAGACATAGTTTAAGCATGGTCGAAACCATTACATGAGGTCACCAAAGATGGCCAGGCTGTTGAAGCCGGTAGTGGCGTTTTCATGATGCGGCGTTTCGCTTCCTTTTGGGTGCTGCCGATCCCAGGTGCACGAGATCGAAATGAGGAGACCACGGTTCTGACAAATTGTTAGGCGCTATAGCAAGCATCTTCTTACCGGCCTTCAAGATGTTGGACGAATTCAGATTTCATGGTCTTTTCTTGTGTCCAGAAAGGTTCATTGATACTAGATAGGTAGATATCACGGGGGTCTGATCCGTGTAAGTGCCATTGCAATTGTCACGTGCCTACTTACTAGGTCCATAAGCAACCTCATCTCTTGATCACAACTTCAACTATACAACACAACACAATGACAATATTAATCTTGGGTTTTCCATAACAGGAATGGTTGAATTCTCAAGATCCTCTTGTGGCTGAACAACCAAACAACCCTATCAACAAAACTTTCCTGCATCATTGATCCTTCCAACCTTGACCAAATCCGGCGACGAATGAGACCGGCCAGACCGAACATCAGCCTTCTAGATTCCTACGGCATGTGCTTTCCGATGATTGGTACCGGGTTATTCTCCAGTCGAGTCTTGGCAGAGCAAGACTGGGGATGTTGACGAGTTCTTCTGTGCTAGTAGATCAATGGCCAACAGCCAGCAAACAACAGAACGCCAGCAAGTGTTGAGACCACGGCTCAAGCAAGACCTAAGTAGGCAAAGCCATGCGGGCCTATGTTTCGTGATGTTAGTACCGCGAGGCTGAACCGGATTTTTGGATCCGATCGGAGCCATGTGTACTACCCAGGAATTTGAAATATGACCATCAAAACTTGTGTTTCGGGAAGACGAGTTCCTCGCAGGGACCAGCCAGCATCTGCTTTTCTTGAGGCAAACGAAAGAGAACTCGCCACGATTATATCACTCGCGCGTCCTAAGTGATTTGAAAGATACCGGATTATCAATGCATTTGAGAATCCCAACTTCGTCTCTGTGGATAATAGAGGATTAGGTCAATAATACTGACGCTGGGTCTCGGACTCGGCTCAGTATCCTAGCGCCCTGCTATGATCTGAGTTTCTTGCAGTGTACCTGCATCCGCTTCTGCAGGAACATACGGGGGACCTGCAGAAGCCTTAGGCGTCTGAAGCTACACCAAAAGCCGACAGCCATCGGCCACGTCTGGACCCTTGGCGTATCCACGTGTTTCGAACTTCACCTCTGAACTTTGTTCCTCTCATACACTCATGTCAGAAAAGCCATCTCATGCCCCTCGGTGCCTCGCTTGTTCGGCCAGTACCAAAAACTCGGGCCAACGTGCAAACCAGACTCTACCCGCCTCATGATCTCAGCCTAGCCTAACGAGAAAATGTTCTTACCTTACTAGGCTTGGTCAACAAGTCTCTTGCTGGTGGAACTTGAGTATAGCCCGGACACTACGATACTCAAGCTACTATCGTATATGTTAGACGCTTCGTGGCGTCTACCTACAGTTACCGGCTTGGGCAGGACCCCTCTAGTTCCGCCATAGAGTGGGTTCATCGGTGTTTGGAGGCGTCTCTCGGTCATCACGATGCTATTCATGACATCTTGATGTGGTATTGTGGAAGAGGACGGGGCTTCCGGTACCTGAGCCATAGTCGGTACGATTGTAAGTGCAAAAACTTATGGAGGCAAAGGTAAATCGTCCTAGTGATATCAGTTCGGACAGAGGATAAATAACCTCGTCCTCCCATCTCAAAGCCAGTCTTTTCTCATCATCCAACAGCAGCTTCTCAAGCAATCAGCTACTCCCACATTCTCTTCTTTCAACTCACACACTCTCTTTTCTGCTCTCGAGCACCACTTTCTTTAAACATTTAGACAGCTTGCAACTCCATCGAGACGCCCAACTCTTACAATCACTTACAAGAACCTCGACCTTGATCTGCAACTTTCAATCCTTTCGCTTGCTAACAACACTATGTTCTCGCTTCGAACTGTCGTCGCTGGTGTGACTCTCGCCCTGGCTGGTGTTGCCCAGGCCTGGCACACTGAATACCCGCCTTGTCTCGACCCTTTCCAGCCTTATGTTGCCGCCGGATGCTACCAGGATGGTGTTCCTGGCAGTAGCGGCAGTGCACTCATCTACCGCTCTGGTCAGAACCAGTACAACATGACCGTTGAGAAGTGTGTTGCTGAGTGCAAGGGCAATGGCTTCCGCTATGCTGGTCTCAAGTACTACGGTGTCTGCTACTGCGGTTCAACTGTCGGTGGTGCCCAACTCCCTGATGACCAGTGCAGCTATCCATGCACCGGTAACAGCAGTCAAACATGCGGTAATGACAATGCCCTCTCTATCTGGCAGGATCCTACTTTCAAGACTACCAACCTTGGCGGCGTTGTCACCAACCTTCCCGGAACCGTCCAGCCTATTGCCGGTTACAAGCCCAACGGCTGCTACACTGACAACTCCTCCAAGGGTCGTGCTCTGACCTGGCCTATGGATATCGATGGCTCTAAGATGACTCCCACAACCTGCCTGACCGCTTGTGCAGACCAGGGCTTCCCTCTCGCTGGTCTCGAGTACGGTGGTGAATGCTACTGCGGTAACGTCTTGGCCAACGACACTGTCAAGGCTGATGTTGGCGACTGCAACGTCCCTTGCAACGGTGACAGCACCCTGCTCTGTGGTGGACCCAGCCGTCTGAGTGTCTACATCTCTATGGATTTGCTGTCTCTTCAGCCTTGTGGTTGGAACCCTAGCAACTCTGCTTCTTCTTCCATTGCCACTCAGTCTTCGACCTCGACTATCTCTGCTTCCACCTCAAGCGTCTCTTCTGTCAGCTCGGTTGTCACTAGCTCTACCACAACCTTGAGTACTGTTGTTAGCTCCTCCAGCTCCAGCTCTACCACAACTTTGAGCACTGCTGTCAGCACTACCACCAACAACGGTCCTTATCCTCCTCCTTCAAGCACCAACAACGGTCCTAACCCTCCTCCCTCCAGCACCAACAACGGACCCAACCCTCCTCCCTCCAGCACCAACAACGGACCCAACCCTCCTCCTGGAAGCACTACCACTACCTCCTGCACCACAACCACCACTGGTCCTGCCATGTGTACTTCTACTGTCGTCGTTCCCAACACCTGCGAGTACAAGTGCGGCAACTGGTGTGCTCCCTCTGTTCCCGATTTCCAAGACCAGAACAGCTGCCAGACTGCCTACAACAACTGCGCCAAGAACATTGCTTCTTGCTTCCAGAACGCTGGCTGGCCTGGAGTCCTCAACTGTTTCGACTTCTCCAAGTGGTGCGATGGTCTCCAGGGCTATTGTGCTTCTACTTGCTCTCGTGGTCGCACCTGCAGCAAGGTTGGCTGTTTCAGCAACAACGCTCCCTCTGGTGGAAACAACGTCAAGACCACTACCAGTGTCTATCCTTGTGCTGCCACTAGCACTTCCACCACTGCTTCTTCTGCTTCCACTTCTTGCGCTCCCCAGCCTACCAACGTTTGCTCGCAGCCCAGCTCTCGCCTCTGGGGTTACGGTCCTGGTAACCCCGTCGGTGGCATTGAGCTTCCTCTTGTTGCCTGCAACGACTTGAAGAGCGACTTCTTCCAGAACCCTTTCAAGCTCTACACCGATACCAACTCCAACTCTTGCTCTTCTTACCCTCGCAACCAGCAGTCCAACGCCTGTGCCGATGCCTGCAAGACTCAGTACAACGCTTGTCTCAACACCTACGTTCAGAGCTGCAAGAAGCTCAACACTCGCAGCGAAGGTAACAACTACTTCGACAAGCGTTCGCACTCTCACTTCCACAAGCGTGCCCTTGAGAAGACTGGCGTTGAGCCCCGCTTCTTCAACCTCTTTGGCAACGTTCAGTGGCAGACTGCTCAGACCAAGTGTGGCATCCAATACACTGACTGTCTCGTTGAGAACAAGAACGTTTACTTTGGCAACCGATGCCAGAACTTCGGCACTGGTATCTAATCGCATGTTCTCAGAGATTTGGAGTTTGGTCAATTGTCAATCAAAAGTGGTCAAGGTGTTTGGATTTGTATTTGAGTATACTAGGAATTGGATGGTGTAGGAATTTACGGATAGGGGTTCAGGATTTGATTTGTGCTTTCGGATGGGTTGGTGTTTTCGTATTCACACACACTCGTTTAGTTACCGTTTACTAGTCAGACTGTCATTCGCTATAGAGAAGCTGTTTTGTTTTGATACCTGAATATTCCACATGTAACGTGAACTGTGACATTTTGATCTCAGATACAATGCCGCCTGTGAACTATCAGCTTTTGGTTTCCTGTTACAGTTTGCCTCTGAAATAGCACAGTCCTGCTGTACTTTATGTCCAAACATCTAATTCATCACTGTTGAATGGCATGCAAATGATATATGTACCCATAATTAATGTAGGATACTTCGGCAGGTTCGGGTCTCAAAAGATAAGAATGGATTGCGTGAGCGGTGCTATAGGGTAATTTGTGTGAACCTATTATTTGCTGACCCCCGTATCCTACCTCACAAATGTATGTCCTGTCGATAGTTCAATAGATACAATCGATCTTGATTATATGTATCTATATGTTGGCAGAATAACATTTATTATTGTATCACCAATGTCAATTGTGCTTTGTCTTCTACTCATTTAACGATCGACATGTTATTAAGTATTGTAAGAAGCCTCGTGGGAGACCGCTGTCCCAGCACGTCAAGTAGATCTATCCACGAGAATGCACTGGTTTCATATATTTGTCTGAACAGATGTTGAACCCAAATATGGCATTTGTCTGCCAATTTAGGTTATTTTGTTGCGATATGTGGTATATATTGTCACAGTGTTTATTGGGGACTTTCCAGATAATGTGCTATTGACACTGTGCAGAACGCGCCAGTCTCGGATTAGATAAACCACATGCTTTTGATTAACATCAACTGTTCTCCTTTTTTATATCCGACCACATAAAATATCAAACTCACTGAAGCTAGGGAAAAGAATGGAAGAGCTGCTACAACACTCCATTGATTTGGTTTCAACTCTGACACCAGCTCAATGGTGTCAGAGCTTCTTCGCCCTTTCTACAACCATCGTTCTTGGTATCCAAGTCCTCCCACAAGACGTTCGCAGCGCTCTCATGGACTACGGCGCCAGAAGACCTAAAGACGCAAAACACGGAAAGGTACAAGAGAAAAACAAAGAGAAAGCCTTTAGGCCTCTGAGGTCGTTTCTGAAGAATCTGACAGAGTATGGACAAGTGCCTCATTCGTGGTTCTTACACTTCTATATCGTGTCGGTGCTCCTATCGGGTTTCTGGGCGTGGCAGTATCTCACCAAAGGAACTGTGCTGAGAAGCATTGTGACGTGGCAAGACCGAGCTGGCGGACCGTCCATGAGTCTGGAGCAAGTTTTCGTGGCATGGTCGTTCATGGCGTTGCAGGGTTCAAGAAGGCTTTACGAGAGTTTGTGTGTGTTCAAGCCAGGGTCATCACCTATGTGGTTTATTCATTGGGCACTTGGTCTTTCGTACTACATCGCAATAAGCCTTGCTGTCTGGGTTGAGGGTTCCAGTATGTTTTCAATATATCACACCTGGCAACAGCAGAAACTGATAAGTTGTAGGCGCCATCCTAGCATCCTGGGATTCCCCCCATCAGTCTCTTCGAATTCCACGACGGCTGCCTTCAGCTCTGGCATTGTACCTTGTGGCGTATTTCAAGCAGAACCAATGCCACAGACACTTGGCAAGCCTCAAGAAATATACCCTTCCAAGCGAGGGATGGTTCAAGTATCTAATCTGCCCACACTATACCTCAGAATGCCTCTTGTACCTTGCCATTGCATGGATCGCTGCACCCCACGGCCAACTTCTCAACAAAAGCGTCTTGGGCGCTCTCATGTTCGTGACTGTGAACCTGGGCGCTACGGCAAAGGGTACCAAGGCATGGTATGAGCAGAAATTCGGTGCAGACAAGGTCGCTGGGCGATGGCTCATGATCCCGCCCGTCTACTAGCTTGAATCAACGATCTTCAACGCTTCATGAACAAGCCGAGCTTATTTGCGACTTTGGAAACCTGAAGAACGTCTCGATACGTCAGACTCGTGCGGGTTTGACGGACATTCTTGCCACTGGCGAATGCATCGGGTGAATGGAGCAGGTCCCAGTTAGCGACGGTATTCGCATTGAGGTCGATATCCTCTTCGATATCGGCAATACCGTGGAGATAGTCAGTGTACAGCTGATCAGTAGTGATGAGCAAGCTACGAGGCTCCTGAAGAATCCTCCAAGCAGGCAGAGGGTCAAGGGCGCCATCGTCCTTGCTGCGATGCAGGTTCAGGCACAAGCTGGCACCGAGGCTTACTGTGCATACTACGGGCCAATACGCGGCACCATCCTATGTAGGATGAGCATAAGAGAGTAAAAAAAATATATCACTTGATGTGTACTCAACTTGTGCGGCATGATACCAATGCCAGGCGGATATTCGTTGATAAGAACATGGTTTGGTCTCTGATGCGGGCTCTCGCGAAAAACGTGGCCTGGTTCCGAATCTTTGGCTGGGAGTGATAATAGACGGGATATAACAGGATCCTGAAGCCATGTGGGAAGAGGCGCATCGAGTAGTTTATTGTTGACAAGGTCCGAAGGCCATGTTTGAAGACGTCGTTTTGTAAGCTGTTTCCATCTTGGCTTGGGCGCGCTAGAAATCTAGAGACAGACTTCAGCGACAAATTCGTCAAATAGTATTACACAAGTACGCACTTTTTCTAGAATCATTTGCTCTTCTTCTTCGGTGATAAAGTTGGGTATATAGTACGCAGTCTGGGGTAAAGTGGTGATGCGAGCATGTTCCAGTGATGAAGGAAGCAGGACATGGCTCCTGTCTCTGCTAGACGATGCAGACTGCGATGTCTCCATCATGAACTTGGTCGTATCACGCAGCTTATATGAAAACGCATGCGTAGAACTACCTAGTAGAGCAGACCTTGGCAGTTTGATCGATCAGTTGTGATGTGATTAATTTCACACGTTGGGAGTTTGATAATGGGTGGTACTTTGGCTAAGATCGGCAGTTATGGAATTGTTAGGTGGCTAGAGTGGAGAAACTTGAGAATTGTTAGTGGCTACCTCCAAGATTGAGAAGGCTGGACAACCAAATCCTGGCCCCGACGAGTTAAATAAATATGGGGGAGAGGGGGGCAAGAACAGGCCAGGACTTGTATGAGGCAAAGTCAAATGAACATAGGAGATAGGGAGTTGAGTAGTTGCCTATACCTGGCAATTATGTATATTACTTTGAAGACATTGTAATGACTCTAATGTTGTAGGAGTTATCTATTGCGTTATGAACTGATTATCTACGAAACTTGCACGTTCAATCCAATCAGAGACAACGTCGATGGATCAAGGTGTCATCTTCAAAATGCCTTAGTAGCAGGGGGTTAAGGACCGTCAACAGCCTAAGCCCACTAAATGGGTATCACTAACGCAAGTAGGTTCCAGTGGGTTTGGACCCCCCCAAGTCAGAGAGTCAGACGTATCCATGCATTGAAACTCCACTAGAAGGTTCAACAACAGACTCCCGTCATGGATGGAAGTTAAGCTCCTGTCTCAACACAGAAGAGACATCATCATCGGGTTAGAGTCTTTTATGCTTTATGCTTTATTATACATAACCAGGTTCTTGCATATACGCACAGACTCAATATTCATGTCACACGCTCCAAAACAACCTCTTTTTCATATTTTATGCTCAAATTGAAGCCTATCGACTTTGGCCTCTGATTGGTCTAAAATTACGGTCAACGACTCTATGTGTGACCGTATCTTAATCGCCCTAGTTCTTCTACCCGGTCGGACTAAAAAACAGTACGAATGAACGACATAACGGGGCCAATAAGATGCTCTCTTTGAGCCTGGGGCCTGGCTTCCATTGCCTGGACTTTGCCTTTCTCTCTCTCTTCCACTTTCGTCCTCAGTCAATCTCGCTCTCGCCTCGTCTTGCCTCGTCTCTTCTTGCTTAGCTGGTCGCTCTCACTCTCTCGACTTAGGCAAAGACCCGTATCATTTAGACGGTTGGTCTCTCATCAATCTCAATACTTACCTACCAACCACAACGCAACTCTACCTAAAACAAGGTTTACGTCTACATCCATTATCGGTCCTCCGTCGCCAATAAGCCTCCACTTTCAATTTCAATTCCAATTCTACTCTACTCTACCTACTCTACCTTCAATCCGAAACCTAACATCCTCATTCATTGTCTTCATTATCCACATACAATAATCGTCGACGCCATCCTCTCGTCATTTCGACTTCTCCAATCAATTCTCTGTCGTTGCGCATAGCCTTTGGTGTTTTTCTCCGCCTCTGCTTCGTGCGTGTCATTTGACTGCGCCCGTGTCCTTTCGCTGCCTCATCGTCGCGCCCGCCCGTTACATCCAACTCAACTCAATTCATTTTCAGCTCAGTCAGTTCTAGATTCAAGGCATACGCATCAGCAACCGCGCGAGTTTATCGCCAGCCATCCTCAGCTTTGATCATCATCACCAGAATGGTGGTAGTCGCTAGTCGTCCTCGCAGGTAAATGTCATGGATGCGCAGAATGCTGCCCAGTCCGACCAGACGAGGCCTGCTGGCGACTCCCCTCATCAGCGGCCTGACTCGAAACTCGAAATATCGAAGTCGACACCGCCGCCAGTAAGCTCCAAGCCTTCCGGGTCTATTGACAAGGACAAAGATGCCCGTCGAAACGCGAATTCTTCCTCTGCAGTCGATCACGATGCTTCAGAAGACCGCGATTCTGACGCAGAAACCATCGTGTTACCAGGCAAGGATGGTCACTCCCCGTCAAAGGCTCGAAAGGTGAGGCAGGAGGACAAAAGCGACGGTGACGGCGATGGTGATGTTTCTAAACCTTCTATCAAAGCTGCCGGTTATCGCCCCCCGGAGCTTGAAAAGCAGGCATCATCTATTCATGCCCGTGGTGACCCTATCAAAAACAAGCGCACGCCTGCTCATCTCGAACGCGAGAAACTGTCACGAGGTAAAGATGCGGCTGCTTCAAGTGGTTTAAGCTCTGCGCCCGCGTCTCCGCCTCATCATCGACAACAGCAGCGCCGCCGGTTTGCCGAGGACACACATTCGTCTTCGGATTCTGAACCCTCTCACCCGCGACCCACCAAATCACTACGCGAAAAGTTGAAGTCGAGCGAGGCCTCTGTGCCTAATAAGCGGAAAAGTCTCAAAGTTGAGTCCGACGACGAGGGGGAGAATCGCAAGATCAGGCGACAACGAACAACCAGTGTAAGCATCGATTCGACTCGCCTGCCGAAAGAGCACAAGCCTTTCTCGGCAAAAACACAGCATGATTCGCAAACCCGATCTATTTCCCCACAGTCTCGAACACACCGACGAAGTGCTTCATCCCAACTACCCTCTTACACATCCAACGGTTTTGGCCAGAAGAAGCGGCGGCTGCCGCCTCCACTACACTCGACCGACTGGCACTCTGACGATTCTTCTGCCAGTGGCAGCCCCCACCCTCGCAGCTCTAAATTACGTAGCCTGGCAACGCCCGCCACCGACACAAATGCATCCCCCGCAAGAATGGCTCCCCACAAGAAGCATCTCGATGCTCATGGCCAAACCTTTTTAGCCCGTGCTTGCGCACGAGGTGAATATGAGGGAGCCAAAACACGCCTGACGGAAAGACCCGAGGACTTGAATGTTGCCGATTACGCCGGAAATACGCCACTTCAAATTGCAGCGATTAATGGTTGCGAAGACATCGTTAAACTCTTGATCGATGCTGGATGCAATCTGGACTGTGTCAATTACGACAAAGACACGCCACTGCTGGACGCAGTCGATAACGGCCACCTGGGCGTTGTCAAGCTATTACTAGACGCCGGTGTCAACCCCCGGAAAGCAAACGTCAACGGCGAGGAGCCCATCGACCGCGTGAGTGACGATACAGACAACGCGGAGGAAATCAGAGCCGCTCTTATGGCAGCGAGGAAGCGAGTGGGGGATCGAAGGCGCACTTCGGAAGAACACCACTCGCACCAAGACCAGGATGCCAGGGACTCGCACGCACCGGATAGCCCACGTCGGTCACCTGCCACGAATTCCGGATCGGGTCGGAGAACGGGAACTGTGCGCGCAACCAAGACACGAAATGATCTCTTGTATATGCCCCTCGACGAAAAGACACTCCGACAGGCTGCGGGGCGAGGAGACGAGGAAACTGTTGCCCGTATTTTGCAAGTGAAAGAAGGGTTCAACGACCCTGAGTCGATGGTTGCTGCAGCACGAGGCGGACATGATCTGGTCATTCAGTTACTTCTGGGCCTAGGAGGCGCTAATCCTGACCCGCGACCTGTCTACAACGCCCAGCCAGAGTTTGCGACGCCGATACTTGCAGCAATTGGACAAGAAAACATTAAGGTGGTCGAGCTACTGTTGGAGCAAGCTGGGTTCGATCCAACTAGGAGGTACAAGGGCGAAACATACTACGAAATTGCCCGACAACGTGCAGGCCCAAATTGGAAAGACGAAGAGCATATGTTGAAAAATGCCTACGACGAGTACAAGAGAAGCCATAAGGATTCGGCAAAGACAAAATCACCAGGTCGACGCGAGCGAGATCAAGAACGTGGTGACCGTGAAGAACGAGAAGGCAAGCGCGCACGACGCGTGGAAACGAAAGATAAGGAGGAAGCCCGACAGCACAAACGAAATCTTTCCAGCCCCGAACCGAAGAAGAAATCTGCCGCCTCTAAACTCACAAGTCCTAGGGAAAAGCGTAGATCCGACTCTATCACGAATCAAGGAGATGAAAACTTGAAACGTGGCCCAGGACGACCTCGGAAAGAAGACCGCATTCCGTCCATTAACGTCTCGGACCGCGAAGTGTCTCCAACTATTTCTCATAAGCAACTCAAGGCCAAGCATGTTGACTCAGATGCTGCTGGTGTGTCCTCGGAAGGCGAAACAGTGAAACCCAGGAGGAAACTTGTATCTAAAGGCGAGCTTCGAGGAGAACGAGAGCGACAACGACGCGCCAGCATGGCATCGAATACTTCGTCTTTCAAAGATCACCCTACAAGCCCCCACGAACCGAAACACGAAGAATCAACCGACAAGCACGAGAAACACGATAAGAACAGGGTTGAGAAACTATCTGAGAAATACCACGATCGAACCAAGGCTCTCAAGAGAGATGAATCTCGGGACCGTTTGTCGGTGTCTGGCGACGGATCAACTAAAAGGCATCGTGCTAGCATCACACCTGATCGACCGAGTAATGGTGATAAGGATGACAGCGAACTTCCCCCTAAACGTCGACGTCTCGAAGGCGAAACAAAAGAGAAACGTCAAAAGCAAGCTTTGTCCTCCGACGAGAGGCCTCGCAAAGCCAACAACACCCAAGACTCTTCCAAGCTGGTAGCCAAGTCAACGCACAAGAAGCATGATGATGATAGACGCGAAAAGCGCGCCAACTCCCACCGTGCTGATACCGATCGTGCCAGTAGTGCTGAAAGACAAATTCATGTCAAGTCAGAGGACACGGATGTGGAGATGAGAGATGCTGATTCTATCAAGGCTGTGTCAGAATCGGAACTGCAAGCTGCTCGAGCCAAAGAGGCCAGGGAAGCTAAGGAGGCCGAACAAGAAAAGCAAAGACAAGTCGAATCAGAGGCAGCCAAGAAGGAAGAGTCGCGAAAGAAGGAGATGACACGCAAGAAAGAAGAGGAGCGCAAACGGGCAGAAGTTGAAGCAGCCAAGCAACACGAAGAAGAAGAGGCCCGAAAGAAAGCAGAGGAAGAGGAGAAAAAGCGCAAGGAGGAGTCAGCAGAGAAGGAGAGATTAAGAAAGGAACAGGAAGAACGCGAAGCTGAGCGTAAGCGCAAAGATGAGCAAGAACGCCAACGACGAGAGGACGACGAGAAGCAACGACGTGAAGCTGAGGAAAAGGTGCGTCAGGAAGAGGAAGAAAAACGACGTGTCGAAGTCGAGAGGAAGCAGAAGGAAGAGGAAGAGCAAAAGCAGCGCGAAGAAGAGGAGAGGTTGCATCGCGAACAGCTTGAGCGAGAGGCAGCTGAAGAAGCTCGTCGTCAACGCGAAGAGGAGGAGCGAAAGGAACGTGAGCGACGAGAACGTGCGCACCGTGAAGATCAAGAACGTAAACGTGCCGCGCGAGAAGCCGAACAACGACGATTTCGCGAAGAGCAGGAACGCATTCGGCTTGCCAAATTACCTCCTCTTCTACGATGGCTTGATACATGTCCAAACCCTAAGCTTCCAGTCCTTGCAGACAAGTTCAAACGCATACAAGGCTGCCGATACGATACGATTCGACGAGAAGCCAACGGCACGCCTGAAGGTCGCGAGCAATGGGTGCTCAACACTCATGTGGCTCTGCTTCTAGGCGAGAAGGATCTGGAGCTCTCCCGATGTAAGTTTCATGGCCGCAACTCTTACTTGATGACTGACGAATTTTCAGATACGGCCTGGGAACGCGCTCCCGTTAGTCAGTTAGCCAAGATGTCTCTCTGGCGTGTAGAGTGGCGTCTCTACTCTCTCGTAGACGACAAAGTTTGGGATCTTGGTCGCCAACTGCCAGGATACTATGGCGACGAGGATCCTTCCGAACTGTGCTTTCATACGAAGCAACGACTTAGAGAAGAGGCCTGGGAGAAGTTCCGCAACATGGACATGTTCTTTGTCAAGGTAATTACTCAAGAGCGTGAGAACGAACAAGAGGATTTATGAAGCTAACACAACGCAGTTGTCTGATCTAATGTATACTGTCTCCAACATCCCGCATCTTCGCAATACTCAACTCGCGGTCGAATACCGTGAACTTCTGGAGTCAGAGGCACAAAGCATGCAATGGGGAACGTGTCAGAAGTGGAAGCAAGATCCCGATGCCGCGCGCTATCATGGACTTGCTCCGCGATGCAAATACTATCTCAACGGAACACTGGTGGGCGAAGATATGCCCCAGCTAGCACAAACAAGCAGCACTCCTTTCCCTGATAAGAAGGTGCCGCGTCGTGGGCTGGTGCAAGTGCTTCCAGACGACCCTGACTATGCTCGACTCTGCTTGGAACAAGGTCTAGAGCATCTCATCAACGGCCACCTTAGCCCGCCTCTCATCAATGGCATTCATTCATCGCCAATAAGTCAAAAATCAATGGTATCAGGCGGGCCTGCCGTCAACGGCACGTTCAAAGCCTTGACGCCTGGATCAACAACCGAGAGCTTGCCAATGTCTTCCACAGGTCATGAGACACTCACCAACGGCATCAACGGAAAGACGAACGGAACCTCGCACTGAATCGAATGAGTTCGACATGATGATCGAACATACCTTGTTTTATTATTGCTTTCAGTTTTCTTTGTTAGCATAACGATCATGGGCGGCGCAGATACAGACTAGGGCTATGGAATGGCTTATTGCTTTTATCAACAAATGGGAATAGTAGTAGTCCATGAACTACCAGTGTTCGCTCACGACGATTGGATCGGAATACAATACAGGCTTGTGGAACAATTCATGGAGGCGATTGTAGAGTTGGATGGACCATGGATGGCTGGCTACCTTGGGAAGGTTACGCAAGATGGGTTGTGTGATTGTTTTTATGAAGAAGCATGACTATGATGTCGTAGAGAAAGAAGCAGCAGAGACTGAGGACAGTCTTGCTAGTGGGAAACTCAGCTCACTATGTTTGAGAGGCTGTATATAACAAATTACGAAACATGAAAAACCAGAAATTCCATCATGACTATCTACTAGAATAATAGTACCTACTTGCAGACCTTAGCGTAAAGTGAGTGTCTTTGAAGGCAAACTCGTCAAAGCATTTTGATTGGCCAAGGAAGGATATTTTGGCTGACGTCAAAGTTTTATGGGTCACATAAAATTCTACCCCACCATTTGACGACTCCCACTCAAGCATTTACGCTTTCTTTGCAATTTATCACCAAAAGTGCCTTGATCACGAATTGGGCCACGAACCCGAGATCTGAGGCCAGACAACCAACGACCGAATATCGAATCTAACCCGCTTCTGAAAAGGAAACCGCAATCATGGCGACCACAGTGGACAAGGTTCGTAGTCGCTCCCACCACCAGACTGCACATGGAACAAGTTTGCTAACCCCAGTCCCCCCACCAGATCAAAGATATTGAGGCCGAAGTACGTGATAACTCAAACAAACGAACCCTTCTCTACCCGACCCCTTCGGAGGCGACGATATCCAACGAGTCATAATGGGGCAATTGTTGTTTTCTTTGGATCGTGGGGACTGGCTCTAACCTGTGTAACTAGATGGCCAAAACCCAGAAGAACAAGGCGACGTCCTTTCATCTGGGTCAGCTCAAGGCCAAGTTGGCCAAGCTCAAGCGCGAGCTTTTGACTCCCAGCGGCGGAGGTGGTGGCGGAGGTGCTGGTTTCGATGTGGCCAGGACAGGTGTCGCCAGTATTGGCTTCATCGGTTTCCCTTCAGTAGGCAAGAGTACGCTCATGAGCAGACTGACCGGCCAGCATTCGGAGGCTGCCGCATACGAATTCACCACCCTGACCTCTGTGCCTGGTCAAGTAGTCTACAACGGTTAGTCTTTTGTGATATCCCTCCCCCCCCCCCCCCCTCCAC
>JABFFG010000058.1:0-74098 GCA_013623685.1 Fusarium transvaalense
GGGACATACTCACTACTATAAAGTGAAATATCTTATATTACTATTTAATTTTTAGAAAATTATAGATATAACTTCGACTCTTTGTAAGTATACTTATATAACGGAAGTAGAAATTGGATAGCGCATAGGATCAGAGTATCTTGGTCTCGACTGTGTCAATCATCTTCCCAGTCTAGACCTAGTTCGGCCTCTTCGATATGGACAGAGGATGGGGGTTCGGCTCCTGTGATACTGTACAGACAGCAACACTACAATACCAATGAGTCAACACGTTGGGTCTTGTTACTTTGTAAATTACTGTCATGTTCCTATCTTCTACGTCGCTTTACCTATAGCTGTCCATAGATCTGTCGTTACGCTCTCGGCTATATCTGAGCAATAACTTGGAAAATCATCTCAGACTCTGATGGCAAGGAGGAAGGCAATAAGTCATAAACAGTTCCTCCGTACTTATCATCTTACATAAAAACAGTAGCTACCCAGATACTGAATGACATGGTTTCAGCTTCGGTACTCTCCTTTCATGAAAATAGCACAGTAGTGACCTCCTTGATTTCAACCCAAGCCTACCCATCTTGGGGTATTGAAATCTTCCAAAATTCCCATCATTCACAATCCGATGATGCGCAGTTCCATATGCTCTCGAAAGGAATATCAGTCGCTGAGGAAATCATCGTCCTGGCTGTTTTTCCTTCCCCGAACAGTCGTAGAGCGACCGCCTGAGCTACTTTCATCTTCATGGTCTGGGCAATCCACATACTCATCGTCCGTATCTGTATCTATTTCGATGACCGAAAGCCGATCGCTCGCCGGGTCGGGCGGCTCCGTCATCTGAGCATCGCCGTCGTCGCCGCGCTCATTGGTCACTTCTTCCTTTTCCATCTGTGTAGATTCAAAGTCGACGTGCTGCGATGCAAGGCATTGCTCCTTGTACCAGATCGCGAATTCAAGACAAGATCCGTCACTGATCATTCGAAGGTCGTAGTTGATGCGGCGGAAAGCCTTACCATCTTCGTTCACCTCTTTTCGCAGTCTGGCCCATATCTGGGGGTCCAAGGGGACTGTAATCACACACAGGGTCTTGACCGATTCGTCCTTTCGCTTTGGAGGTTCGGCAGAGTCGGAGATCACAATCTCTATGTGAAGACCTTGTTTCAAGCTTGTGAGAGCCTGGTAACAAGTGAAAGAGGCTGGTTTGTAGGTAGATACTGCATCGCCCTAAGCAACCGGTTAGCTACTTGGGGAACAGGGGTTAGGGGGGGCTTGACTTACAATGCCGACGTACCACTCGGTTTGGTCGACCGCAATCCAGTTCTTGTCGTAAGGACAATACTCGCGGTCCCTTATATCATGTTTCTTTGCGTCAAAGGGACAGTCGTTAAAGACAGTGCCATAATTGTGTCTCGAGATTCGAGAGTCGACAACAGCAGTGATTGAATCGGCAAGCCCAGTGCGCGATAACCCATGGAGAACGGCGCCGCGAAGAACAGCAGACCACCTGGAGAATAGAGTTAGTGTGTGAGTCAAAGTTAATGTTCAAAAGGTGTACGCACGGATCAGTCCCTCTCTTCTGGATGATCTGTGATTTCTTTCCAAAGGTCTCATCGAGGCATTCGTACAGGTACTTGGACCTCCCAAAGCCTCCAACTAGAAACACAAACTAAGTTGTTAGCACAAAGACCCACTGCTCTGATGGACAGTCTTACCTTGGGCGGCTTCTGGTATCCTTCTTCGACCTGTCCGATTTGAGTCGCGACCAGTTCCTTGATTTGTTCGATCACGGGTTTGTACACATGTTCGCGAATTACATCCCTAGAGAATACATTAGCCTGATGCCACAGATTATCCCTGGAAGGCGCTTTGTGACAAGTTATACTCACGCCTCAATAGAAAACGAAGAGGGAAAGAATTGGCTGTCGACTGGCTCCCTGTAAACCAGATTGATGTCGTATTTACTGCTTGCCTTGCAAAGCGCAGTCTTGATGCCAGCCTCCCAATCATCCTTGAAAATTCTCTGACCAGCCTCGCGTGCAAGTTTCTTTTGGGTCTCTTTGGGAATTCGGTGTCTGAGCAGATCGAGAAACTTTTCATCGAGAAAGATGCCGCCGCATAGACCGCCTGGAGTTGTTAGCACAATACTTGGAAGTCTTTTTTAAAATATCATTACCATCTCCTTTGACACTTTCACTGACAGTGAATGGTTTGAGCTTCTCAATTTTGTAGGTGATGATGTCCTAGAATCTGGTGAGAAGAGCAAAAGTAGGGGATGAAAGGAAAGGAGGGTAAGGAAAGGAGGAGGTCAGGTGATAAAGACCTACAACAGTGCCGCCGCCTGCATCGCAGACAATGAAATGATCGCCGACCTATAGAAGACGAGTCAGTAGAGATCAGGATATGAAACCGTTATCTTACCTTGAGAGTGCATCGGCCTGTATTCTCCGTGAGGCATGTCAAGGCCGCTGCCTCGGGCTCAGAGATGAAGCCATAAGTCGTGTAACCCTCCTTTGTCAGATCAAACAGGCCAGCAATCTTCATTGCCTCGGCCATCCGCGACCGAACATAGTGAGGCCAAATCGCAGGTAAAGTGACGACGAAATGAATTCGGTAGATACTCGCCCATTGCTGCTCCTCCGCGGCCGCGATCCGCTCACGACTGTACTCCCAGATCTTTCGAAGATAGTCACTAAAGACCTGCACAGGCGTCTTGTTGAGCTTGTGTATCAGTTCTCGAGCACTTCTCAGCTGTTCGGAATCTCGCACGTCTGCGGAGAGATCTTTTTCGTTGACCAGCAGGAGTTTGAACCAGCGCAAGATACCATCTCCGAAGGGTGTTGCGTATCCCCAGGCGGGATCTCTATCATTACTGTCACGGTAGAAGATAGTTGAGGGTGCCTTGGGAGCGTCGACGTGGTAGCCTTTGGTGGTCAACCAGTCTGTGACAGTCTGGATTGATTCCAACTCTCTATCGCCGAATTTCCAAGCAACGCCCGAGTATCTGAAGGAATGGGAGATCAAAAAGAGAACAAAGAGGCAAATCTGCGTCAAGCAAGAACTTACGTGGTACCGAAGTCGATTGCTATGACCAAGGTCGGCGGTCCTTCGCTCTTGGGAGCCATTTGTTATCCCCAGATGGTTAAATAAAGCCTTTCATAAGTGGCTTGCGTGAAGATCATCGACAACCCAATGTAGAGAGGCTGAGGCAGGGTAGGTGAGCAAGGTACGAAACCCAGGTAGATGGTGAGAAGCTACGCGGTCTTGACAACGCGCTGTTGGGGTTTTTGGGCTGGTCGGTGGAGGGGAAAACAGTGAAGTTGATTCAGTTCTAGGCAACCGTTGGGAAAAAATGTATTTTTGATAGTTAGGTATCCGGGTTTCTGTTGCTGGGGCAGATGGCCGTGAAATCGCCCCCTCATATATATTCATCAGTGCTTCGCAGCCGCAGCTTGGCCCAAGTGAATGCCTAAGAGTGGCTACATAGGTAGGTAGTCATAAACTCGGTAACGAAACTTAACTTGTCCCTTTTATGATGGCATCACTCTATTGAGTCTTCCCCTGAGAGTCTTCGTGATAGCGTATGAATCTTGTCTTCATCCCCCCTTTTTTCGTGAGTGCATCAGAAGGTTGGGAGGCAACAAATGAGCTTCCAGCATGACTACCTAGGTAGGTACTGGAAGCATAGATATTCACTTGATCTATACTCTATTCTGTTTGTGGTTTGTCAATTTTGGCATTGGAGGATGCCTTAATATAATGAGCTAGCTGTCAGTGCTTGCTACTGGCAAAGCAGATGCCAGCAAACACAACTGCGGAATCTTTCTTCCTGTCACGGTTTCACAACCCTCTCGTCTTTTCTATTCCTTAATTCTTTAACATATGATTCCACTTCTCTCATGCTCCTATCTCCTCGCTTTCTCCTTCGAGCATCTCCTGAACGCCTGGTCGTGTTCTCGGGGTTTTTATTCTGTCACAAGAATCGACGTGCTTATTTTCTATATTTACGATAATCTGTATTATAAGCTTGATGAAACCATTGCTACCATGACTCGGATGTCTATAAGAGACAAAGATCGACTTGGTTTTAAATGCCTCGAACACAATTGCAGAGTTCCTGTCATGGTCACTTCGAAGCAGAAGTTGCTGCTTAGTCAGGTATCAACTACCTACCTCAAAGTTGACAATAATGGTTCCCATTACGTCCTTGATCTAGTTTTTTTGTGTTTTTCATTGACTGTGTTGACCTCAAGGACGCATTTGGGCTAGATAAGTGGTACTTTGAATCCCTTTGCAACCCATAGCACCTCCGTTCCTCCATGCTGTAAACCAAGATATAACAGATATCACGTTAATGTTGCTTGTGGGTTAATCACCAAGCCTAGGACAACTCTCTTCTGAATAAGATTATCAGGAACATCCCCTAAGATGATCGAACATGACTGCAATGCAATATCTTATACATCCTTCAGGGTCTACAGTCAATCCTGAGTAGACCGTAGAGGAGTTTCAACTTCAATTCCCATGACTTTCCCTCGCAGTACATCACAGTGCTCTTTCTTTTTCGCCTCAGCGTTCGACAAGTACATCGGCATGGCCGGATATTGGCTGATTGATCTAGAAGCAAATGCATAACGTTCTCTCCTCGGACGGGCCCAAGATCGCGGCCTCGCAAGATAAAATCTTGTATACGGACAGTGCAAAAGATGCCAGCTTTGTGATTTAGTACAGAATTCAGGTAAAGAAGCATGATTGTAATTAAACCTATCACTCGTTCAAGATCAGCTGAACGTTTCTACCCATCTCTTGCCTCTCGTTGATCTCGATGACAGTCATTCATACATAGACATCATCAAGTGTTCGACGCATTGTCATCAACTAACGGCCGCTACTTACGCAAATTTACATACAATGAACTGCTTTAGTCACTAGCACTGACTGGACTCTCCTGCGTAGAGATGACAGGACTTGGCAGACAGGTCACCTCTACTATTACTTGTCATCCCAGCTTCTGCTACAAGCTACAAGAGGCTTTCTTCACGAGCATAAGCCAAGAAGCGAACATGAAGCATCGCCACAATCCTCCGGCCAGTTCGACCTCAACCTGCTGCAAAGCCCGAGCTGAACTCGTGTTGGTATACAGCTGTTAACCTGAAACCTGAAACTCGATCGCGCTACCACTGAGTGTCTATTTATGTGCTGTACGAGATACTAATATATTAAATGGCCCTCTAAAGAACGCTTACATCCAAGATCTAACGGCCCTTCCTCTCTGTTTCACGATTAAAGTCGCAAGCTCAGACTCGCTCGCGATTGTCCGAAGCATGAAACTGGCCATGTTGTCGGGATATCGCTGTCACCAAGGTGAAAGTACTCTGACGCTTCCAACTTACTGTGTCACGCACGTACACACTTCCTACCCGTGCCGTATCAAACTGTAACCGCTACGTTGATAAGCTCGAGCACGTGCCACGATGAGGCAGGAGAGGGGAAAAAGAAAAAATGTTGGAAATAGCTTCTAATTGCGAGTCAGGACCATATGGAGCTGGCCAACCAGACTGTGCCCAACAAACAACATCTCAGAGTCAAGACAGAAGACCCTGGATCCTGGCGTTTATCATCCTTTGGGGCCTTGCAGGTCTTCATATACTTAGTTAGTCGAACGCGTATGTTTCAATATATCTTCAGCAACAAACCGCTCCACCTATCAATCAAAGCAGCCACCGCAAGTACCAGCTCTCAGATGTTTTAGCACAAGAGACTAAAAAGAAACCAAACCAACAGAGCAATTCTGATCGCCGATCGTTCACCTCAAAGAGTCCGAAACTCGACGGGTGTAATTTCCCCCAGACGAGGATCACCAGCTTACTGTACGCTACTATGACACGAGATTTCCGCTCCAGAGGGAGATCTGGTGCGAGTACATATCTCACAGTGCAACGCTTGTACTCTGTATGATCATCAGAGAAAGATATGTTTCAGGGTCCAAAGTCCAAAGATCTGCGGGCTAAAGGTGACGTTGATTAATATTACCAGCGCCAATCTCTATTCCCAGTGCAACTCTCTTTTAGTACCAGCGTTTGAAAACGGTTGCATCGGAGGATTTAGGATCACAAAAAAGGTGGACTATTGATTGCTCTCTTTTTGACCGCTTTCTTGTGGCGTTGTATTTTGTTTCTAGAGCCATTAATTCCAACAAAGTCAAACGCCTTGGCCGTCGATAGCCCATAACGTTTCAACGTTTGTTGTTGATGGGTTTCCATCCCCAATACGTATCATGTACAGTTCCCCTGGGCGTTGGCCTGAGTTTTTTGTCTCTTTCCCAGCCACGTTTCCATCAGTTCAGTTCAGTACCGCATCGTCATGCGAGGAGCCCTCAAGAGGTCCAAGCCCAAGAGGAAATTGAACCAAAGGCGAGAAGCGAAGCAAAGAGCAGACGTGCTTTTTTAGCCTCTCTCCACAAACAAGGGTCTTATCACATCACGCAAGAGGAAGAAACAAGTTAGTAGTTTAGTTCCTTTCGCTGCACTGTACTGTACAGTATAGTACAATAGGTAGTTAGACCACAGCACAGCTGGTCTGTGTCTTGGAAGGGCCTGAGACACTGACGCTGTTTGACACAAGCTCTGTTTGTCAGAGAGTGATTTACTGTGAGGTGTTAGTAGAGAGGCTAGTATCGCAGCTAGAGACATCTAACGTTAGTAGACGAGGCTAGACATTCTAATGGAAGCTCATTAATTGAGTAAGAGTCCACCTTTTGAAAAGACGGTCAATTGATTTCTGGGTAGAAAGAAAGGAAAGGAAAGGAAAGAAAGAAAGCAAAAAAGAGGACTCTTGAATCATTTCTCACAAGTTTAATAAAAGCGAGACATACGAGAAATAATCATGCCATCCACAATGCATGTATGTATGCATGTACGTGCCGTACATTATGTGATGAAGAAGGATATGTTAAACCCGTTTATTCTCAATTGCTTTTTCGCACGTGCATCAAAACGTCTCGGGAAAAAAGAACAAAAGGTTGCATTAACTAACCATTGAACGAGCAAAAAGCAAGGCAAGACATCATACAGTTACATTCGAACCCATACAGTATCTCAAAGCCAAGCCAGAGACATTTTGACTTTCTTTCCTCCACTTCCTTTTGGCCTGCCGTCGTCTCTCTCCCCCCGGCCCATTTTCAATGATCCACAGCTAATCCCATCCAGTGGAGATGCTTCCCCCTGAGTGTGACCTGACCTGACCTGACTTAACCTGGGAGAGAGCTTCTTTCTTCTGTTGGTACAGTAATATAATAAACTTGACTCAGGAAACGGTGGAAATATGATTAATTAGCGAATGGGAACTAGTCAGGTCTATAATAAATGACAACAACAACACAGTACTGTACAGAACTTGAAGTACATACATACTACCTAGTCAGTACTGATACACAGATACATACAGATCCCTATTCCTTCAATGGATCCATCCTACCGTTCTTTTTCCTTTTTTCCTTTCTGTGCCGTATCCTCACTAAGCCGCGCTGACCTGGGGGGAGTGATTGCATTTCAAGGGGTAGATCTCAATCAAAGATGAATTTCCCTATTGAGCTGGACTAACACGACAGGGGGACATCTATATCACCCCACGTGCTCAGGGGATACATAGAGATAGATAGATATGGATCATTACTACACTGTATCTATCTTTACTACTATCTTTGTATATTCTAATAACTTTCTCAATTCTCCAGTTTCTATAAGCGAGGCGAGATAATGACGAGACCTTCAGTCAATGCACTCATTCATTCATTCTTCTCGCCTTCTAGAACTATTGCTACCAGCCTCGTTCAAATTTTGAGTGACATCCCGAGATTACCTTAGCAGCTACGGCATATTAAAATGTCCGTGGACTTTGACAGTAGCCAGCCAATTCGATTCAGTTCAAATTTCCCACCTACCGAATGCGGAAAGTACATCTCGTCTACTTGAGATCTGCCTTGGGTCCTACGTTAGTTTCATGTACTTCCCCAGTATCTCTCTTTCCCTCACTCACTTATACCCTGTCTTTTTTGATCTGATACCTATGGCTCCATCCTCCCATCACCGCAACAACAGAAGCAAAAAAGAACAGGGGAACTGGTTGGTTGGTTGAATCGATAGTCTTTTACACATTGTTGCCGAGAATCACATACACAAACTACAATTATTCCATATCCGGTGTGCATTCAATACCAAAGGTGGCAGGCACATCACCATAAAATAAACCTGTAGATGAAAACAGTTCTAGAACATAATAAATAGTTGGCACTTGACAATACCCTTAGTTTTAGCCTTACCAGCCTCAGCCTCCATCATGCCGAATGTTGTCGGTGGCTGCAGAGTTCAACCCCGGATTCAGGCACTTGTACCGGCTGCGCCGAACTAAAGCAACCACTTCACCGCATCTGTTAGTGCAAAACCCTTGAGCATAGTAATCCAATCCATGCAAACCACTCACACATTCAACTCAACGTAGTATTCACGGATATAGACCAATTGATTGAGACTTGAATTCATTCGTGGTATTGATTTTGATGCATTCCCTTTTTACCGTCTTTTTGCGGCTGGGTTAATCATCAATTTATCCTATCTGACAAAGATGCCTCCAAAAGACCTGTCCAAGGTCAACCACGCTTGCAAAGCGTATGTGTGTGTGTGTGTGTATATGTGTATCGATATGTCTAAATCCCAAAGAACGCCGCTTGCTCAGTATCGAGTGGTGAGTTAATACAATACAACGCCGGTTTCTTTTTCTTGTCCAGCAGAAGATATCCCATGAGTGCGCCTGATGCCCTTTGCCCTAAGACCCTTTTGGGTCGAACACAGAAAATAGTAAGACAAAGGAGAAGTATTAGAGGCGTCTAGCACCCGTTATCCGTTTAGTTGCCCAGTCATAATTCGTAAATGTACAAAAAAAGCCAAGTGGTTGTGTTGTGTATGTATTTGTTGCTTAAACCTTGACGCTTCGTCGTCGCGCGGCTGCTGCCAGTCCCTGCCTTAAGCGGCTGCGGGTGCTGTTGGGCGTCATTGGCGATCCGGGTTCGGACATAGGTGACATGGGCGACATTGGGGCTGATGACATCCTTCGTTGGGCAAACTCGTGGTAGGTAGGTGCCTTGTGGAGAATAGGCTTGGGAGGCTTGTCCTCCGAGTCGGTACTTGGCTCTTCTTGAACCTGCTCCATAGGCAGTGTAGGCGTGAAGAGAGAAAGGTTGTCCTTGGATTGGCTGGCAAAGTGTGTGTTAAGCGAAGGTCGGCTTCGCTTCTTGACCAAGCTCAGCGTACGCTTGAATACACCAGGAGACTTTGGTGTCTTTGGTCTCTCACTGGGCTCTTCCTTAGTTTCAGGCTCAGTCTTGGCCGCAAAAGGGTCAATGCTGAGAAAATCTGGCTTTTGCCTCTCGAGGCGGCCAGTGCCCATGCTGCTAGTTCGTGGGGGGTGTAGAACGGATCCGGATGAGGTAGTGCAGAAAGACATGCGGCGGTCGAGAACGGGAAGTGTAGGTGGGAGAGTCGTTGTTCTGCGAAGACAGCTGGCAGGTCGGGATGAGGTGGACATTCTTGATGAAGGCCGAGAAGAAGCTTCACTGATGAGGCTGGGAGACACTGATCGCCGAGGAAGGTCAATCACTGAAGGCTTTCCAGCGTAGACCACCGAGACCATCTTGGCAGTGTCCTCACGACTGCCCCTTCGATCTGAAGCGAGAGATTCATCGCTACCAGAGTCGGTCTCAAAGTCGGAAAAGTCATCGGCGGAAGAAGAAGCATCTTCCTCGGAGGAAAGGTAAACGTCATGAGGAGCAGAGAAAGGAGCTTGATCTTGGGTGGTCAGCTTGTGAGTGAGAAGACTATCCAAGCATCTTGAAGCTCGGAGGGAGCTCTTGGCGGGAAGAGCAGGAGCAGAAGCAAGTTGTCGTTGTGTGGGAACCATGGTTGTGGGAGTGTTTTCGCGAGAAGATTCGTCGGCGTCGGCGGAGGGAGAATAAATGGGAGGCTCGACGGATAATGATTCTATTTGAAGTCGAGACTGTGAATGTCGCTGTGCGAGAGAAGTATCAAGTTTTGGTGCATCAAGCTCCCTTTGCGGTAGTTGTTGCGTCACTGTGAGAGACATTGTCGATATAGTTGTGACGATTTATTGAATTCCCAGAACCCTTTCAAGAGGGCGGGGTATAGAAGGAGAAGGGAGCGTAAAAACCGAGGCCGTGGAATAATGTCGTCAGGTGTTAATTAGTGAGTTGTGTTGTATCGTGGACGTGGAGAGCGAGCAGCGGTCTTGGGAGTGGCCGGCAGCGAACAGGTGAGACAATGGATCCAAGACAAAGGAACAAAAGAGACGAAAGCGGAAAGAATGTCTTTTGTTTTTTTCTCGTTTGTTTGTCGAGAAGGGATCAAGGTATGGAAGAGATATGAATCAATCAATAATTGAGGTTTGAGTATTACAGAGGGAGGAGGGAGCAATTCAATAAGAGGCTGGGGGAGTAGGATTAATATCAGTCTTGGAGAATGAGTTGAGTGAGTGACTGAAAGTAGGATGGGCACTCACACTCCAGAGTACAGCACAAGGTTCAGCCCAAGCCAAGGTCCCTTCCCAGAGTGAGATCCACTGGGAGCCACCTTCTGGTACGAGAATGACCGTGTGAAAATGGTGAAGGAGTCACACTGTATACTTAACGAGGCAGGGGCGCTTATTGTGGCAGGGGTCTGTGGGGGCGGATAGCGCAGGGCATTGCAAGCATCGCAGGGTATCAGGTCTTGGCCTCTCCATAAAATGATGGATTCTTTAGTCCGCCGTAGAAAAAGTCGTTGGAGAGGAGGCCATAACTATGGAGTACGTATTAGCATTCATTCTTGATGAATTTAAGCGATGGAATAGAAAATTTACGCGATAGAAGGTATTAGTATAGGTAGATTATGGATGGCTTCAGAGTTGGAGTCGAGTATAGGTACGAAGTACAGCGTTAGATCCATAGTAATACCTATTACCTGGTAGTAGAGTTCTCTGGCGTTAATCTTTCAGGTACAGAAACAAAACTGCCACGAGACTTTTCAACGTGACGTTGTTAAAATCAACCACTCACAAGCAAACATGACAGAAGTAGAAGCCACTTGCAACCTCCACCACGAGATGGACGACAGGCAGTGACAGTGAAAGTGACTGTGACAATGAGCCACCACCACCCGACCTAAGCCTTGGCGCACCAGGACTCACTCTTCTTGTGGTCACTCATAACAGGAGCCGTTTCAAATTCCAGTAACAACAGCAACCATCGCTAATCAGTTTGGTTTATTACAAACTTCGGCAACTTTAGATCCCGATTAATATGTTTTTAATACGTTTTCGGAACCGTTTACATGTTGCATCTCTTGCATCTCGTGTTTGCGGATAACTCCTACCAAAGGTTGTATGATCTACAATATGACGAATTAATTGTAACCGAGACAGTTGATAATAGATAGATTAACAATCCTTTAAAAACAATTCATGTTCCATATTTAGTTTTATCGAATATCTCTACTGTGTCGTGTGTGTATATGTGTACAGTGAATGACTATGACTATATGTTGCATGCGATCATCAACCCCAGCCTCTGGGTTTCCTCGTGGTCTTAACCTCTGACTGGATCAAAGACAATTGGCGTCGTCACCAGATAACGTGGACATGAATGACCAGCCTCTTTGAGTGTTTATCATTTTCCACCATGGCAGAATTTTATGTCTGTAAAACAGAGAGTGAATATCATCATAAATATCTGATCTAGGGTATTATTAACAAAGCCAAGCCTGATCAAGGCCAAGGCCAAGGTCAAGGCCAAAAGTCAAGGTCAAGGTCAGGCTTCCAAAGTAAACGATAGCCTTCTTGACATCATCCCCCTGTCTCTTCAAAGTGGTGAGGCTTGCAGGATACAGGTTAGTTAAAAGAGACGGGCTGGCAGAACCTGCATGTTGCGTGCTGCATGCTGCAAGCTGCAACAGCTAAACTAGACTAGATGTCATGATTGGGCATCTCTTGGGTTGCGAGCAGTAAAAGATGCAGACGCAAGATGCTAGCGATTGTAAAGAGTCAAGAGTCTTTCGCTTGATTTAAGACGAGAAGGAAAAAAAAAACCCGAAAAATTCCTCGACACCGCTTTCTTTCTATGTCATTGTTTTCCAAGGCTAGCTAGTTAATGAGTCGTCTCTCTCTCTATCTCTCTCTTTTTTATGATCTGCACAGGTAAGAAATAAACCTTGAGCATCTACCCTGTTCGGAGAGAAAGTCTGGATTTGGTGCCACATCAAACACGACAGCACAAAAAAAAGGACGAATCTCGGGTGAGGGAGATTTGACAGTCCAGGGTCCTTGACTATTTTGTATCAGGGTTGACTTTTGCCGCCCGTTGAATTATGTTTGAGAGATGGCTGCTTCAAGGGTCGCTGCTCAGCTTGTTGTTAGAATAAATGCTTTCTGGTAGTGGTGGTGATATTTTCGTGGTGTTTTTTTTTTCAGCTACATACTACCTTGGTACTTCAGGTTTGGTGTGTGTGTGTGTGTGTGTGTTGGGGGATGAAATGATGAGATGTGATACGCGAAAACGAGGTCGCAGAGTCAACGACCATCACATCCAAACTCAGCGTCAAACAGTCTCCACACCCATTCAGAGTTCAAGTCCGAGACACATCACCAATTCCCAGTTTATACAACTCATTGACAAGCAGACAAAGTACAGGACAGTGTAGACAGTCTTATTCATCGTGTGATAGTCACGCTTAACGGGGTCCCTTGAAGTAGGTACTATAACAAATAGACGCCAGCCTCTTGATGGTATCGTCTAGTCTTGATCTCAACCCTTTCACGGTATGGACCGTTCCTGTTTAGACTGCACTAGAGCAAGACGATGCTGGTGCTGCTGCATACATTTCAAGGCGAGGCCAACTCAGCAAGCGGATCTCGTGCTGTACAGTAGTGTAACAACTGCACTGCAGGCACAGAGATTTATGATATGCCTCAATTCAGATCAGGCCAGATCAAGCCAGGTCAGGTACTGTACCTCACTATCACTGTGCTGTATTGTATTGCACCCCAAGTACAGTACAGTACTGGTATCCTTCTTGGTTAGATGCAGGAACTTGACAACACACGATCAAAAGATGATCCGAGATTGGACAGAGTCTCTCCTTGTTGAAGCGCCCTCGTCCAACTCAAAAGCGAGTCTCTCTCCCACAACTGGTCCCCATAGTCCCGCTAACATCGGTGATCCGTCTTTGCCCATCGAACCAGTTGGACAACATTTGACCAATAACATCTTATACTTTTGATTACTAGGTACAGAGTATACTTGTAGACACCCACTTCTGTCGCCTCTTTTTTTCTATCGCCAGACCGACATTTTGCGTTCGGATAATGTAGGTACAAACAATCAATACAAAGTACATGCTCTTCTGTACAGTCTGTCAATTCTCATCCAAAGTCGGGCTAATATCAAGCTTTCGATTTTCGCTCAAAGGAATGCCTCCATGTAGACAAACATCATTCAACGGTTATCTTTCTTTTCTCGGACATATTCCCAATCCCTTGACCATGTCAATGAACCGTGTGCACCTTTTGACGAACCTCATTTGAAGGTTCTTCAAAAAACCACACAAAATAAACTCACTCCCTTGTTCCATCCCTCGACATGGGAATCTACAAGACACAACCATTTCTCTTTTTACCTTTGCCCTTTTTCGCGCTTCACCCTTTACAGACTTTTTCCCATCGAGTCTCGAACCCCTCGATTTCGATTTTCCCCCCTCCCCCTTGCCCTTTGAGTCTCAGGTTGGTCGGCAAAGACGCCAAGAAAGCCCAGGGTCCAAATCCCAGGGTAGGGTCCAGACAGACGCCGAGCTCTGATTGGCACATTTTCGTGTCGCAGGTTGGTCAGGATGCTAGATGGCGATGGACACGGAGAATCTCGTTCCAGTATCAAATTCTGCACCTGACATGGCTAATGATACTGTACTGTACATAGCTTTATGATAAGGCTAGGTAGGACTTGAACACAGTGAAGCGAATGTGCCGTGCTACATGGACGGAATCGTACTGGTTCGACCGGATGCGATGATAACGTCAAACAATGAGTGACATTTCCGTCCGAGATGAGATTATCATTTTGCTCCAAGCTTGCAACCTCATATCACATCATGTCATGACTATCCCATCCCTAGTACAGTACATTACGAGCGCGGCTTTGAGTTGCCAAGGGAAGGGATCTACAGGGCAGTTTTGAGATAGTCAAGTCTTTATTGTACAGTAACTCAAAGCTGTTAATTTACTGAATGCGGCTATTCAACCATGAATGGAATGTCTTTGGTGACAAAGTTTAACCAGACAGACAAGCCAACCATTGTCTAGATGCCCTCATTTCAATTCCGATGAATACTGATGGCGATATCAACTATCCAACAAATCTGACAGGATCTTCCCCTAATGGAGACTACTAAAACTTTGAACCCTTAATTTTTTGTGTTGGAGATTTTCAGAAATTGACATGGATTGATCATTGGTCGAGATTCAATGACGCCATGGCTTTGGCCTTGCAGAAGCGAAGCGAACAGTAAAAGAGCAAAAGCAAAAGCAAAAGCAAAAGTAAAAGCAAAAGTAAAAGCTTCCCCAGGGTCCACAGATTTGACTCTAGAATACCTAGGCTTACGCCACATCAACTACTCTACCCTATGCATACCAGCCACATCTATATCAACATCCATATCCACCACATCCACTTTCATCCGCATCCAAAAACCCACATCAGCTTCTGCAACGTCACAAGTGGAGAATAAAGAGCTACAAGAGCTGAGTCTTCAGCCACTTCTGCATTCGATCCAACTAACCTTTACAGGTCTAGTATCATCTGATCTTAGCATTCGACTCTAAATTTGGCTCTGCTTTACTTTACAGTACGGAGTAGACTAAGCATCCAGCCATCCTTTTTTAGAACTATAGCTCTATCTGACAGTATGTATCTTGGAGGTGGACTTTGCAAAAAGCTTAACAAGATACTGTGAATACAAGGCTAAACACAGCCATACAAGTACTAGAGATTTAAATACGAATTGGGTCTCGTGATCTTGACGTGTCCGCTCCCTTGCGGAGCTGACTGATAGGATAGATTATTACTGGCTCTAACGTTAAACCTCCTCTTTACCTCGGAGAATGCCTGGTACTCGGTACTGTATCCAACTGTCAGACTAAAAAGACTCAGACTGTCGATAACCGACTCAATAGCTAAACAACTATTCCTCCACGTTCCAGCCTTGTCCGGTCCGAAGGAATGAAACTAGATCCGACGAAAATCCATTCTGATCGGCATCAATAAAATTCCTCCCTCGTCAACCCTAACACCAATAAACTACTAAATGTTGCATCCGTCGCTTGACTCCCTTGCCACTTACTACCCCAATTATTCAACTTTCCCCAAAGACCTCCCGCAAAATCTGTTTCTCGGAAAGTTTCACTTTTGCCTCGTTCATTCTTGGACTTTGTTTCATGCCTGAGGGAGGGTCAGCAGGCCCCACGTCTATAGCATAGCATCCCTCACATAATACAGTCAGTACTGTACAGCCCAGGGCTTTTTGCTCTCCCTGCGGTTTCTGTTTCTATTCAAGAGCAATACTCGTAGGAATAGAAACAAGTTGGCTTTCAGACTGTGTAGGTACCAAAGGATGAGGCTGTGACTTTTGACACGCATCCGGTAAAGGATTTGGAGCATCTTGGCGTGTCCCGAGACGCGGAGCTGTCAAAAGCCGATGCACTCCGCAATATATTTTTACTTTAAGTCAGATAGAAGCCCTCTTCTGATAATACTTTCTCTTGTACTGCAAATCCAAAAGTTACTAAGCTGAGGCTAAGTTGAAAATTAGTGACCTGGCATTCAATCCAAGAATAGAGCCGAGAGCTGACAGTACCAAGTAAGTCAGTCAATTCATTTACATAATCTAAAAAGAATTGCATGTCTTCTGTCATAATTCTCTTGGAAATTTCTTTCGTGTCTTCGTATTTTTTCTAGAATATTTTGGGGCGTCAAATGCTTCTAATCTCGTATTCATCTTGTGCGCTGTCAAATACGCAGTCCTAGGATCCGCCTGTGGAAGATAACCTTAACTTTCAACAAAAATGCCCAAGCTTTCCAATATACCCAAGAATGTAAACAGAAAAAAGGCCTGTGGAATACGAAAAAGACCGGCACAAGGTTAGCAGAAAGTTCTGTTGAGAAAGTCATTTTGCAAGCTTTGTATCCAAAATGTGAGAGTTGTTGTATTGGAGGCATCGGTCATGATGGCTCAATGTGTATTTATATTGTGATTTTTTAATATGTAACCTTGATCTATCTCTAAGGAGATATGCCATAAGGTTAAATTCAAAAAGTCATTTTGCAAGCTTTGTGGTCATTTTGAGAGAGGTTTTGTGTTGGAGGCATCGGTCATCTCAAAGTGTATTTACATTGTCTCCCCTCCCCCCCAATGTGTAACCTTGATCTCTCCGAGGAGATATGCCATACGGTTCAAGCCGAGGTTAGCAGAAAAAGCGAAGATAGAACTCCGACGAGTGACAGCCCTTGTAAGCCGTATCTTAGAACTGGGGCAATCTTCTGGCACTTTCATGACGAATTGTTAACTGCAGAGTATACAACGTCCAGTATCACTCAGCCACTAGAGGTGCTCAAAAATATAATGCTCTTTTGGTTTTTTTCCTCTACGCATATTGAGTTATATAGGATAGGATAAGCTTCACAGACTTGAAAAGTTTACCATGATCAGGACACGTACAAGTTTGCTAGGACCTATATATTGAGAGATTGTGCCCCGTCATGATCTGACTAAACTGCAAACATCCGTCTCATCCCTTAATCGAAGAGATCTATACTCGGCATTTTCAAGCAAAGATGCGCCCTATTTCGTTTCAGTTCAGGCGTCCTCACCATTCTGGCCCAATACCCAGCATCATCACAAGCATTCGACAGCTCCCATCAGGAGTATCTCCAACCCTCGATAGCATCCCTGAGATTAACCATACCATGCTCCTCGATGAGCCTTTGCCCCGCATGATTCGTGGCATGCAACAGAGCGATTTCAAGCGGTGGGGATTTGTCGTATTTCGTACTGCGTATACGGAGGAGTCTCAACCTCTATGGGAGAGCTATGTCGAGTTTTTGAAGGGATCAGTGGAGGGATTCCTTGAGGTCAAGGAGGTTTCGGCGCTCCTGAAGCCGCTTCTAGAGTGGACCATCATTGAAGATCGAGAAACTCTGGGCAACGCCTCTAAGCAGCACGTGCGCGAGAGGTTCTCCGAATGGGTCTCCCAACGGTCTGTCGAGAGGGACGGCCCTGGGGTAGAGGAGGCGTTCCAACGGGACTTCCCCAGGTTTCGTTACTGTATCTACGTTGACCAGAAGTGCCTGGATACTGTTGCCCAGTACCAGGCTTGGGTTGAAGCAGGTGCCCAGGGCATCCCAGAGGATATCGTTTGTGTCGTTCTCGATAAGAAATGCAAGCCAAAAGGACAAGGCCAATGCAGATTTTCTCGCATAGAAGGCTGCAGCAGGGAATACACAGGCTGGCAATATACCGACCTGTGTTGCATTACCTACCTCTACGACAGACTGGCTTATCACGAGTTAGCGGATGACGAGTACACGAGACCTCCTAAGATATACCCCAGCGACAAGTTGATGCCTCTTAACTGAGGCAATAGCCGGAGTCGAACTAGGACGAGGGAAATTCGAGATTTTTAATTCCAACTTAGGCCCTAACAATATGGATGCAGCCATACCGAACCGATCAGGGACCCTCATACTGCTTATAAGACATATACTTACATCACAGGCCTCCCAGCCAACTTCTTCATAACCCAAACGACAAGAATGGCCATGGTCGCTCTGTTTCTTACATTTATCAGACCTGTAGCAACGATCGTCCATTTGCCCAAAGTATCGGGCATCGCGCCGCTGTAGGGTTCCCAGGATAGCTTCGTTGTCACTAGGAGCACATGTCTCGGTCGTGTTCCCTACACCTGTGATTAATAGGTCCGATGTTGCAGCTGATAGTGCCATATGGCCGTCATCAGGGATGCTGATAGATCCTTGGACCTGAACGAACAAAGTGAGGAAGATGGCGAGAGTCAATACAAGTCTAGTGACCCGTGAAAAGACGTAGCCCCTTATAGGAGCCGACCTTGAAGCCATGGGAAACTTGAATAGATTTGATACAGAGGAAAGTGGTGTTCCGTGTTTTTCTTGTAGCAAGTTGATTTTTCCAGAAGCGACCAAAAAGGAGAGATATGGTCGTGTATAAATAGACCAAACCTTTAACGTTTTCTCTTATCATGGGGGTTTCCACCACGTATGGTAAGTTCACGAGGTGACAGCTAATCTCTCATTATATTTTTGTCTAAATGTTTCTGCCGCGCTTTGTGGACATACTTGGTGAGATAACGGAAAGATTTTCAAAGCTACAGGGTCCGTTGTTTATACCTCAAGGTAAACCATATGGATATGGTTGCTACTTCAACATTGCCTCAGCTAAGTTAAGAAACTCTGTGCCATTTTCACAATCACGCGTTTCTAGGGTTTTGGTAAGAGTAGCCAGAGCATATGGTGAGTTTATCAACATAGTTTTATCCCGAGCTCACTTGACATGAAAGCTCTGATTTGGCTCGAAGTCTCTTTGTTTTGATCAAAAGTTTCAGTGAATTCTTGTATATGTGCGCCAATATACCTTGGAACAAAAACCAAGAGAGTGGATGCGCAGAGCTTCGAACTTTGTAGTTGCAAGATACCCTTTCCTACAGTTCTTATAAATAGATGGCTGTCCTGAATTTCCTCTTCTTTCCATCCATCTTTCCAATCTAACCGTACTGCCCACTCAAGCACGATGAAGCTTCTTTTCTCTTTTTTGATAGCGGTGGTTTTCCTTCAGACAGCTTCCGGTCAGCAGTCGAGATGGCCATACCCCTATGACACTCATAAGCTAAGTGACAAATGCCTGTTGGTGTTGAACACGACCATTTCAGAATGCTCGCCTGAATTGATGGCCAATATACCCATTCCGTAGGCAAAGACAAAGCGCACAGAGAGCCATAGCTAACTACGATCATAGTGAAATGATATATGATATTTTGGACAATGAAACCTTGAGCGAGGTCTGCCATGAAAGCTGCCACACCAGTCTGGCGAAATTTCGACCCAAGATCGTGTCAGCATGCAATACCGAGATGGATGCTGTAGCCTTCACGTACAAGAATACCATCTTTCCGCGTATGTAGGACCTGTTTGTGCTGAGATATCATTCAATGGGACTAACTCTCTTGCTAGCAACATACATGGTCGATCTGATGCTACTCTCATACGAGGTCTATTGCTATCGAGACCGGTAAGTGATATTAGGACACCTGCATACAAACATAGCTAATAATTGTCAGGGACACTGGGAAATTCTGCGATCTTCAGTTGGCAGAATGGCGCACTCACAGGGAGTCGGATAAACCACTCGAGTGCGAGGACTGTCTACTTGGTCCACAAAGAGCGCAGCTACAAGCACCCATCGGCTACAACCAGGAAGACGCAGATGAGTTTCGGGCCTTGACGTCGAGTTGCAGTGCCACTGGCTACGAGTACGCAACACCCACGCAGTACGCAACGGAGTCCATTAATGGCTCATGCACAAGCGACTACGACGACTACGTGGTTATACCTCGGTTACATCTAAATTAGGTATGATAGAGGAGCTCGGTGATAGTTAACTTTAGAAGCTAGTTAGCTACGAGAAAATTCATCTCTGTTGTTACCAATGAAGTAAGCCTGCAATCAAATATCATTGAGGTCTAGGGTAAGCACAGGTCCCGAAACAGAACCCAACAGGGGTATACCTCACCATGCATAATAACGTCATAAAGTGCACACAGGTTATGAAACTTGAGGATTGAAGAACGATCGACGTATGCGTGTTACAAATTTAGAAGTCTCGAAACGTCACGAATCTTGCTTGTTTCCTTGAATCCTGATGCATGTATGTGATGCAATTGCCAACTGGTCAGTGACTTTGCACAGTATTTTTCATCTCTCGAGTCAAGTTGGATGTACATGCAGGTTGTGATGATGTAGGGTTCTTAGTTTGGACATGCTCTTGATGCATTGCTGATAATGAATGTGTTTGAGGCATCAAACTTCCATAAGGAATGGATTGTCGTCCATCACTGGACCCAATCAAGCCATCTCTTAAATATGAGCTAAAACAAATACCAGACATGTCACTTGGAATGTGTTGATGCTTTTGCAAAAGTCTGTTCTTTTAGATCCAAAGAATGATAGATCTGCCAGTTAACCTAGGATTACCTCCATCTACCAGCGACACGAGCAACTTGAATCCTTTGTACAACTGCTGGGGTATTTTGCATAACAACCAATCCCGGGTAAATCAATCTCACTGCCTTTCATCCACTATAACTTCATAATCCTAATCGCCCGTCACTGTCTTGACAATCCTACCAAAAAGTACACGACAAAGAAAACATTATCAGTAAAGACATCTCGGCTAGACTCGGGGTCCAGTGAGACAACCGTAAACTTGCCTGCAAGTATGGGCGAGGTACATTCATCACCATAGTTCTCGACTACGTCGAGGTGATCCTCCGCTACTTTGAGGTCGCCATGGATCAGAGCTCCCACTGAATGCACCATCATCGCCCCCTTGGCCAGGCACAGCCAAAAACACACCAGTTCCATTACCAACCATAACACTACGTCGGGCATCCCCTCGATCCCATCCGGATCCCGTCACATCGGCCGCCAGCCCGTAGCTGCTCATCGGCCGTCGAGACGCTGTCGAAGCAGATTTAAACATTGGATCAACTGACACAAAGTTCCACTTGCCAAACTCGTCACTCTTGGTAAAGACTTCGAGTGTATGTGTAGGAGCTGTCGAGGTCGGCATGCGAGGTGCAAAGGGGTTGTTCGAGCTGAAGCGCTTGCTTGGTGGTTGGATATGCGATACCGGCCTCCTGGGCACGGGGAGGTTTGCCGAAGCCGGTAACAAGTTTGAAGATGGTCCAAAACCGAACCCAGGGTTTGACCTCGTGGATGTGTTAGAACCAGAGCGCGTGTGACCTCCAGCAAATGCAGCATTTGGGGGTGGAAGCCCCTGAAGCTGGTCGGGAAAACTCTCATCGTGGACGTAAAGCTGCCTCAATTTTGGAAAGCCACCACCAAGAATAGACGACGCAAGGTAGGTATAATAACCCATCGTCACACTATCGAAGGGACCTGTTGAAGCCGGAGAAATCTCAAATCTCAAAGTTTCAAGAGACTTTGATGCTAATGGTCGGGAATTGAATGAGCTCGGGAACTGCTCTGCAACTTTAGACTGAATAGCAAATGTCTTGAGAGAGGAAGCCATGGTGAATATTTCTTGCAAGCTTGCTGGATGAACGCCGGTATCCTTGAGCGTAAGAACTGTCAAAGCTTGTTGAGTTTCCTGCCATGCCAGATACTGAATAAGGCCCTTCAATGTCACATCAGGTGTATCCTTGAGCACAAGCTCCTTAATAGGGGGCAACGTAGCCATTCCGTCTGACGATGATAAGACCTCGTCTGAAAGGCCTGGTGTGTTTGATACCTTGAGCGCCTGTAAATTGCTGAGGCTGCCAAGAACGGCTCGGATTACTGTAGGATCGACGTTGAGGTCGTTCAATTCCAGCACTTCAATGTTCGGCCACACTTGCCCTGAAGCCAGCATTGCTAAACTGTGCTCGGAACCACCAACATACGTCATCTTTCGAAGATTTGGGCATCGAGCTTGCACTTCAAGTCGGAGGGTCGCATAGTGAGGATCGTCGCAGAACATGCCCTCGGGCAGATCAACATATTTAAGGTTTGGAAGGACAGCGATGGTTTGTGCAAGCTCGACTTGAGAAGACTCGCGCAACATGTATGGAAGCTTTAGGTACTGAACGAACTTTCCAATTCGTGTCGGGTCATCGCGAACGGTGCGCCGAAGAAGACGTAGGCGAGCTTGGGCCGGATCCTCGGGGATGCCATTGCGGTCGAAGCGGGAGGTCTTTTTACGTCTTTCGGCAAGCCATTCCTCGAGGCGGCAATAGTGGACTGGATCGATACGAACGCTGTGATATCTAGTAGACAGGGGTTAGCGACTGTATGTCATCGGGCCACCACAACACGACTTACAAGACTTTGACCGCGCTTGGACGCCATGCGCGACAAACTTGAACACAATGAGCAATATCGCGCAGGTCACATAGCATACAGACGCTGTCGCTTGAACTGGCACTGCCCTCACAAGTATCATAACTCTCGTCAAGGGCATGCGGGCAAACAAAAGCGAAGATGCGCTCAAGAACCTTTGGTGGTAGATGGGCAAGCAGATATGCCGAATTTCGAGTTGGGGGGTACAACGGCGGACATCCAGCACCCTGAGGGCGGAACTCTAAAGGAACGACAAAGTCAGAGCTCTGGCCGCCACTGCCGGCCTTGTCTTTCTTGTTCCGACGTCGGAAGGGGTTTCGCATCTTGGCGTGATTTTGGTTGTGGTTCTGGTTGAGGTGACAGCTGGATAGAGACAGGGGATGTTTAGGGCGCGAACAAAAAAGAGAGAGAAAGGCGCGTGATAGGTATATGAAAGAGAGGGAACAGAAATGCGCCACAGAACAAGTATTAAACAATGAACAAACCCAACCTAAGGCTCATACTCCGAGTGAGTGAAGAGAGAGATCGACAAGAGGCGAGAGGGAGAGGGAGAAAGCGAAGGAGGGGACGTTATTAAGAGACCTTAGGTCGATCCTCAATTCAAGTCGATTCAATTGGGTTTGATTTCTGGGGAACCCATTGAAAGATTGAAAGGGTAATTACAGGGGTATCATCAACGTCCCCTAGGGTAGTAGTACCTGCCTTTTCTGACCGGGGATGGAAAGCACGTGCCAATCAAATGTAGGTCCGAATTGGAATGGAAGGAAGGAAGGAAGGAACAAAGACCCAAACGCGTGCTTGCCCGTCTGTGGTAAACAGCAGAAAAGACCAGACGAAGTATCGCAACGTTATAATCCCAACCTTCCATAGACTGGACGACAAGCTTCTAATGTTTCAGGAGATAAACGCTATATCCAAACGACATGCAGCCTTACCCCGCCAGCCCGCATACCTCAGGCGCTGCTTAAAGACGAAGCTGAGTGGCGTTTGAAAGCGCGCCGTCGTTGGCTTTTGGATCAGGCGCTTTGATAATACAGTAGAGATCAGCCCCCAAGATTGGACCTCCTTGCTCCTTGTTCACGGGCAGATCAACAGGGGGGAGGCAGAAACGAGAAACAAAGTCTTGGCTGCCAGGAATGGAATAAAGACAAAGACAAAGACTCCTCCTCCTCGTTCAATGTCAAACTTGTCCTGCGTATCACAGACCAGCAAACACCACATTAATTGCATTGCATCACCACTTGACGCTTATCCCCCTTACAGGTACTGAACAAAGTTACATTCAGTCAGCAACATTTGGAAAAAGGGGCTCCGTATATAGTCAGTCAGCCAGAGCCTAATAGTTACGTGTCACTGGTGTAAGCGCTTCTGTTTCTAATGAGAAAACCAGTCCCAAATCAAAGGCCTGAGCGTGTCTCTTTCTCCGTGATCGTCGTACTGGAGGATCTCTCGCGAACGCAGCCAATGAAGCACCTAAAAATAAACAAGGGTTATCCTTCAAACACCCTTGTCTTACCTTTGAGCTGACCGGACACATTGAAGAAACACACGCTGCTGCGACGCAATTGTTTGTGATTAATTTAAGCCGTTGTTTCTGCTTGTTTGCTTTTGGTTAGAATACTGACGTTTAGACCCTTAACATGACGTCAATTAGCCTAGCTGCTTCATCTCATATGAGCTGAAGACGTTGGCTGAGGCTGAAAGAGAAATGGTATCAGTAGAACCTCTGACTTGGAAACGGCAATGTGAACGTGGATATAAAAAGTCTCAAAGACTGAATTTATCAGATGCCTGGCTGTTCTACTTGGACCTTGGATAGGTAGGTTAGTAGGTAACTCACAGACCCAAAGAGATAACTCAAGACGTCCTGGGTGGACACCCCAGGGAATAATTAATCACTGTCAGCCCAAACATCGGAACGGAACAGGCTGACAAGAAACATGGTAATGTGAGTAAAACAACAACACCTGCGTCCTGGTCACTGAAATTGACCCGACCTTGTGTTAATTATGCGCCGCTTCTTACAAGCTCCTCTGCGTTCTCAGCGATATTGCCCAAAAAACCTCATAAGCCAACGATATTCCTCACGTCTTTACAAGCCCCTCAACCCAGACACATCTCAAATTCGACTACTCAAGATCCCTCAAGATCCATCTTCTGAATTTGAACCTGTCACTGTATCGCTCGACGATGAACCAAGATATGCAGCACTGTCCTACCTCTGGGGTAACCCCAAACACTATGGCCAAATCACTATCAAGGCCAATACTGTCAAGATCCCAGATAACTTAGCCTCGGCCTTCCTATGCGTTTTGAGCGACGAATCTTTTCGTACGCAATCTTTTTGTCAATACCTCTGGGCTGATGCGATATGCATCAATCAGAACGACCTCGAGGAGAGATCTCAGCAAGTTCAGCTCATGCGTCGTATCTTTCAACTTGCCCACGTCACGTTTGCATGGGTTGGACCAGAGGACTACTCCCTTGCTTTCAATACCATCAATAAGATACACGAGATCATAGATCCAGATTAACGTCAGGAGAGCATTGTGTCCAAAACACCCTTCGATGTCGAGTGGTTACGGGATCATCCGGAGCTTTGTCATGACAGAGGACCTGACCTCCCCAACAATCACCTCAACGACCCTTGGTCTGCTGTGGCTGACTTTCTGCAACATCAGTACTGGCAGAGGACATGGATATTCCAAGAAGTTGTCCTTGCCGACCAGCTCGTGTTCATCAGCCCAGGAGAATCCAACCTGGCTTGGTCCACCCTCCGCAAAATCCCCCAGGGCATCAGTTCTATCGCAGACATGCAGAATGAAGCCACGCGTCCGGACTTTCTATCAGATACAGCATGGAACATCCTAAGAAGTCGGCTCTCGTGGGGCAAGCTAGACTGGTTAATGCTTGCTCAGGCACGTACCAAGATACCTGACCCAGATGGATTCAAAGGCTGGATAATCTCTACTTTCGCAGGCAATCTGGAAGCCACTGATCATCGGGATCATATATATGGTCTTCTTGGAGTATCTAGTATCCCGATGAGCCCAGACTACAGTCCCGAGAACAAGGCCTCGCATGTGTACGCTAAATATATCGCTGGATGGCTGAAGGCTGCACGTACCCAAAAGACAATGCACATACACACCCCGCTCGTCTTCCTGTCCCTTGCAGGAGTAGGAAAGTTTGGTGAATCCGACCTACCAAGTTGGGTCCCAAATTATCCAGAGAAGAAGGACGTGACTGTTCCCTGGTGTTATAAAGCTAGCAACTTCGATCCACTAGCTAAAGGTATGCCGTCTTCATTGCCAGCGGACGCTGACACGTACCCGCTTGTCGTCGAGGAGACTCAAAGCTTATTTGCTCGGGGCGTTGATATGGGATCAGTCACCTTGACAACAGAGTACCAGAGAGGCTCGGATTATGCGATCCTTGCATCGTTCATGTCATTGGCAAGCTCTTTCACGGCGCGCAATTCGCGGTATGTATCTGGTGTTCCAGCAGCGCAGGCCGTTATTCGGTTACTGCGCATCAACTCACCTCAATACACTACTCGGGACCTGATCGATAATGCTATGAATCTGGCCATGTTAATTGCCTATTTCAACCAAAAACCGTCCGAAACCGTCTGGAAGACCTGGGGTTCCGCGTGGGATACAAATATACTCAAGATGGCCTTTCCAACAATAGATGTGACCAAATTCGAAATCAACCCAAGCATCCTCTCAGAACTCAGCTCCTGGGACAGACAGCGGCGTAGAGCCGCCACTGTCGCTACCATGCCTCTGTTTTACCTTTACCAGTTTTTCGAGACCACTGAGGGATACCTAGGCGCAGTTGACTATCAAGTTATGGAAGGTGATCGTCTCTGTGCCCTCGCAGGCTACAACAAGCTCGTCATCTTGAGGCCCAATACAGAGGGATCATATGCTTTCGTGGGGTCGACATCTGTGATTGATATGGATGCTGACCATGTTCTGCAAGCTCAAAAAGCTCAAAGTAAATGGATAGAAATGCGATGAAGTTACAATAGACAATTTATTCCAAGTTTATCCAGGCGAGAGCACGATGCAGTTAAACACAAATAGTATGCAATGAGTGATCCATCAATGGTCATTCGTTTCCAGACTTTACTCTGGAATCAATAATTCTATCATACATAGCTGCGAAAATTGATTACAAGGGTTCTAGATAGATCGTCGTAGCCTGGGGCCGAACTGAGTCGGCCGAGACTTGGGTCCCAAAAACCATGCCCGTCCTTCAAAATGCCCCCATGTTCGCCTAGTAAAACAAAACCCGTGAGAAGCATCGTCAACACCCCCCGTCATTATTGCTGCCCACATAAGGACTATTATTCATAGCCGGTCTCAGCTGTAAAGCCAACTGAGCTCAACCGTTTTTAGATAGCAAATCTCCAAACTGCTTTTTATATACGTCTGAAGCCGCTGAGATCAACCCACATCCAACTCCAACGCGATGATGGCTTGAATGCTCGCGTAGCATTATGCAGTCATTACCAAGGCAACTCCTCGAGACAGGCCAAGGTTACTGATTGCAGTACACTTGTCCTATTTCGATGGTGCGGCCAGCCACTTAAGCCTTGCGGGATCGAGCGGAGGCGCTGCTAGCCTTGGCGCCGGTAGTGGTAGCACCGTTGGACTTCTTGACGGGAGTGGTCTGGACCAGGTGAGGGTCGGGAAGAGGAGCCTGAGACATGCGGCGGAGACTCTGTCGGCCGCTAGGGGCCTTTCCTTGCTTCTTGTAGGTGGCGAAGTAGAAGGAGATGAAGAGGACAAGGTAAGAGCTGATAGTGATGATACCGGAGAAAGCGGCAAACTCCTCACCAGAGCACTTGCCAGCGTTAGGCATCCAGGGGAAGTAGGTCGAGGTGAAGTAGGTGTAAGAGGCGAAGTAGATGAAGCCGAGATCAATGACGAACTGGATGATCTGGAGACGGGTGACCCACTCCTTCCACCAGACACGGACACCACGAGCGCTCTGGAAGTAGTACCAGTACATGACGACGTGAACGAGGAGGTTCAGGACGATAGGAACCCAAGAGACGGAGGTGGAGCCGATGAGCTGAGTGTAGCAGAGGAAAGCGGTAGCACCATGGTGGTAGCAGTGGAGGAAGGCTGGAGATGTTAGCTTGCAGTTCATTTTGTATATTGATCGCAACACATACTCAGAGGCTTCTTCTTGAGGAAGAGGAAGACGGTGTCAAGGAGCTCGAGGTACTTGGTGAGGTAGTTGAGCTGTGCAATTGTTAGCTAGAGTGCATGTGACATTGGCATCTCGCTGGCAACTCACGTAGTACAGAACGACAAGGGGCTGGGTCCAGCCACCCTCAGAATCACAAATGGCGTGGAAGATACCGCCACGAACAACAGTGGGCAGAAGCTGCTCAATGAAGAGAGCCAGGAGAGCACCACTGATCAGAGTCAGGTAGAGGTTGTGGATCAAGAAGAGACCCTTGAGCTTGAAAGGCTCGCGGTTGCGCATCCACTCGCGACCACCGAAGATGATGCAGTAGTAGATGACAATGAAGATCGATGTCGATTTGAGTGTGGACATGGGAGTCTCGAAAGGCACAAACTTGAAGTCATTGGCGGAGTAGCCCACAACAGCAGTGAAAGCCTTGTCGAAGATGGGCCACAGGTGAATACCAAAGGGACGGTCGATGGTAGGCAGCGGCAGCTGCTCGTAAAAGGTAGCGGGAGTCGCAGACATGATGGGCGAGTTAATTGATCGTTGGGAGCGACACAATTTGAGACCACGAGACCCTTATTAGGTATATGTAAACGAGTTACGTATTTGCCGTGGCTTTTTTTCTCGAAGACGCGACGGCGGCGGGAGGACACGTGAAGGCAACTCAAGTAAAGAGTGACAAGGAATGACAAGAAGAAGAAGAAGTTCTCCGGAGAGATGAGAAGTTTAAAGAAGAAGCCAGGTAAACGGCAACGGTGGGAATGCGTAGAATTAAAAAGGAGAATAAAAAAAGGGGAGGAGGAGAGTAGAGTTTTAATTGAGGGAGGAAGATGGATAGATCAAAAAGGGGAAATTTCCATCCACACCGCGACCGCGACCGCTACCTTCCTTCAGGCGCACTTGTCTGCACCTGCACTGGATCTCCGGTGCCCGCGGGCACTAGGTAGTGGACTCTTGGGACAGCAGCAAAGCAAAGTGAAAGTGGCACCTTGCAACGCACTTTCCTACCATTGAGGTGCCACTAGTACATCTTTGTAAGGGGCATTTCGAGACTTGGCCCAATCTCCATGCATTTATGTTATTTCATGGGCAAAACCCACCCCGGAAACCAAGAATTGGCCCGGCTCGTGCGCCGTTGGCTATCTTCCTTTAGGGAATCATGACACGCGCTCGCAGGAAGAAGGACCACACGTGTAAGCAAGCCCGAGATGAGATTAATTCAATTGAGAATTCATTTGAGCTGAATTACATGTGATATGCCCGGGATATCCGAATGCATGCATACATACAGAACACATATATAGACACGTGATTTGTCAACGATCCATTGCCAGAGACCGACCAAACAAAGATGCGGTGACGCCAAACTCCAGAATCCCCTGAAGCTTGACCATGCTTAGCTTGTACCTGACCGTTAGATTTGCTTGTTACTGCATTTGTACACCTGTCTGACTCTGAGGTCTGCCTCCATCTGTCGTGTCTGTGCCTGTGGTCCCGAGGCTTACTAGACGCCAAGACTGCGGCCATGACCGGGAGGTGACACCCAACTGTTACTCATTGGTTCTGCCAAACTCGGGATAAAAGCCTGTTAGACAATCGTCATTTAATATCCGTACTTCGTATCACGACGATAGAACGACCATATGTCAGCGGCATTCCCCGAACCGATCCGAAGAGATCAAAGCGGAGAGTAGGAACTCTCCTTTGTTCAAGTGCAGGTCAAGTTCTGCATGTTCTGAGAGGTCTTTAAAAGGGTTGGTTGTTCCTCCACTACCTAGGCACTAGGTATGCATGGTATTCTTGATGGACAGATGGTGAACCTCTACTCCTTTACACTTTCATCCTTGCGGCAAGATTCAACACAGCAATATCGGTAATTACCCCATATTGAATCGATCCGCAACCATCGATTGACTCAACGTGGTTCTTCAAAACAGCCTAGGGAATATCTAATCAAGATTTCGCTTAGCAAATGTTAAGTTAACTCAATTCTTTGGGGTGCTACGTACCGTTGTCAACAAGGCATGAACGACAAGTGGCAGTGTGGCCGTGCTTGTGTCATGGTGTGGCTGTTCTGTCCCGTCATGCAGATGTCAACCGAGTGGGTGGGTGCTGTAATCATTTTAATGCCAGCTTAACGATTGGTCACTTGCAATTTCATTCGATTCCCTGTTGCAGTTCACGCCAATTGACGAAGCTGAATACATAAACGCACGCCTCGAGGAATGCTTTGTATGTCAGTATCAATTCTGCGATTATTCCAAAACCTGGATAAGCTCCATTGAAACCAACCTCCAACCTAAGTTCCTTTGCAATTGACTGATAACTAATAGTGACGAATGAAGTGAATTAGAGTAAGCTCGTAAAATACAGTATAATTACTGTGTTTTCTATGCAGAATAACCATGCTTTAAACATTTGTCGTACAATTCGCACTTACCCCCACAACTACGCAATCAGGTATAGCCTTGCCTTAGTCATCAGTTCTCAGCCCATCCTCTGGCCCAAACAAGTCTGCAGTCATCACCCAAGCCCGGAAAAAGCCAGCCCACTACTACCTCTACCACCAATACACGACTCTCCTCCGACAATAGACAATCACCACTCTCGAAATACCTCCTCCGTCTACGTCCAAAATGTCCGTCTTCATCCGTGTCGCTCGCGGCGTCCGCGCTGCTCCCATCCGACCTGCCATGCAGCCCCTTGTGGCCCGCTCGGCTGTCGCCCACTTCACCACTTCGATGCCCCGACGAAGCGAACATGCTGAAGAGACCTTCGAGGAGTTCTCCGCTAGGTAGGACACCACTCCGAAACTCAATGGCCTAAGTCTCTGCTTGGAAGTCGATTTTTGGGGGGAAGTGGAAATATTTGGATTGGCATCTTTGCGTGGTTGTGTTGCGGCTGGGAAAAAAAGATGCCGCAAAGCCCGCTTAGAGCTCTCTCCCCACGCGATTTTCCCCGAATACCTTCCAATGCAGCCGTACAGGCTTCTCGCGACACTCAATGGCTAAAATTCGACATCCCGTAGGTTCGAGAAGGAGTTCGACGGTGTTCAGGATGTTTTCGAGCTTCAGGTATGTCTGCCCCACGGGGTAGAGCTCGCTGCTTTCCGGCTGGCTCCCGAAAATGTCGTATGACTTTTTGGCTTATCAACAAACTACAGCGCAACCTCAACAACGCCTTCGCTTACGATCTCGTCCCTGCCCCCTCGGTGATTGCTGCCGCCCTCAAGGCCGCCCGAAGGGTCAACGACTTCGGTACTGCCGTCCGCATCTTCGAAGGTACGAATTTTATCGACTCGAGCTCGCTTGCAGTCTGTCCAACCGATTGATGACTGGTACAATCATCTGTCCGATTTACCAGATCAACAACCCACCTGGGAATCGGCTCACTTTACCAATGTCGACGATTTGCGAGCACATGCGATCCCGGACCAATGCTAACTTGTTATTCCAGGTATTAAGACCAAGGTTGAGAACAAGGGCCAGTATGAGCAGTACCTCGAGGAGCTCAAGCCCCTCCGCGAGGAGCTTGGCGTGCCTCTGAAGGAGGAGCTTTACCCCGAGGAGAAGTAAATGAATGGTGTCATGGTCTCAATATTTTGAACCTTGTGTATACTGGATGTGGGCCGAGACGGAAGGGAACCAGACCAAGAGGTAGACACGGGAGTTTGATTGCGGCAGCCCCAAATCGATTGTGTTTAGTCCCAGGCGACTTGACAATTCCCGCTTTGTGCTGATTCCCAGAGTTGAAATGCTTTGTATATTTGATGTACAATCTATTCATCAGTTGGTGATTCGTTAAATTCTCAAAATTCTTCTGCACCTGGATATAGCTTACTCGTAGAGTAACGATGGCATATGACGAATTCATATCACCACTAAGAAGTTGTGTGTCACACGGTCTCATGCTCAAATCTGTTACTTTTTAATTGGTAAACAGTTCACATGTCTCAAAGGGGGCTCATCGATAGTTGGTATTTGAGACGCTAACTACACGATACGCCATATGATACAGTAGTCCCCAAACATCGCTGATATCAAGGTCATCGCTTTCTCCCCTTTTCTCCTACCAGATCTTATTGTTTCCTGAAAACAATAATCCCCCTCATTGAAGAGGGTTCCATCTATTTTGAGCCTGTTGGCTCATGAACTGTGTGCCAGGCCCAGAAGGACTTGTTCCTCTGCTAGCAGAACCAGTGTACACCCGGCTGGGCCGTGGACTCACTCCACTTGGAACGCGGGGGCTGCGAGGCATACTGCCTCCTCGCGTGGTCCGCCCATTCGCGAGACTGTTGAGCTTCTGATGCGCTGCAATCAGTTCTGCATCCTTTTGCTGGAGCTGTGCTCGTAGGTTCGCAATTTGCTGTAGCATAATCCCCCTCTCTTCAGAAGCCTGCTGCGCATGGATAGCCAACAGGTTCGCTGAAGCTTTCTGCTTCAGGTCTCCGTTCTGAACCTTCAATGCATTGACCTCGTTGGACAACTGTGCTGCTGTAGAATCGACATCCTGATACCGGCTTCTCATGAAATCTACGTCTGCCAAGGCGCTCTTCAGCTTTTCTTCCGTGGCCCGTAACTGCTTTTGTGCTGCGGCAAGTGCGTCTTCCCTTTCGGCGGCTCCGGGTGTCTCCTTCAGACGGCCAATCGTAGATTCGAGCTCGTCTATTCGCTGTTTGTACTTCTCGCCCTCTTTCTGCGCAGCTACTGTGGCAGCTTGTGCAGCAGCCTCAGCTTTGTACTTTTCCTTTTCAAAGACTGTTCGATCTTGAATGGCGGCACGATTTGATAATCCGATCTTAGTTGACGTCTTCCGATAGTCCTTGAGTTCCTTGTCAAGACGGTTAATGTGATCCTTCAGTTCGATCTCGACTTCGCCCGCCAATGAAACCCTTCGCCTGAACTCGTCCGTCTAAACACTTTAGTAAATTCCCATGATACTTGCAAAGATTGTCTGACCTGTTCCCTGAGTGAGTCTAAGACTGCTACACGCACTGAAGCAGTAGCCTCCCTGTTGCTGGCCTCTCCTCGAAGTGATGCACCGTCAAGCCATCGCCGTGTTGCAAGAGGCATAGGAGGGTTGTTGGAACCGACTGGTGGGTCCCTAAGAGGAAGTGTCCGCGTTCGTTTAACATCAGCGGCCTCGTCGCCATCGCTCTATACTCAAGTCAGCCCTCATGCCACATCAGTAAACACTCCAGTATTCCAACACTTACAAACTTTCGCTTGTGGCCATTCCCATGCAATGAGTCAACTGCAAAAAGAAGTTGATTCTGGGACATGGGGCTCTCGAAAATATCAAGAACATCGTCTGGTATTCTCTGAGGCTCCCAGCCCAACGTATCAGTCATACCATTCAGGTAGCGTGCGAAAATTCCAGCAATTTCATGTGGCTCACTATAACCACGTTCGGGGTCTTCGAGATAGCGCCCTGCACTGACAGTGCACGCAAGCATTGCATTCGTTTCCTCAAGCTCAGATGCATTGTTCAGGGGATGCAAGCTGACGTGCTCAGCGGAATACGTTGTCACCATTAAAAGCACAATTGGTGACTTCCGGCCAGTACCAGACGACAATTGCATGGCAATGCGTGAACGAATGTAACGATAGTCATATCCAATGACAACATCGAAATTAAAAGGATTGAAATCCTCATCCCATAGAGCAAGAGTGATTCTTGTAGCTGACGGAAAGCTAGTGCGTTGATTGATGCCCTCAGCCGAGCATTCAATCTCCGCAACTTCGGTAAGGGCGAAAATAAGCCGCATAAGTTCCTGGTTGCGAATTACGATAAGAACTTCCTTCTCCTTTTCATCCAAGGCAGTCATGAGCTCGAACAGGAAACTGAATTTGGGATTGGAATCGCAGCAAAATTTGGCAATATCAGCGCTGGGTTCCGACTCAAGCCCCGTCCCTACAACATTCGGCGGATAATCGCAGATGTCGAACAATCTGTCAAAAAGATTGTGGATCTGTTGCACAAGCAAGTCACTGGGCTGGTCGCCGGAACCGCCGGTGAACGAAGCGCTGAAAGCCTGAATTTCGGCTTTGTAATCCTTTATTATCTCCCCGTAATACGGCCGCTTACTTGCTTGCATCGGAAGAGTAATGACATGTTGTGTATAGCCATCCTCTCGTTGAGACGATTGCGACGAGGTATCAGAGTCTTGTTCATCAGGAATCTGACCCATCGTGATTGAGGGACCAGAACTGTCAATCTCGGAAGGTATCGAGCCTCTGTTTGTCAGGTTTAACGTGTGGGTCGACTCCAGAGGATCGATGACCCTGCTAATGGCTGCCGGAGAGATAGTATCGGGTGGCGTTGCATCATGAGGCTCCTGGCTCATGAGGGAACGGACGATGGATTCCCTTGAATTGCTGAACGCCCGATCGATCATCTCTCTCATTGTGTCGCCCGCTGAACGATGAGGGTTTGCCATGATGGACGCCGGCGAGATTGAAGGAGCAGGGGCCTCTGGAGTATTTCCCAAAGCTTCTGGTTTCCAAGGGTCTACTGAATAGACCGGCTGCGATTGTATGATAGCTTCAGGAGAACTGACAGCAATATCGAGACCAGCTGGTCCGGAGCTAACCATGTGTTCCTGCTCATTTGAAGCTCCGTAAGGTGTCTCATCTAGGCCTTCTCCGTCACCAACTTGGCCCAGGACTGGATCAGCGCCAAAGTCAACAAAGCTTTTGAGCTCATCGGCTGCTGAACTTCGCGACTGAGAATATGAGCGTTCCATTTTTCGAGTTCCTGGAGGCGGCCTGGGTAACTCGGAAGGTGGCTCAGATGCACTGCCGAATTGAGACTGTTGGGTGAGTGGTCGTTCTATACCGTGATTGATCACTGTATTTTCTTGGGCGAACTGAGAATCGCTAGTAGATCCGAGTTCTTGAATATTAGCGTGTCTCTGGGGCTGAGATTCGAAACTCTGGAAGTTCGGCTGAGCCGCCTGCAGCTCGTTGAAGTCTCTATGCTTGATCTTGTGGGGTACGTCTGCCAACTTTGCTGGAGAGTCCGAATCCAATGAAGCCTGTACAACCTCGGTAGTTTCGAGCCTTGGGAAAGAGCTGGAGATGATAGGCGACTCGTGTACTCCTTGAGGCTGAGTGAAAAAGACCGGTGTATTCTGGGTGTTATTGGAAGTCAAAGGTTCTTGAAATGACGCCGTCGGCACACGATGAACTCCCTGGCCAGTTGGTAGAGAACTGTCAAATGCGACGTCCCTTACGAATGAAGTTAGGCGTGGCTGATCCGGTTGGCGAGAGGGGATATCTGAATCAGTTGTTGCCGAGTCTAGAATAATCTCGGCTTGAGAAGCAAAAGGGGTAAGCTGAGCCTTGTTCGACGCCGTCAAGGCCTGAGGCGCGTTGGAGTGTAATTCTGCAGTCGAGTTTGAATACTCCTGCGAGTCGGGGATGATGCGGACGACCTCACTGCTGGAGGGTGGTTGTGCCCCAAACCGTGCAGTTTCTTCCAGAGGGGAAGTCGATCTCTGAGAAGGTTTAGTACTGAATGTATCGAACTGACACTGATTGGAGGGTTGAGAAGAGAGATTGATATCGGGTTGTCGTGCCTGACTTGTATTGGTATGTCGATCGCTCGCAGAGCAGTGATAGCTTGAGGGAGTTTTCTCCAAGCCAACTCTCTGGGTAATATTAGTGGCGTGCTCAGGAAGAGAACTATCAATGGCTTCGGAGATGCAATGTTCCGCCGCTTGCGGCTCGTTCCCAGAAGATCCGTTGGTCAAGGGATTGTCTTGAGTCTGTTGGCTTGGGGGTGCGTAAGAGCCTGTACTGTTTGAGAGCTCTTGGGTGACTCCAGAGTTGGCAGTCTCAAAACCCTGATTTCCAGTTGAGTCTTGAGGAGAGGATGGTTGGCTTTCAATATCTATGTGATCGAGCTCAAGCGATAGTTCGTTAGGATCCGGACTGAACTCGCTGTCCTCTGAAAGGTGGTGATTGTGATTGTTGCCGTTGTGGTGAAAAGCTTGGTTGTCTTCGAGAAGTTGATTGCGAATGAAATCTTCTACCTCACTGTCGTCGACTTCGAAATCCTGGTCGGCTCGATTGCCGTTGACCTCCCGATCTCCGTCGTCAGAGTTTCCAACGCCAGTGTAGCCTGTGTCGCCGTAGTATGACTGGTCGTCCTCAAGGCAAGCTTCTTCTTGATCAAGATCTGGAAATGGTGGGTCAAATTCTGCTGAACGATCGATGGATCGAGGTATTTCAGTTTCTAGGTCGGCTGAAACTTGGGCAGGGTTATGGATTTCTGGACTGTAAATACCCCTTCCTTGCTCGCCAGGTTCAGGATGGCCCGAAGCTACTAATAGTTGATCAGGAGGGGTTCCAGGGCTATCTAATTCCTGCCCACCAGCTTGACTCTCAAGGCTTCTAGGATCCCAATGACCAGATAGGTCTTGAGAATCAGGGATAGTGTCTTGGGTCAGCTGGGATGCAAATACTAGACGCTGATCATCGCCTTCAAGATCTGAGATTCTTTGAGAGCTGCCCTGAACGCTTTGGTACTCAGAAGGGTCGAAGTTGTCGGGTTTACGCAACACAATGGCGAAGTTTCGAATAGGTCGAGTAGGAAACTCGGGCGAACCTACAGATTCGACATCAAAAGACGATGCTGAAATGATTGATGGCACTGGCTCTTCTGATAACGCGGATTCTGGTTCAAGTCTGGAACTGTTTCTTGATCGCACGTCTTGGGTAATAGAGTTGGATCGAGAGCGATTTTGAAGTGATGCATTAAGAGTCTCAAGCTGTTGTCTCCCATTAAACGTAACTGGTTCAGCTTGAGCAGTACGAGGTGTGAGGCTCCGAAGACCTCGTCGGCTTCTTGTTTTTTGGCGCCTGGCTTCGCGCTGTAGCTCCTGGCGCTCCCTCTTGTCCTTTACCTTCTTCCAGTCTTTCAATGCGTCTGCATTCAGGTTTTCAGCCTATAAAATATCAGCAAAATGCTCACTTCAGCAACGCTACGGAGCAACGAACTAATTCCCAGGTTGGCTGGTAGGTTTCTTGAGGGCTTGGTACCCAATCGACAAGGTACTCGTGTTTAGTTTCGCCGTCTGAACCCTCCTTAAGTCGTTCATCAATGACTGCGCGAACAAGATACCAGCCTCTCTTTAAGACTGTGTCTTCTTGTCTGTCTGAGTCTTCTGAGCTTTCCTTTTCAGTCTCTTCGCTCTCTTGGCCCGGATCTTCAACTTGAGCTTGCGACCGTGAACTACGCTGGGCGGTGCCCGATTTCCTGCGCTTACGAGCAGACGGCGGCTCAACGTAATCCGACTCACTGTCTTGATCCCTTTTCCTCTTTGATTTGCGATTCAATGAAGTCCTTTGATTTCGTGTTTGTATAGAAGCGGTGGTTTTGCGCGTTTTGACCATTAGTACGACAGTTGACAGACCTGTACGCACAGGAGTATGGTAGCCACAAAGGTGACAGGAGCGAGGACCGCTGCCGTTGATTAAAGTCGCAGCCCTGGCCTTGAGCTGCGACAAGATTAGACTGGCGACAAGACCTTGCGACGACCTGCTACAGCGGTCTACGCTTGGTATAAGTCGAGACTATGCGCGCGCAGCGATATCGACGAGGCTATCCAACAGGAGCTCGGCTGATGTTTTGGGGAATGAATGTCGTAAGTTCCACTAAATTGCACGTGATTGTTGTTCAAGGGACTGGTATGGGAGAGGAATGGGCGATCAGGGTCCTGGGCAGCTAGCGGACAGCGAGGGGCTGGGGTTGGAGAGTCAGTTGGTAGGTAGGTTGGTTGGTTGGTTGGTTATCTAGTAGGTAGGCAGGCCCCAGGGCGTCAGAAGAATTGGTCGCTGATAGCCTAAGAGACGAAATTAGTTAGCCAGTTTATAATGCTTAGATTAGTCTTTGAGGCTGTTATTTCTGTCATCCTAAGCTTTAGGGGCCAACCTTTCTGTTACCCACCTAGGTAGGTGTAACAATGAAAGTAACGCAAGGGCAGTGCTTTGATGAAGGAAATGAAAGTTTTTTCTTTTCTTTTCCAAAAAAAAAAAAAAAAGGTCAAAGTACAGACGATGAATCAAAGAAAGAGGAGAAAAAGAGGGAGTATTGAGATGAAGAAGGAGAGGAAGAGAATAAAAATGGCAGGCAAGTAATAGATGGATACGGAGTGATAAACAAGAGGTGCCTGGGCCCAAGCCGCCTATTCTTTGGAGAAGGTACGGCCTAAATTAGGTGCTTTCTAGACTAGATGCTGCTGGCGGCCAGGGGTCTAGGAGTATCAGAAAGGTTGAGCAGTAAGTTTCGCTGCAAAAAGAAAAAGAAAAAGAAAACAGCTTGGGAATCTGATATATATTAACATAAAATCTCAAACTTACGAAATCTATTCTTGGTTTTTATTCCCAGTGGCCAAGGTTTCTTATGCCCAACGATTGTGTTCAATATAAGAATATCTTCACAGCCTGTGCTTTCGCCTTTTGTTTGACGAGCTTTACACCAGAACAGCCCTGACACCAACTACGTTGTTGTGAATCTGACAGATGCAATAGCAGGGGAAGAGAAAAGCAGGTTGTGATAAGGTATGTTGCTGGGCTAATTCTCATATATATAGGCGTGGCATAAGTTATGAGTTGGCATCCTTACACCAATCATATACCAACGGTTGTAAAGGATGTTTGCTGGTATGGATTCTATCCACACATGCCACTGGCCGTCAACTCCAAGCGCAGATGATGGGATGCCGTTTGGCCAGGAGACAAGCCATTACTTTAAGTAAATAGGTAGGTAGATGTGAAATACAGTGCATTCTGTTCGTACTTCCTAATCGTTCAACAGACTTCCAACACGTCTCTTGAGTTGACAAAAAGGCCCATGTTAACTCACTTGAAGCGTAACAAGTCTGTAGAAGTAATTCATGCAAAAAAAGTGAGAATCTACGGTATGGACTGCATATCCCCAGTTTGAATTGTAAGCAGTGAAATTTGAGCATGTTCTCAGTCTTGTCCTGTCCATTAGGCCTTGTTGCGGGAAGCAATATCACAGTAGCGTTTATTCAGGTCAGGTCTAAAAAAGCAACCAGGCTCTCACAACCTGCACTGTACCAGGCAGGCCCCGGTAGCTTCCATAGAGCTAACTACTGCCTCCACTGCCCAGCCCGACTTGCGGTCCATGCAGGTACTGATCGGGTTGCCTGTAGCGTACTTTCTACCTTGTTCTGCCTTCAACAGATTCTCCATACCAATTGGCTACTTGACTTCAACAACAGACAAACTTCCATCAAGAGGCGCATATCCTGTTACGCGTATCAATTATCCCACAAATTCATTAGAGAGACATCCAATCTATGAGAAGATTGGGCTCGTCCTCTAAAATCATGACAGCGCGCTTTTCTATTCAACCTATTGGCCGATTTGCTGGTGCAAGCCAGCCTGTCAAAAGGCCCAAGGTACGTAACCCAGCATGTATAAGCTATGACGAGCTATCATATCCCCTTCATCATTTAATTTCCTTCCGTTTTGTATTATGCTCACATTATCTGCAGGAGTTCGCATGCTTCTCTTATGACGACAATCACAAGTTTCACCTAGATGACTCTTCTCTCAAGTACTACTACACACCACAGTTAGGGGCCGACCTCTCCAAGGGATTTGATACTTTCCAGAAGCTGGATGACACCGGAGATGACCATCTCGACAGCCTTCTCAAGACAATTATTGCCCATGAGCAAGAAACAGGCAAAAAAATAGATGCTAATGTCGTCACATGGAGAGGCATGATGACCAAGGTAAGTTGACACCGTCTGTGAGCAAACATCTAATCTAAGTATTGGTTGCAGATTATGGCTACTCCTTTTGATCATATGGACGGGTGAGTCAGGCCAAATCCATCTGTCGTTCGACCTTTTGGCTTATCGCGGACAGCTTCGAGATGAATGCTACACTATATCAAGTATGCCCAAGATGAAGGACCCCTTATACCACCGAACAACACCACTAACATTTCTGTTTCTCAAAGGATTGCATGTAAGAACCTTCAGGTTTTCATATTCGTGGCTATAGTTGACCTTGAAAGCTTTATTGAGGAGAACAACGCCTACAAGATGGCCTCTAGGTCCAACGAGGGCAACAACAAACGCAGGAGAGGACCACCACTAGAAGTCATGCAGTTCTGGGGTATGCCCACTCTCTTTCCAATTCATACGACCATCGCCTGCTGATATACATTGAAGGGTACAAATTCGAAACACTATCAACCCTGCCAGCACCGTGGGCAGAAACCTCGCGCGAGTTTATCGAAAATCGTGAGAACGAAGTTGTCAATAACAAAGCCCAGTACTGCTCTGTCGTCCGAACAGGTATTGGTAAATCCGTTCTCTGCCTCGGCGGCGAAGTTGATGCCAGTAAGCTCCCCCTGGTTTTCCCTTTATCTCATAGCTGACGCTCAATAGTTTGGGACTCCAAGCCGGAAGAAAAGGGCAGCCCTATCAACTGGGTAGAACTCAAGACTTCTGCCGAGATTCGCAATGCGGGAGATATGGAGAATTTCAACCGTAAGCTGATGAAGTACTGGATCCAGTCGTTTCTTCTTGGCGTCCCGCGCATTGTTGTTGGGTTCCGCACTCGTGACGGTATTCTAGTCGAGACAAAAGACATCGAGACGCATCGAATTCCCGAGACAGTCAACTCTTACCCAAACCCAAAATGGAACGCCGATATGTGCGTCAACTTCGCCGCCACATTTCTGGATTGTAAGTTTACCGCCTGTGACCAGGAAGACAAGGCTTGGGCCTCTAATATAATGTGTGATAGGGCTATCGGAGAGCATCAACGATGAGGGCGTTTGGAGAATAAAGCGCGAGCCTCAGTCGCCTACGATCGAACTTTTCAAAGTGGAAGAGACAGGACACGGTGATATCCTGTCTGACGAGTTCAAGAATTGGAGGATCAAGTTGGCTCTTGGACCTAGCAACGAAAGCTGATATGAGCCGAGTGTTCAGCTCCTGTATTTCTATCCCAGGCTGGAAGACTTTTTCTTATGCCAAATCACATTGAATAGGGAACTTAGAATACTTTCATAATGCGTTTGATACATCCAGTCTGTAACTGCATCTAGCTACCTATTTACTTATCCATGTCGAAATCAAATGCAATGCGTTGAACAGTCAAAACAAGAGTTGCCTCCATACCTCCCATGATCTTAAAAAGAAATGCCTCGTAACGCCTCGTGCACTTGCAGAACTAAGAAAGACATAAAGCAAAGACAAAAACAGCAGACCATGCCGATGAGATCATCACTAAGATATCATCACATCGTAAGCATCATGCCGGCCCAGAGTCATTAAATGCAGATGAAAATGCGACCACCAACTGAATCCGTTTGTCTCGCTTTTATCTTCCATGCGACAAAGAGCAGAACCAAATGCAAAATTATTAGTACAAGAAAGTCTTGCACCCGAATCATACAATAGATTAATGCAAGGAGCCATAAACGCTTGGATTGCGCCATGGTGGTGAGTCGTTGATCGTCGATGAGGGTATTCGTATATCAGACAGCAGGCCATCTAATTCGAAGACCATCCGACCACCGCGAATAGAGCACATCTGAGAGCTGCTTGCAGTGCTCCATACCAGACTTGGCTTCCTGGCCAGGATACTTGTTCTCGATGGCCAGCTTCTCCCGGTCAGAATCCTTCTCGTACATGGTAGGAGTATCGGCATGACGGCGTCGGTGGCTACGGAGATGGGGGTTGCTGGAAGCCATGACGAGTTTTGCTGGGCTGGCCGCAGGAGTGGTGTTCTTGACAATCACGGTACCCTGAGGAGTTCCGTCATCTGGGATTTTCTGGGCAGGTTGTCGCAGGATAGATGCGCTGAGCTTGTTGTCTTGAGCCATGGAGGATACAATACTGGTCATGAGATGGTAGGCTCCTTCAGGGTCAACTGCATCCAAGGCCGCGAAGGCATCTGATAATTTTGCCAGCGCTTCTCGTTTCTGCATTGCAGAGGTTTGAGCATGCAGCTCGGCTAGGGAAGGTTCCACGGCCTTGGTATACAGTCGGCGTCCAAGCACAGCCTCTTTTCCGTACGGCTCGACGGGAGTTGTCATGGCGGAATGGGAATTCTCGTCGCAGAAAACATCGTCGGACGAGGTTGGTCGGCTGCCCTGACTTGAACTGTCAGAAGGTACTCTTCGGAAAAGACGCATAGTCGATCCCGAGTTTCCAAACGACATATCAGTCTGAAGGGGTCTCTTGGGGGCGATGGAGCCTCGGGGAGAACCGCTTGATCGCATCGATGTAGTACTTTGAGCGAGAGATGATCGTCGGACAGTCGACTTTCGAACAGTGCCAGGTGCAGGGGAGGTTCCTCCGAGAGGGCCATCCTTGACATCCAACTTCTTCATCGCCTCTTCAGCGTTGAAGATTGATGATGGCTTTCGGTGCTGCTTGACCGTTGGCCTCTTGGGCGGTGGCGCAACGGACTTTACTGTGTCAAAGACCCATTCCTGTTGCTCGTCCTTAGGAGTCATTGTCTGGAGGGTCTCTTGGTAGTAAATTGGGTGCTTCTGTCTATTCTGGTTGGCGTCCCACATTTGTCGACGGGCGATAAGCTCCTGCAGAGCCTCGACTTTGCCGGCGTTGCGGATAAAACGGTGGCGTAGGAGGTCCTTGGCAGTTGGACGACGGTCGTAGTCCTTGGTGAGACATTGGGCGATGAAATCCTTAAAGTCCTTGCTGAAGTTTCCTTCTAGACGAGGGGCAGGGTTCTTGGGGATGTGGAAAAGAACCTTCATGGGGTGGATGTGACACAGAGGAGGCTCTCCATTGGCCATCTCCATGGCTGTAATACCTAGTGACCAGATATCGGCCTTGAAGCTATATCCGTCTTGCTGAATGACCTCCGGGGCCATCCAGAAAGGGGTTCCGACGAAAGTGTTTCGCTGCGACTTGATGTTGGTCAATTGGGCAGCGACTCCAAAATCAGCAAGCTTGACTTTGCCAGTCTCGGAGAGGAGAACATTAGCAGCTTTGATATCTCTATGGATTTTGCCTTCATTGTGTAGGTATTGGATGCCCAATAGCAGCTCACGACAAACAATGGCGATGTGTGTTTCGCTGAAGTTGGCAGGTTTCAGCTACTCCAGGTTAGCAGTCAACTTCGATATCGCTGGGTTTCATGGATGTGAGGCTTACCAAATCCAAGCAGGATCCGCCGCCGAGGAATTCCATGACAATCCATAGCTTGTGTCCTCGTAGAAAAGATCCTTTGTATTGAGTAACATAGGAACTTGCGCAAGTGCTGAGCACAGCTATTTCTGCTTGAATATCTTGGATATCATCATCGTTGGACTCGAGGTCGATCTGTTGACTGTAAGCTGGTAGGCCGGGCAACCGAAGTAACCGTGGACTTACATGTTTGATAGCGACAGTTTCGCCAGTTGCTTTCTCGATGCCTTTGTAGACAACGCCAAAACTTCCCCCTAGAAGTACGAAGTTAGTTGGTTTGTTCGGCAAAATATCACATTGCTCAAACTCACGGCCAAGCTCCTCGAGAACCTGATAATGCTCAGCAACGCCTTCGTCAGCCATTGTGAATTGACGTCATGCAATGTAGAGACGCTATTTGGATTCGCGCTGCTCAAGCAGAAGAGACAACGAAATAGATTCGCGGATGAAGCTGCTGAAAGGGCGAGGAATTATGATGCGATATAGGTACCGTGTTCAAAGTTAATCAATGTCTGCTGGAAGAAACTGAAATTCTGAGATGGAGTTGGAGTTTATTAAAAGTCATGCGGGTGAATGTCACGGTAGTCCTGACCGTTGTCTGGGAAGCGGACCCTGTCGAAAGCTACAGCCAGCCCCTGGCTTTGTTTACTTTGAGCTTGGTTTTTTTGAACAGCTACCGACGCTATCAAAACGGTCAGCCCGACGGTGACGTAAAGATTGGGCCAAGCAATTGAGAAGAAAATATTAAAGATTTCTCAACTAGGGTACAGAAGGATTCCAGATATCCTCAGAGAGGTTCTAGTTCAGAATGGTGCTCTGGTGATTAAGCCAGTAGTACCAGTAGAGAAAGAATGCAGCTTCGTGGAGTCGTCTGCCAGCCCAGATGGTCGCATCCATACCAACTGCTTCTCGCAAGGTCTCTCATGACTATCCGCGCCTTGCAGCTTGTGCCGCACTCAGTGGAGAGCTGTATCCCCCCTCCCGGTCGCTTTTAGCTTGTTATTCCCTGCAGGCCACCCCTGGCACATGTCCTAGAGGTGTTCAAGATTGTTTGATGTTTTGTCATCAGACAGAAAAAGATTGCTTGAATGAAATTTACGGCGCAGTCACATACTGGTTACATGTCTGTTCATGAGCACTTGTTTATGTCTACCCTCATCATGTCTCCTATTTTCTTACGCCCCCTGTAACACACTAAGGTAAGGTACCGGCCGGATTGAGTGGAGGGAGTAACCAAAAACTCTGTTTCCAAGCACGAGAAAGTACGCATGGAATTGAACAAGGCTGTTGTACGGGTTTCCAATGACTTATTGCACTCAACGGCTGAGACGGACGGTGGCCATTGCACTCTTTATGAGGAAAGGCTGCGTCTTGGAGGTTGCTCGGGATGGATAGAAAGACACAGTCACACGACTTGATGAGTCAATTAAGATCGATCGTCACATCACACATCACAAATCGTGACGTTCAAGATTGTGTAGGCATGGAAAAAGCAAACTGACAGACGATACGATGATCATTGATCCGGTCTACACAGGGAGTTCAATTTTATGTGAACGCTTGGTAAGGGTAGATAGAGATGGTCCTTCCGTTCAGAACCCAGAGATTTTGAACAATTTTAGTATTCCACTTCTTAACAGAAACATATGTTTGAAGCATATTCTGTATATCAACATGAGCTCAGAGCTTGATGTGTGTGGTTGGCCAAGTAATAAGTCAAGCATGGGTGGTTCTAGGTGCCAAAGATGTAAATTTCGGAGCAGATTATAATTGCCATCGCATAAGTGAACAGTGCGTCAATTTAACAAAGATATCCATATGCTAGATCCCCGTACCCCATCAAGAGCCTTGTTTGTTATAAGCTCTGATCTTCACGATCATGCAACGCAACAAGCCCCCCCTGGTGGAGGGGAATGGAGACCCGACAGGAAGTGAAAGTAAAAAGTGCGGGCAGCCTCACTTCGAGTGCTAGACTAGGTAGTCTACCTAGATAGTAGGTAAATGTTGAGCATGCGGCCAATGCACCGGACTTTTGTTAGTTATCAGCTAGCTAAGGTACTGTGCCCTCGGGATATCAGAAAAGCTGGTCTAGAAACATGCGAGACGGAATTAGTCAGTCCCGTCAGTTTATGTTGTTTAGATCAGGCTCTTCCTGGTTTATTTATCTTTGTATGGATCCTGGGCTTTAGACGCCAACTTTTCTGTCAGCCACTAATGTGACTATTCCATACCCGGCAATATTGTCTTTAAGCATTGATCTAGGTTCTAGGCCACAGGGAGCCTCATGGTAGGTAGCAGTCCATACTACCTAGGTACCTACATAGTAGGCATTCCTCTAGCAACAAGACTTCATGCTATGATTTTGGGTAAGTAGTTATCATCACACTCGTTGTTGATCTTAGTTGTCGGTAACACAATGCAGAGTGCCTTTCTTTTTCCGATACCTAGACTAAAATTCCGATAAAGCACAATTTGAAAAAGAAATGTTTGCAGAATAGGCGTATTAACTACGAATCACGATCGAGATAAACAGTTTCTCTACCAATTGTTTCTGTCTCAGTCAAAGTCCAGGGCTCTCCCCCTTGCATCCAATGGTCCTAGCTCGGCGGGCGGTGGGACAACTCACCTAACAACCTGCCAGCCTATGCCCCGCCGATCTCGTGTTACCGTAGCAACCTCAACCTCTCTCAGCTTTGTGACGCCAGACGCTCGAGCGCCGCGGCTGTCCTACCGCTTTTTTGACAGGCGGAGCTTCATACTACCTACCCTACCAGCCAGCATCCATCCGTCACCTCCATTACTTCTTTTTTCCAAACCGTTTCTTACGTTCTTCTTTTTTTTTTTATCAGAGCGTTGCATCTCAAAGACTACTTACTGTCTTGATTAGATGTAAATTTAATTCCACCTTTTGTGGTAATTATTTTTATTGCTCGCCCGCTCATACATTCGTTTCCAGCACAGCACAGCACAGCAGAGCACTGCGGGACATCGTTCTGGTCCATCTCGCGTCACTTTGTTTTTGGTGTTTCGACAACATATCTACCTACCTACCTGATCTCATCAAAGATTGTGTTTGATATGTGTTTGTCTACAGTCCGATAAAGCTTCCTGCGACGTCTCTCGAAATTGTTCGAGTCCAAATCTTCCTACTTTGGACCTTGTTTAGTTCTCTGCTCGAATTGCCCGCATTACATTACATACAACCATGGCACCTGCAGCACCACCACTTCCTACGAGATTCCCATGTTGGTGTAGAGCCGTGTACTCATGGGGAGGAGAGGTTTGTTCAAAGTCATTGACAAATCTTATAGGATGCTAACCAAGAATCATAGTCGAAGCGAGATCTGGGTTTCATTGAAGGGGATTTGATAGAATGTCTAAATGCTGGTGATGGCTCGTGGTGGGTGGGCAGGCTGTACCGAGATCGACGAACCGTGGGATCGTTTCCTTCCAACTTTGTTGAACTTCTTCCTTCTCAATTCCGCCCGACAACCAAATCTGTTCCTACTCCGGCATCAAACAACCCATCAAGTAGTGCGCCGTCCAAATCGAGAACGTTCCGAAAGCCCTTCGAAGCATACGCCAAGGCTCCTCACTACACCAGCGCCAAACAGCCCGAAGTCTTCAAGGAGACACCGAAGCCCAAGGAACGACAAAATTCCGGTGCCTCATTCGCTCCAAGTCCTCATGAAAATGAGCGAGGCCCATCACCTGCACCTCCGAGACATGACCACCGAGCTCCCTCACCAGCGCCTTCTCATAACTATGGCTCACGAGCTCCGTCTCCGGCACCACCTATGCACAACTACCACTCAAGAGCTCCATCTCCGGCACCGCCTATGCAAAGCTATCACTCAAGGGGTCCCTCACCAGCACCACCCATGCATAATTATCAATCGAGGGCGCCTTCACCGTCACCGCCCATGCATAACTACCAGTCGAGAGGTCCTTCACCAGCACCACCTCTTCACAACTACGGCGCAAGAGGAGCCTCTCCTGCTCCTCCAATGCACCATGGACATGGTTACGCCGCGAGGGGTCCATCGCCTGCCCCTTCTTTCAATCGCGCAATGGTGCCCTATCGAGGAGGACAACAGAGGGGTGACTCTCCACCGCCCCCACCACCGCCTCCTCACAGGCAAATAGCGAGAGGATCAATCGATTTGCATAGGAGTTCTTTTGACATCTCACGCCATGGATCCAATGCCTCTTTCAATCCCTTGTCGCCCTCGAGACAAAATTCTAATAACTCCTACCGGCCGCCACAACCACCCAACCCACCTCAAGCACATATCAGGCATGGGTCGTTCGATGATAGATCTTATACGCCTTACACCCCAACCAAATCCACTCCTGTTCCACCATCTCCTGCAGGAGGTATGACGCCCTCACCCCTAAGAGAAGCAATGGACGGTGTTATGGAGCAGTTGGATGTTCTAGGTGGTGGCCTTAACCGGGCAGCACATGCTCCTTCACCGGCACCGCCTGCTGACCCCTGGTCGCCGGAATCTTTTGACATGCTGTCTCATGGGTCAAGTAGGAGAATTCCAGACCGGACTAGACCCAAAAGCTCCATGGGAATTGCGCCAAAAGACGAGGGCTACGAGACATGGAGCGGCGAATCTTCCCAGGAGGTGTCTTATCAGAATGGTGTACGAGAAGACAAACTAAGCAGTTATGTTGATCGCATGGAGAAGCGCTTCCAGCAAATGCACCGACATAACTCGAGATCGAGCGAGCAAGATGATGACCAACCCCCTCCTCCGCCCCCTAAGAACGTGCCATATGAGCGGCCTAAGTCATCCATGAGTCGGTCTGCTGAGCCTGAACGTAAGCTGCGAGCTCGCAAATCAGCTTATGAGATTGGAAGAGGAGTTGCACGTACACTCACAACCAAAACCACCTCGACAAATTCGTCGTCAGGCAAAGAGAGCAATATCAGCGCATCAACCCAAAGTACTTCCAGAACTTTGTGGAGTGGTACATCAGCAGGTGCTTTCAGTACTACTAGTGCTGGAAGTCTTGCTCGCCTGGGCAATCGCGGCCGTGCTCAAAGTGCTATTGGTGCTAGAGACCTAGAGATTGACAGACCCGATTCGCCTTTCACAGGAGTCACCTATCACAGCAGTCATGCGAGTGACTCTCCGGCTCAGCAACAGCGACCACAAACCCAAGTCGGCTTCCACGAGGATCCATCCTTGGAATTGGGAGGGTTGGTGCAACCAAAACCTCCAAAGCGAAACATCTTCCGCAAGATTTTCGATACTGCTAAAACAGGTGTTGCAAGTAGCCGAGGGGGGGTTATGGGTGGAGGCATGGATTCTCCCAGGTCGCCCTTTGCTCGTTCTATGCCGGCTGGAGCATCACCCTTACCTGGGATGGGTAGTACGCCTACCAACAGAGATACTGCCACAGAAATGGGTCTTGGTGCTGGTGTCGATTGGGTTCAAGTTCGCCGTGACGTGAATCGTTCTAACTCGCTCAGTTCAATAGAATTGACAGAGCGTCGCGAGCGATGTCAAATGATGGATCATCCTGCCCTGAACCCTGTCGATGAGCTTTATGATGGCGTCGAGGGAGATGAAGGCGCTGATGGAGAGCCAGTCCCCGAACCCGTCAACTATCAGGCGATCAACTTGTCCCAAGTGGACAAAAACTCACGATTTATTAGTGGCCTTCCTCCTGCCATCACCGCCATCCAACTCGCTACTACGTACGTGTGTCGACCGTATAGAAGTGATGTACAGCGGCTGCGAGCTATCTTCACATGGGTATGTGAGAAGATCGTTTGGGAAGAAGATTTTGAGGGAGAAATCGACACGACACGAGTTATCCAGTCCAAGAGAGCCTGTGCTGAAGAATACGCTGTTCTGGTGATGGAGATGTGTGCTGCCATCGGTATCCACTGTGAGATTGTGCGAGGTTACCTCAAGTCTCCTGGCGAGGTCTCTGAAATCAACATTATGCCCCGTCCCAACCACTGGTGGAATACTGTATTAATCGACAACGAGTGGCGCATGATCGATTGCTGTCTCGCCAGTCCTTCATACCCTCGACGAGGTCTATATTCGAACGCGAACAATACCGCTGACACTTGGTGGTTCTTGACGCGGCCGTTGGAAATTTGTTGGACACATATTCCCGAACATCATAGTCAACAGCATATCGTCCCTCCCGTGGCACACGAAACTCTCTTGAATTTACCTTGCGCTTGTGCGCCTTTCTTCCGCAACGGATTTGAGATGGTGGACTACAACACCGCTTCGACCAGGATAGAGGATCTGGAGATGGTTCATATCAAATTCAGTGTCCCATGCGATGTGGAGATCGCCGCCGAAGTCGAGGTCCGAGGCTACTCGCGGGATTCGGACGGAGATGTGTTTGAAAGCGGCGAAATAGTCAAGAAGAGAGCGCTGGCTCAAGCTGAATGGTTCAATGGCATTAAGCGGTACACCGTCAAGGCCCTATTACCTGGCGATGAAGGCCAGGGCACTTTGAAAATTTACGCAGGCAAGCGAGGGCTTATGCATAGCATTAAGGATATCCCACATCCTCTTGCTTTTGCGCTACCTATTGTCCACACTGGCGAAAACCCCCCTTACGAGTTTGTCACGAGGCATCCCACTCCTCACGCACAGCGGCACGATATCTACGTGGTTCAGCCGCAATGCCAGCGACTGGCTCTCAACAATACCTTTGTCTTCGCCATCAGACAACATCCCAGTTCGCTAACAGGTGGCTCAACCCTTACGCCGTCATCTAATCCAGGAGCTACGAGTCCCATACCCTTTGTTCGCCCTAGTTCGGCGCTGAGCATGGGTGCGTCAAGTGTTGCCGGCTCGGTCCCAAGCTCAGCTACGGGCACTGTTGCTGGGAAGAAGCCTGCCAAGTTGGCCATTCAAACACCTGGAGGCAAAATTCTCCGTCTTATGAGGAAGGAGGACCGTAAGGGTATTCATGTTGGTGGCAGAAGTCTCTCGGGCAGCGAAACCGCTAGTGACGGTGGAACGTGGGAGACAATTATCAAGTGTTCGGAGAAGGGCGTATGGAGAGGCCTTGTACTTGCAGATCGCACGGCGCGATGGTGTGTCTTTGCCGAATGGGTTTGTATGGGTTAAATATGTTGGAGGATTTCGAAACGGGCAGACGTCGTTGGAGTTTACGTGCATATCTTGTGTTTTCTTCTGATACCCAAGGAGGATCTTGCATGCCCTGCCGCTTAGCAGGTACTATAGAGACGAGACGAGCGAGCGTTGGGCTTGGATTTGTTTTGACTTGGTCGGATTGATCTGTTGCATTGGGTTGAAAAGTATGATAACAAAGACATGGTCCAAAGCTTATCACAAGTGTAAGATAATAATATCCATGTCATGAGCAATGACGATAGCGCATGATGGACAAATTTACTTTATAATTTTCCCACCACATTTTAAAGATGAATGCATTTTATATTGTGAAGTAGATTGACCTTTAACTTGGATCAATTAAAGCTACCGCAGGCTCTCATGAGAAGGTTGTGTTTGTTGGTTGGTTGTTAGTCTCACTGGTAGTTCCGCAATTACTAGTGTAAATTCGTCCAATCACGTTGCGCTGCGACACGACAGTTAGGATTCTGTCGCACCGTGTTTCTCATCCTTTCACGATTCAGACTAAACACAATCAAAGTCGCTGACACGAGAATTGACGATAAGACGACCGACGCCGAGACGATTTTGGGTAGTTGAGCGATAAAGCCGTGGCTGCCCGGACGACGCGACACGAGCCATCGTGAATGGGAGACTCGACGATCGAACAAAGCAGACAATGAAGCGCAATCGCGTTGGTCTGCGCCGAGTGACGACAAAACGACTCGAATGCTGAGGACGAACCGACAGGTCAGATAAAATAGAAGGGATCACGGGGCCATGAGCTACAGGCCTTTTCATGGCCAGGGGCAGGGCCAGCAGGGCTCGCAGCAGCCACTGCCAGTGCCCGGCATGAATCCGCCTTCGTCATACGTACCAGGCGGTTATCAACAATTTACGAGTCCTCAACAGCAGCAGCAACAATATTATTCGATGCCTCAGCAACAAGGACAGCAGCAGCAGCAGCAGCAGCAGCAGGCATACCTTCAGCAGCAACAGATGGCGCAGTTTGGGGGCATGCAGGCGGCTTACCAGGGATATGATGCAACGGGACAAACATATGGAAATCATCAGCTACAGCCAGCTGCAGCGCAATACGTTCCCCCATCGAATGTTTGGCAGCACCAACAGTCGCCGGGCGGGCAAAATATGATGTATCAACAGCAGTTTCAGCAGCCGCAGCATCACCAACAGCAGCAGCAGATGTATCAACGGCACGTCGCGTCACCGCAGCAGCAGGTCCAACAAAGACGACCTAGCCAGCATATCCCTTCACCGCAGCAAATTACACCTTCCATATCTCAGAACCAAGGGTACCGACTTCCTCAGCCTCAAGCGCAAGCGCAGCAGCATTCACAGCACCCACCACAACAACAATACCAACAACAGCCCCAACAGCATGCTCACATCCAACAACAGCAGCAAACAGCCGTCCTTCAACCGTCGCCGCAGCCTGCTCAAAGGCAAATTTCATCGCCTGCTCAGCCACAGGTGTTACGGGAAACACAACACAATCAACAGCCCCGCCAAGACTTTCATCGACAGCTACAACAAACAGCACAGCAACAGCCTGCGCAGAAGCCAGTTGAAACCTCCGTTGCTGAGATCAAGGCAGATACTAATCTTGAACCGGCACAATATCAACCTATACAAGCTGAACCAGAGCAGATGCATTTCGTGAATTTGCAGGACATCCAAAAACTACCCCCACTTCCTCCCGTTGCCATGGGACAGAAGCAAAGCGCTGCTGCTCCTGCCTCACTGCCTGAACAGCCCAGAAATTGGCCTTCGCAGAATGATTCCAGCACCATCAATCCATCGGATATCATGTTAAGCAGCCCTCAGGCTCAACCTCTTCCACCACCTCAGCCTCAGCCTCAACCACAACTACAACAGCAATCGACACCTCAACCGCAGCCACCACAGCAACAGCCAGCGCAAGTACAACCACAAATGACAACTCCTCGGATTAAACCCAGCCCACTTTCTTCCGTCGCCAACTCGCCTGCGATTAGTGCTCGCTCTCCGAGTATCACCAAGAAGTCGCCGGCTACTACCCCTAAAACTCGGCCTGTAGACACTGTGCATGTCATGGTTGCAGTAGCGGAAGAGTGCTTCGAAAAGGCTCGTGGTTCTGTCCACGATGTGGCCATGTCTATGAATACTACACGTATAGACGAGTATGAAAAGTTAATCTCGACTGGCCTAGCATGTTTAGAGGCATGTCTGCAAAGTAATCGGCTTTCACCCCTTCAAGAAGCCAAGATGCGCTTAAGGTATGCTACTATTTTATTGGAGGAAACAGAAAATTCCATGGAAGCCGAGACTGCCATCACAAAAGGCATTTCACTTTGCGAAAAGGTGAGTGAGCATCGGCCAACCCTGGCATATGACACGACTAACTGATTCAGAATGGCTTGGCCGACCTCAAATACTGCATGTACTATATCAGATTAAAGCTCCTGTTCCAGCGAAACCACAAAGCTGCTTTGAATGCAGCTGATAGACAGATCGCTGATTGTGAAACGTAAGTCCATAGACCATCAGAGGTCATGCATTCACTAACATATCTATAGCTATAAGCATCCCCATTGGGTATATGCGTTTAGGCTTCTGAAAGCCTCTTTCTATGGGGAGCTTGGCCGGACGGCTGACGCTAGTGCTCTTGAGAACATTCGCTCCGTCCAAGTCACTGCAAGCAATCGTGGCGACAATGCTGTGAGCGTGTTTGCCTCCCTTCTTGAAGGTCTCACTCTCCTGAAGGCTTCTAAAGATGGCAACCTCGAAAAGGTCCAAGCATGCATTGCTCAGGTGGCTAAGTTTCAGTTTGACGAATCGGTTCATATAATGCAACTTGATGTACTCACGTTGCTCCTGGACTTGGTTTCGAGCATCAATCATTCTAGTCTAGAGTTGACGTTGCAAAAGCTCAAGACGTTGCAAGACCGTATAGACGGATGTAAGGATTGGCATAATGTCAAGTCGGACTTTCTGATCCCGGTCAAGAAGCAACCTTCTACGGCACACACAATCAGCAGTGATACGGCTGGTATTATTCGAAGTGGAGGTGATGCGCCAGTGGATTATTTGGTTATGTCGTTCATGACCAAGATGGAGCTGGCCTCGCTTATGTGAGTCGATGCTCTTCTGGTCATTTTTACTATCTCGGCTAACCTTGCGATAGCTTTACCTTTACAGGCTTGGTAAACATGCACAAGTCAAGTGCGCATGGACGTCGGACAGCGGAATTCTGGCAAGAAGGTGTCAAAGTTCTCGATACTTGTATGTGGCATTCTATCCTTCTCAACACAACAACTGCTGACATTGATTAGGGGATAACATAACTGCTGGTTATTCATATGGACCGTCAACCTCGCTGCAGGACGCTATTTCACAGCGCGAATGGCGGTTAGAGGCACAGTGCTATCTTACCTGCCTGCTTGGTCTTTACGCAGCCAGTCACTGTCAATGGGACTTGGTGAAGCAATATATTCAGAAACTTGAGGTTCTTGTATCGCCGTCTACACAGGGCATCTTGCGATTACTCGCTTTCTATCTATCCGGCGTCTACCAGCAGGCCACAGGAAACTTTCGGTTGGCTATGGAAATATTCCAAGGACCTGAGTTCGACCTCGACCGGCGTGGAACTGGCGTTAAGGCTGCGCATCGCGAATTGGCTATGCTAGCTGGTCTCAACAGACTTTGGATCATGCAGCATCCTTCAGAGAGAAACGACCCAGAAACGCTCGATCTAATAGATCGGCTACACCCATTATGCGCCAACCATCACAATGTCGATTTGCGAACAGCGTGGCACAATGTCATGGCTGCCATCGTCACGGAGCCTCCCCAACAACTCAACCACCAGAAACAGCACATACAGGCTGCCATGGCCGGATCCAAATCCACTAACAATGTTTTGGGGGCCGCTGTCACACTCGCTATTATGCGCAGCCGGCTGTTTGAGAACGTCATCGGCGAGCAAGCGCTCAAATCTGCCATGGCAGCAGCGAAGCAGGCACAGCGTAGCGGTAACGTTCTGTGGCAGAGTGTCGCAGACGGCATGCTAGCTCAGTCGTACGAAGTACAAGGTCATCATCCGCAAGCAGCGCATGAATGGGAGAAGGCCACAAGAGAAGCGCAGGAGGCATTCTCGGAGTCTTGAAGGCAGAGAGAGGTCTATGGGAGTAGAATTTGCAGATCCGGCGTTCGAGGCGAGGGGTTCGCCTGCATTTTAAAAAAAAGAGGAATTATTTTCATGTTTTGTATACCAGATTCGAGGGTGTTTATGGAGGTCTGTATGATACCTGACCATACATATTTGTGGTCTCATCTTGATGGAAGAGGTAGAGGTAATTAGATGTACGACCAAGGTCGTCTTTTTAGCCGCAAACAACGGCGTCAATTCATGTCTTAGACTCTATAGAGTCTTGAGCTTACTGAGGGAATATTTTGCATAAATAACACATTGTGATGTTTGTGAAGATGGCAATCACCGACGGAATCCAGGGGGTGGTTGGAAACCTGGAGGAGGCATAAAACCAGGTGGAGGGGCGCCAGGAGCACCCGGAGCGCCTTGAGGAGGTGCAGGGAAGCCGGGTGGAGGAGCAACTGGGTAGCCTTGTGCAGGAGATCCGGATGGTGGTCGGAAGCTGCCCGGGTGGAAATCGGCCGGGTTGGTGTATCCGGCCTGTGATTGCGGCGGTCGCGCGGGTAGACCGGATGGTGCTGGGGGCAGAGGGACAGAACCTCGGGGAGGAACTCCAGGAGGTGGAACACCAGCGTTGTATGGTGAAGGGCCTCGTCCAGGCGGCGCAAAACCACCAGGCACGCCCTGGGGAGGTGCGCCAACGGGCATTCTTCCCATGGCTGAAGGATCGAAGCCAGCTGGAGGCGCAGCGGCAGCAGGTGGTGGTTGGAGGAATGCCTGAGGAACAGGTTGCGCCTCGGGGACGATATTGCGCTTCTTGGCTTCAGCGGCGAGCGCTCGCTCAGCTTGGTCACCGTGTCTCTCTCCCTTTCCGTCCTTCTTGAAAGCATACTGAACTGAGACCTCCTTACTCAGAATATACTGGCCGTGCAGAGTATCAATAGCAGCATCACTGCTCTCAAAGTCGGCAAAGCTAACAAAACCGAAACCCTTGCTCGCGCCAGACTCCTCCCTCGCAACCTTTGGTAGACTCAGCAGTGGACCGAACCGGCTGAACGTATCGTAGAGGATCTTCTCGTCAACCATAGGATCGAGGTTTCCGATGAACAGCTCGGCACCAACTTCGGCGGCTCGCTGTTTGTCTGCGCTGGCTTTGTTAACGCGCAGTGATTTTCCGTAAAGCTTGATGCCGTTCATGACGTTGGCCGCGTACTCGGCGTCGGTGGGCGTGCGGAACTCGACGAAGCCGAAGCCCTGGTGCGTCTGGGTAACGCGGTCGCGAGGCATGTGAATGTTGTGGATGGGGCCCATCTGGAGCATGATCTCGTATACCATCGCCGATGTCGCGCGCTCGTCAATGTTTCCTATGTAGACAGTCGCCTCCTTGTCTTGTTCCCTGCGGCGTGTTAGCTTTGCTTGTCGCGTTGCGATGCGATTGTGAAATGTAGAGCCTTACCAGTGTCTATTTTGCGCCATGATGACGGATTTTGAAGAGACGAATCTCTTAAAGCTCTCACAATAAGTGAATTGGCAAGAAAATGGCAAATTAACCAGGAATCGCAAATTATGATGAGGAGATGAAGCTGACTATCACCTTTGCATGGAGCTTCTGGAAATTTTGGCTGAGGATGGATAGAAAGACGCAGCCTAGCCTTGGCCTTGTCGCATGAGCCACATTAACCTGAGGTGCAGATGGGAAAGAAAATGTGGCGTCGACCGAGGTTCTTCCGCCTGCCTCGTTCTCGTCCGCGATCCGGAGGTGGAATTTCCAGGCCCCGGCAGCTTATTCCGAAATTTTTGGACAGACGTCAACGCTTTGCCTTGGTCTGCCTTGTCTGCGCTTAATAGATCATCAGCCTCGAGCTTCGAAATATCTCGGTCGAGCTACGTCGTGTCGTTGTATACTTCTTCTTTTCAAGTTATTTTAATAACAAAACTTCGACTTAATTCAAGATGTTTGCCCTTTCCGAGGAGTCCAAGGTGCGCCATAGCTTGTCGTAAACCTCTTGATACAGCTTCGTTAACAGATATTATAGGAGCGCATTGCCAAGCTCATTGACGTTTCCCGCGTCGCCATTCACTAGTATGTTGACGCATATATTTTACTACGTGACATTTACTAACAATTGTTGCAGTGGCTACCTTCCTCTGATCCTCTACCTCGGTACGAATAAGCTCGAATAATGATTTACGATCGCGACAACAATACTGACCACAGCTCCTAGGCTACACCCGCAGCGAGCCCCGACCTTCCGTCATCCGGTATGCACCAAGCTCTACCAACCATCTTCATCTCAGTAACGCTAACATATCCTCTCCAGCCTTCTCTCTCCCCTCTCTTAAGCGAAGAGCAATTCCATAATGAGACGAAACCAAAGGAATCAGTGTACAATACCTTGTAAAGATGATTTACGACGCGGAAGGAAAGGGACGGCTACCACCAGCATTCATGGCGTTAGTATACAATGTTAACGACAAGCCGGGAAAATGCTAGGAGGAGGGGTTAGTTGGGTCGAACTGTACGAAACGAAAGGTGTGAAATATCGCCGTGTATCATCTTGCAACACTAGGATCAAGGACTAGGAAGCCCAGGAAAAAGGGAAATCCACTCATAATTAAAAACTCGTGCATCAATTCATGTCTCTGTTTTCTCAAATCGGATTACTTATTATAAAAATGTTGTCGGTTTCATGCGGCAAAAGACCTCTGTATATTTGCGCTGGTGACGTCGAACCCTCGGCTGAACTAACTACTACTACTAAGTTACCGTTTTGAGCTCCGCTGAAATATCAAATAATTATGTCAACGACAAAATCAACTCCGAACCACTTCACCTCATTGCGCCTCATTATTATTCCTCGTACTCATAAAATGTGATAAGCAATATTGTGGGAATAAAGATCATTTTTCTATATGCCCGACTTTAACAATGCGGGACTCTCGCCCGCGACCATTGAGTCTATCGCTGGTCTCAGTGCTGGAACTGTCTCGACTTTGACGGTGCATCCTCTTGATGTAGTCAAGACTCGAATGCAAAGTAATTCTCTATTTTCCACCCTCATATTTGAGGACCGAAATATCTAACGCTATCACAGTCTATCGCAGCACGGCTCCTGGTGCAGTCCGTCCAACGACGGTATCTATCCTCCGCGCCCTAACATCTACACCTCATCCCATCGCCTCTCTCTACCGCGGTCTGACGCCAAATCTCGTTGGAAACGCTTCTAGTTGGGCTTCTTTCTTCTTCTTCAAGTCGCGCTTTGAGAATGCTGTAGCCGCCTGGCAGGGTCGACCCGATGGACGTCCATCACCGGGCGATTACTTCGTCGCGAGCGCTCTAGCAGGCGCTTCAACGACGACACTGACCAATCCTATCTGGGTTCTCAAAGTCCGCATGGTATCCTCTGATCGCGGTTCTCAGGGTGCTTACCCTTCCATGCTCGCCGGCGCGCGCTCCATCCTTCAGACCGAAGGCATTCGGGGCTTCTACCGCGGTTTGGGGATCTCCTTGGTCGGCGTATCTCACGGCGCCGTGCAGTTCGCTGTGTACGATCCCATGAAAAGATTGTACCATGCCCGTCGTCGCGAAAAGTATGGCCTCAAAAGAGACCACATGACAACCGAAGCAACCATCGGGCTGTCAAGTTTAGCCAAGTTTGTTGCTGGTGCGGTTACTTATCCCTATCAGGTTCTCCGAAGTAGACTGCAGAACTACGAGGCTGACGAGCGGTTCGGACGGGGTATCAGAGGCGTTGTGGTAAGGATATGGACCGAGGACGGACTTAGAGGGTTCTATCGTGGATTGGTACCAGGTGTGGTGAGAGTCATGCCTGCGACATGGGTGACCTTCTTGGTCTACGAGAACGTCAAGTATTATCTCCCTTACTGGGTATGAGTGAAACTCGCATGGCCTGGCGTTGGTACTTGGATTTCCACAGTTGTAAAATAGACATAGAAGGTCTTGTTCGTCCGAAAGAGGCTCGCAGCCTATTCCATAAGTCATAATTCGTTTATCCATTTCATGACATGCTGGCATCAATAGTCGCCATTAGCATCAACTTCAAGGCTTTCTCTCAGGCCTTATCTGCCCTGCTGCTTCAACCTCTCTTCCTCTTCCTTCACTTCAACCTTCTTCCTCTTCCTTCGCCTCAGCCTCCTTCCTCTTCTCTTCGCAAGTCTCGCATTCGTCGGCCGGCAGATAGCGCGTGATAAAGTGAACTTCTGTCGTGCATGTGCCTGCATCCGATTCTGGGCACAAGAGTTTCTGCTCCGTGGCCCGGATACGGCGCTGACACTTTGTGCAGTCGTACTTGATGCATTCGTCGACACACATGGCTATGGTTCCCTGAGTTTGTTCTTCTTGATGAGAAGTTTTGTCGTTGCAGAAGCTTTGTTGTTGTAGAAGTTTTGTTGTTGTAGAAGGTGGTGCCTTGTAGCTGTTTTATGATGCAGGTCTCTGGTAGCTATCAATAGAGTAAGAGCGGTCTCCAGTCGTTGAAGTTTCCAATTCTCGTAAAATTTCATATCAGTGATTCAGAGACACTGATTACAATTTGTTAGATTATTGGCAACCGGCTTCGCTCCTGCCATTTGCTTGTGAGCTTCTTCTTGACCGTGATGCCGTGAAACAACCCACGAGCCTCGGTTTGCCAAACGCAAAAAGCATGGTATAGGTGTTGTACGATTTCATATAATGCCAACTCTGTATCATAATGTCTGCTGTCCCGCATCAGAGACGATCCGCTGCGTTTTCTAATGCAGACACTGATATATGTCCCGTCCTACTCCATGACTTGACGTGCACATCATAGGTACTAAAGGGCAGCAGGCTGTACATCAACCCTTTCTGTGAGCATGAGAATTAATATTGATACTTACGGTAGCAGCGGTTCAGCACGTCAGTGACTTTATAGTCCGACTAGACCTTGCTGGTTGGTCATCACCCTTCGGTGTAAGAAGATGGGAGTACAGACACATGCACCAACATATTCACGACTGACAGCAGCAGCACGACGGGCCTCACCGTCAAATAACACCAAGTTGATTAGCCATGAGCTCCATTTCCATTTTTTTATCTAACAATCACTATACGACTCATTCAGTGATGTATGAGTGTCACCGTGATGCCTTGGGTGCTTTCGAACACAATCTACCCTACACCTGAGCATCAATATCACGACAACTTCACCTTCATTTGAACATAAAACCAAACCTGCAATCCATTCTATCAAGCGAAGAATTCATCTCATTGGCGTAAAATCATAGATAGCACTTTACTCGATAATCTGAAGTGTCGCACCTTTACTTTCGGCACACAAACTACTACTCCTAGTATCCGTCACCACAACGAACATCACCACAAACACTCCAAACCAAATCCTTAGTCCAGACACTCCAAGAACTCTCACCGACCAAGCCACTTGAGGTTTCGGTCCCTGGATTTCCATACATAGATTCACTTGCAAGACCTTACCTAAAGTGATCCTGGTCCTCAAATTCCCGCCGCTCAGTCAGAGTCACACCACAAGTTGGGTGAGTGTCTCCGAACTTCTCCGCAGCCACCATTGACTGCCCCAAGATCGGTCTTACCGTACAAGAACCAACACAGATGGTTCACTCAAAGGGGACCAGCCTACTGACACACAGTTTTCCATTTTTGTCCATGTGAAAACTCTTCACGGCCAAAAGCGGACGTCTCCTTCCCGAACCAGGATTTGATCGAGGTCACGAAATCGGTCCATGAGCGCAAAGATAGAAATGCTGCGCCTCAGCTACCAACAAACAAAGGAATGCATTCGCGATTGTACGCTGCATCGATCTTGAGGCCGACAAGCACTGCGACTCATCACTCACATATCGACGACACGGAAATGACAGCCTTCATCGCTCCTGTCTGGATCAAATAGCTGCGTATATTTCGTGTTCTGCCCAATACAATCGCTCGCAAAAAGTAATGAATCGATTTTGAGCTTCTTGATCAGGCATATATCGCGACTGACGAGGACCCGATGGTTGAAGAGGCTTAGCTCTCATCAAAGTCCAGATACATCCAGCAAGAACTTTCTTGCGATCTTCATGGGAGCGGCACAGCCCATGCGATTTTGCTTCTGTCCCGATACTGTCACCGCTGGTCAAAGACAACAGGATTCTGGTACGATATGTGAAAAGCATGCACGCGTTTCTGTACTGCTACGTTGAAACTGGATATAGTAGCATCACGTAGTATATTCTCACCTGCCTAAACATTGTGAGTATTGGCTTGCGAGATACCGTAGTATCAGAAAATGTTGCCATGGTCGGTAAGAAAGGTCCACAGCAGACCAGGAACATTCGCGGCTATTGCCTCAACAGGTATACCAGAGCTACAATCTCGTGATAACATTGTCGATTGTGACAGGTAAGGGATTCGATGCCGGACATTCGCATTATCGAAACACTCCATGCGATGGTGGGATTTTCAGAATGGCGTCGTATCGTCTCATAGCCGACGAGAGGAAGAGTTGGAGGAAAGTCGCATAGAGACGATTCCCTGTACCCAAGAATATCTATCGAATCCCAGAATGCTACTGTCGTCGGGATTTGGAACCCCGAAGAGGAAGTGAACCCGTTCCATATACGGCGAAACTTGCGAATTTTACGGGACGAGCCGAAGTGCTGGGAGGCAGACAGGCCCTCTTCGGTTGATCGCTTGCACCCTGGGATCCCGAATACTTGGGATGACAGAACGCTTACTCTTGTCCCCTGTTATTACCCGGGCTGCCCGAGATTCTCAGGAGCACAAGACCTTAATTATACTTGCATATTGTGAAGCAACACGGAGAAGCAGAGTACCATATAACCACCAACTCTGTGACTATAAGATGTTTGTCGACATGGACGATGAACGCCAAGCTCCTCCAGCCTCAAGAGGATCTCTGATCTAAAGAGACGGAGGATCATGACCAGGGCAGACGGGGGGATCGCAGCTTGGAATGATGCGAACAGAGACATGGGCATTTTGAGTCTTGTTGGTAAAGTTTGCGAGAGCCATCCACCTTCAAAGTTACAGAAAACAGGGTGCGTATGACCTCAAGAACAGAGGCTGGGACCCAAGTTTCGTGGGGAGGACCCTCTTCAAGGTATGCGCGATGTCACCTCGACACCTAAGTAGACCCTGGTCGGCTCCGCACGACGTCTCCCACAAGCTCCAACCAGAGCCTCCAAGATCGAATCTTGCATAGATTAATTACCTTCAGCTGAACTTGTTTACCCGCGAGATGTCACGCTAGGAGAGATGACATCCCTATTTTGTCCTTGGTGTTCAGCCACGAATCTCAGACACCACAGTCTCGGGACAGGAGACAAGAGATCAGTCAACTTGGTCACACAGATGGTGACCATCAGGGAATATCGTGCATATGCAATATTGACCTCAGGAAGGGCAAACAACCTTGATTCCTGTATGGGAGCTGCCATCCGTCTGTTTGTTGTTTCGGTACAAGGTGCTATACACTCTGCACATGGCCAATTCCAGGCCCGATAGCAAAGTGCCCCTTGCGTCGCGCAATTATAGCCGCAGCAAAGCCGACGTCTCTTGCATCACCTTGATGCAGATTGAAGTTGCCTCCGAAACAAGAGTCGATCAGGCAGGGTACTCATACTCTATCGGAGCATTGATGGAGGGCACCGACGAATTTCGGGCACTCCCTTCGGGGGGCTTCCATGCAGAAAGCGACTGGGCTTCTTTTGAAATATTCTCTCGTCGCATATCACAAAATATAGCGACGCCATTCATGGATCGTAGAATTATCTGGGACGTTGATCACAGACCAACGGTGATTTGTCGCTCTAGTTTGTTCGGATGGCTGACGAGCCGGGAAATTGAAGGAGACCAACGCTCAAAAGACAAGACAATCTGCACATCGCCGTTATACGGGTTCGAAGTTGCGTAATACGGTATCTGAGCACCGTTCCTCATGAATTTGTTACCAGACTACTGGGCCACAAAACAGCATCGCCACCGTTGGATGAGGCTGCTAAATCTTTTGCCTCATCGCCTTGCCGTCTGAAACGTTCGCCCTACCGAAGATCATGACAATTTTTATGGCAAAGTGAGGCTTGAAACCACTTTACGATCCTGTCTTGAACAATTGGTCCTGGCGTTATCGATACCGGAGCACTGGAAGTCACGCCAGGATCGAGAGACGACCAACTGCGCAGGAGACAGGTACAGAAGCCACGATCTCAAAAGTTGTATCCCAGATGCCTCCTTCACCTTCATGTGGCGTCAGTTCTCAGGGCCCCTGGCCTGGAAGTCTGTCTGAGCAGAGACGCCCCCTTCCAAAGAAAGACGTGATGCATCAGCAAAAAATGATATATGACCAAGTTCAGCAGTGTGGGCGTAGGGTAATCTAGCAGCGGCATTAGTTGCGAAGTAAGAGAGGGGTCTGTCTGGCTTGTCCGGCTGAATGACTGGGTCCCTTTACGGATAGTGGGAGCTCGATGTACTGTACTCTAGCAGGATTGGGGGAACTAATGAGAAAAGAGACGAGAAGACGTTTCCGCACCGTCATTGGTTTTTTCGTTTCTGTCTAGAGGCGCCATAACCAGGACTAGGCTATGAGCTGCTTAAGTCGGGACTCGACTGAGCCTCTCGTCTGTATGGTGGTATTGGTGAAGTGCAAGGTTAGGGCTTCTTGTGTTTGTTTGACGGAGAATGCCATGCGTGAATATGAAGACATGTTTGATGTTGATTACTGTTGGTTTGGCCGATTGTTTGGTTAAGAGATTGAGATTACCTGCTTAATGCACACGTGTAGGATCTGCACCTCACCACCATCACATGGAGTTTCTGATTGATTGACTTTTCTTTCTTTCTTTCTTTCTTTCTTTCTTTCCTTCGGCTTGACGATTCGATTACAATGGCAGTATCTTGGCTTTGTTGACCTGTCATTCTTTGTATTGCCGTTTAGGTATTGCTTGCGACTTCAGGCGATCGTCGATGGCATCCGGTGCGGGGCATGTCGACTTGTCTTTCTTGCGTGGCTCGAGGCGGTTTGAGCAGGGGAAGAGACGAGATCTTGCAGCGAAAGTGACGGGGTTCAGAAAAGATCCATGGCATCGATCCTGGGATGGGTGGCTTCCCCTGGTTTCCAAGTCTGGCAGTCGAGTTGTAGTTCAGTTGAAACTGAGGCTGCGGGGCGGCGCGGTGCCGGGATTGTTCACGACAACATTCACTCAGCTGGCTGGGTAATGCTAGGCAATCTGCCTATCTCGATGGAGTCGTCGCTACCCTTTCACTTTCGCCCTCTGTAACGCGGCGTCCGTCCGTCAGTCAGTCGGAGTGAAATCAGATATATCATCTTTCACCTACATGACGTGGCGCGCCCTCTCTGTTACATTCTCCGCCAATACGGGGCGTAATGTCCAGCTGATGAGATGAAGAGATGAAGAGATAATAATGCAAATGTAACGTCAGGTCGGCAGATATTATCCATCAAATATCGCATGTCACAATGTTTGTGCAGTATCTTGAATGTATGTAGTTGGTATCTACAGTATCTTGTGTGGCGTTGTACAGAAAAGTAGGCAAGTATGACCAAGGTTTATCTAGATGGTGGCTGCTGCTGTGCGATCAGATCTTGCTCCTGCTCCGACAGTTCGGGAGCCCAGCCCAACAGGTGGCGACGAACGGCAGTAGCAGCGGGTAGACTGTTTTACGGCAGCTACAGCACAGCACTGACCTGTTTCTTGCCTAGATCTTAGCTTCTGCTGTTGCTCCTGCCTTGTGCGCCGTGCACTTTTTTTTTTTGCCAGGCGGGTTGAGACGAGATGAACTTTGGTGGCGCAGTGCTCAGTGCTGAGGCTCAGACACAAATACCATATTGCAGCCCGTGCTTGTAGCAGTCAGGTCCATGGTTTTAGCGGTTACAGCCTTACCAGGGGCTCCCTAGGTTTTCACTTTTCAGGCTCTCGTTCGTATTAAACCCATGTTGTCAATCAGTGTCCGTGTGTCGAAATTTGGCCCAATTGGGAAGACAATAAAAAGGAAATACTTCCGTCTCGGGCCGGACGAGTTAAAGAGCTTTGCGAGGGGGTCTAGTATGAAGGGTTAGGTACCTACCTGAATTCCCTGCCCAATGGAAGTCACTTACTGCTGGTAATAGTTGACCTCAGTATTGCGCGCTCAGACTGGCGTACTATGTAATCCATCCAGCTGGGTACTGCATTCCATGGATACCAGGAACGGATCTGCCGCATGGTGTCAATTGTCTTGGTTTTCTTTCTTTTTTTTTTATTCCAATCGCCCATTCCTGCCATCGATAGATGACTCAATGTCTTGAATCTACAACAAATTCGATCTCACGATTCGATACGATTTGATATGGCGTTGAACGGTCATCTCTCAGAGTTTATGCAGATCATAGGTTGGGGAAAAACCAAGCAATAGACGAGATCTATATCTTTGATACTATTTGCCAGGGATGACCGACTCATGAGACAAGAGGACTGTTCCAGTCCAGTGCACCATTTCCGCGGGTCAGAATCCGTTGAATAAGTGCAGTTGTCACAAACCCTTATGATCCAATCAATGAGTTATGATCTTGCTGTGCCGTAGGTTAGAGTTCGAAAGCTGAAGCTACCAAGATACTGTACTGTACTATGTAGGCGGGGGCAATTGCATAGCACAGCCGGTGGAAGAAATGCGGTAAATATCCTTGCAGAGGAAAGTTAGACGAGAATGACGTTATCGCTTCCAAGATCTTTTACATAGTGTCTATGTCTATCCATGTCTTTGGAACAGGTTGCGCAACACCGAGCTATTAGTCTGTCCAATCCCAATACAGTCCCTTGATATGGTTCTTGTTACAGAATGTTAATGCCATGACCTTGCAGCATGACATACATCAGCTTGATACTAACTAGAAGCCATGCACATGACATGACGAGGCGTACATACGGATACAGTCCACTCCAGTGGATAGAATAGAACCGTGCACCAACGCGCGCCACAGCCGCGACTCATTGATCCTCATGCTGTGCCGTTCAGGTACAGATCCTGTTACGTTGGGCCGTAAATCAGTGGATGCGTGCCATAGGTAGTTACGTATTATTGAATGGAGGCCACCTAGGTACATAGTAGTTATCCGGCAAGTATAAACGGAGAAACCACAATTCAAACCTCCATATTCGGTATTTTCTACGAAATCTGTGGTTCTTTCTATCTGTATTCTATAGATTGTTTCAACTCTGATACAACGCCATAGAGCAAAAGCAAAAGCAAAGGCAAAAGCAAAAGTCAAATAGCACGCGAGTACGGATACTGTCATGTCGGGACCCCAGATTTAACCGCCCGTTTTCTCCTAATCAAAAGCCTCCCGTCAACGCCAAAGGGGATAGTCGTGGCCGGTTTTGAAGTCTGTTCATATCTAAATTGGTAATAAAAAGTAAAGTGTAGCCCATAGATAGATCTCATCGGGTTCGGTTTCCCCAATCATGGGTATCCCAGTTGGGAATGCTTGCGAGTTTACATTAGATAGATTGATGGGACGATCAAACTTGACATGGGAATAAACACGGAGGCGCGAAACATAGATCTGCCAAAAGAAAAGTGCCAAGGGGGATCAAGGCAAGAAGAAAGAAAAAGAAAAGAGGACCTATAGCTATCTTTATTGCTGTCGACGTTACAACGCTTACTTAGAGCTCGCAAGCTGGTGCTCTTCTTGGAAGCAGCGTTACAACGCGTCTCTGTGAGGACAGAAGCTAATTGTCGATCTTATAGGCCAATACGACCTGAGGTCTGCCTCGCCTGAGTTTCTCACCCTGGCTCATCTCAAGCTCAATGTTATGGTCCCCCCAATACAGTGGGCCATCAAAGGGAATGCCGTTGCGGTGAGAGCTGAGAACACGTTATTGATACTACCAGCTGCGGATACGTATGAAGGGTCATCTGTCTGTAAGGAGAAGATATTAAAATGAGCTGGACGGTGGTCGGTTGGAATTGAAATAAATGTGACATATTAACTGGGGCTGGTGACAGCCACAGCATGGATTGCGACACTCGTCAGTTTTCGTGAGTCTTGCTTGACCCTACCCTCACCAAGACAAGGACCAGTCAAGGTTCGTCATATACCAAAAAGTCATCGTTATCTGTGCTGTTTTGATTACTACTCAAATATACTCTCGCCTAATCAACACTACCAGCCGTCGGACCAAGCGGCACTCAAGCCGGATCTCTTGGTCTGAGACTAACAGGTTAGCATTGTCATCTCCCTTGCAGTACAGTATCTACCAGATCCCCTACTCGATAATGCTGTGATGGTATGTATGTACACGTAGTAAAACCCCCTTGCTTCCTTTGCGGTCGCATCATTAGGTATTACCCTATACTTCCGATTACCGCCAATGTCAAGTGTGGGGGCCTCAGTATCAGATTTCTGTTACATGCCTCTTTCTGCTTGTTGAAGTCCACATTCGTCCTGTTCTGCAAGGTACGGCTGTAACCTTGAAGCTTGGCTTTGGAGATAACAACCACCCCCCCGATGCTCGACACCAGCAGTCCAGGCTTGAGCCGACCGAATGGGAACCCGCTTCGTCGCCTGCTCTACCAATTGCCGCAGGGTTGCATTCGCGCAGTGCCTATTTCGGAATACCGACAGGGGATCTCAGATTCACCGAAAAAATGACATATCGCAAGAATCCAGCTGCTCGGGGACGGGGCTTGACAGGGGCAGGCTGTTGCTGTTGCGTAAGTCTTGGTGCATAGATGGGAATCAACAGAAGAGCGACATGTGATATTTACTTGGCAGAAGATGAAATACTGCGCCGGAGTTGAGATATCCGAGAGGCCTAGCATCATCATCCCGCAGTGACATCCCCAAACGATTCTTCAACAAGACAAAAGGACACACTCTAGGCCATCAAGTTTACATATAAATACGTGCTGGAATTGGTGTGCCAAACTAACAACTGCAACGTCCAGGGTCATTGTCAAATTCTGCAGCATTAGCAGATACCCTAAATAATAGAGTGGCCCCCTTCCCTTCCATGAGGAAGGTTAGGCTGAGTCAGAGTCAGAGGCAGACTCAGAGAAAGCCTGTCAAGTCCCTGAATCTGTTGCCGTCTCCACGGATGGACTTGGTCCGCCGCGTCTCCCCGCGCTTCCGCTTTGGCTTGACATTCTCTACCTAATCTTTTCCAATTCAAGTAATCCGTTATTCTTAGTCTATCAGCCGGACTCATCCTATACATTAAGTTAGTTACCTGTCATCCAACATCGCAATCCCTTGGGACAGCAACGTACGTATTTCTGAAAGAAAGAAAAAAAAAAAAAAATGAGACCTTGCCAAGCGTCATTCTACTTTATGGACAGCAATCCATTCGCACTGGAGATCTGGTGACGCACGTACTTGCATTGTCCACCTGGTCCGGTTTGGTCTGGTCTGAAGTTGATCAGGGCAGTTATAGAGATCATCAAGGCGAGGCGGCATCTTGTAGCTGGGGTCCCCTGTTAGTTGAACCCGACACTGTGGTGGGGGAGAACACTGACCTGATGGCGGCACTGACTCTCATCTCACCATCCATCAGTCAAGCTAGATCGACGCCTCCTGTAAACGTAGATAACTGATTACTATCCATACGGTACGTACTAGACTAAACTACCCAGCCCAGCTAACACCAAGCCACCAGCCCATCCCGCTGTCAAGGCTCAAGCCCGAGCACAAAGAGTGATCTAAAATCGGTGGTCGAGCTAAACACCAACGCCCTGAACGGAACGACCAACGCTCCTTGCTCTTTTGCATAGACGAAATAACAAGTCAAATGTCTCAAGCTTGATCAAGATAACCGGTTGCCTCTGTGCACAGCGCACCAAGAGTATAAAGTCCCGCCCGCGCTATCAACACTGAGACTCGGGCTGGGTCTAATATTTCGGGAGCAGCCGTCCTCGTCGATGCACCAATCAATGGCGAGTGAACGGCCCTTCCCTTCCGCCTGTCCTCCGATCTCTCCGGGGTTTTGCTGCCGAACAGTCGGAGGACCGGTCCACAGGAAGCCGGAAACATTCATCTTTTTTTTCTTCTCATTAACCCCAATATCATCAGCTCGAGCCAGGGCCTTCAGCCGCTCCACGACAATAAAATTAATATCCTTCTTTTCTCTCTATCTTACTGCACCCGTATAGTAAAATCATGCTCATTAAAAAACAGAACATCCTTGCTGGGATAAGGGCACGGAGCACATGCAGGTTGGTTCTTCAACGTTTGCTTTAGAGCAAACATCTTTTGGCATTTTATAGTTACATTATTCAACCAGGTGACTTAACTGGCAATCTCGCACGTTTGGCGTACATCACTAACCCCGGCTGTGAAACAAACCAATCCCGAGACTGCGCGTGGGTGGTGTAGAAAAGAAGATGAGAGAAGGGGAAAGGGAACGAAAAAGAAACGGTGCAGTTTGGCAGCAATTAATGCGCTCTTAGCTTATGTTGGCTTACATCCATCCAATGTAAAGTTTGTTTCAAGACCTCTAGGGCCTCTCCCCGTTTCTGGTCTTATTCCGACTTGTCAAATATAGTCTACAATATACATACATACATAAGCTGCCCCATGAATTAGCAGATATTCTCGCGCCATTCAGTACATAAGCATCCAGTTGTGGTGGGTTTCATTGGTCCCCTTGTCAAGACTTTGGCCTACTCTTACACCATTGTGGTCAAGATCGAGAAGAAAAGAGGAAAGAAAAAGGAAAGAAAAGGTGCTGGCAATTACAAGCAGTTTCTTGATTTGTTCTCCATCTCCAGCATGTCTATTTTTGTATATCGAGTCATTACTCAATTCACTACTGGTAAGAAGTAGATTCGGTTCAAAGTGGTAGGCCAACAAGTAGGCGTTCTCGCACGTTTCTTATTCCCCTGCATGCAATACGTCCCTGCATTGCATCAGATGAAAGCAAAAACAGCAGTTCCAATCATCCACGAGCATCAAAGCCGGGACGTTGGAGTTTGCATCACTGTCTGTGTCACTAGGAAACAAGCAGTAGAGAGTGAACACAGTGTTGGCCAAGAAAAAGAAAGCAAAAGAAAAGACACATCAGAAGTGAAGCGACATATACAAAATGTTGATAAGAGAGGAGAACCAAATTCCAAACTGAATGAGCACCTCATGCGCCGAAACTGATAACTGATGAAGTTGAAGCTCACTTTTGATGCGTATTGTGCATAGGTAGGTACTATAAATTGTGCATGCATGAGGTTAGTGCGAAAGCTGATCGCTGGGAGAATAAGGGACAAGGGTGACAATAATTGTCTGCAGATCTGAGGAGCATTGCGCGAGGCATTGTACAGATATTTGTTGCAGCTTGTCCGGTTTCGTGCATCGTAGCTGGTGTGGGTGTCCCTGGATCTTGGCAACAAGGGTCCTTCATGGGGCTTCGTCCGACAGGAACCGTCATGTTGTGAACAGCATCTTTGTCTTTTATTGGCTGACTGCACAAATGTGATTCGAGACTTTGATGCGCATGAGAGCCGTCGAAAAGCGATCATGGCCCACCCAGTCTTTCTTCCATTTCGATGAGGTTGGGCATTCCCTCGATCAGTCCTGAACTGGATTGTCAGGGCTGGATTCAATCCTTCGACCCTCAACATGGAGCCTAGGCCCTACTGTATGTTTGGGTCACGGCCATATCCGCTGCCCTTGTAGGTAACCCATCATCTTCGCCATGCAGAATTGTTGGAGAGAGGTTACATTCTCTTAATCTCTAACATCCTGCCCCAAGTCGAGTAATCTTCAGCTGCTCCAGGTGGGTTATTAGCAGCTGCCAATATGTAGTTGAAACAAATGTGACATGCGTGCAAAGATGCGCGCTCTGAATCGCTTTGCCACCTAAACTCGATCCTCCTTTAAATTTCTTGACATGAACAATCGGCGTACTTATATTAGAGTATGCTCCAGAACTCGTACTGTTGGCAAACCACAAAAGCCGTTGTCTAAAGAAAAAGCATACGCAGTATACGTGACGATCGAATGATTGAACAGTTAGCTGCCCAATGCACGATACCGGGGATAAACCGGCGGCGGCGGCGGCGGCTGTAAAGTCGAGGAAACAAAATATTCTGGCTCAGCCCGAGCCTGGGTCTGCCGGCCGGGCTTCATGATGCAAGACAGCCCTGCCATCCATAGCCATTGCCGGCTTCATCGTCCCTGGAACTGCCCTATACGTATTTGAACCCATAGGGACCCTGGCAAACAAAATCCCCTGTCTGACACCCGCCTGGTCTTCTACTAAAATCCTCTCAGCCTCTCTCTCTAGACCATGTTTGTTCTGCGCTTCGCTATTGCGCCTAGCCAGTGTTTGACATTAACGAGGGACTTAAGACTTGATACCGCGGGCCTTGCGCCTATCAAACTGGGTGAGTTGAGTAATGGTAGACGACCGTGGTCTTCATGTCAATTGCTCCCTCTACTACAACCAGAGAGTCGCCAGTTGGTCTAGTCTAGAAGCTACAAGGGCGATACTTTTTTGCTTCAACAGCATTGAGACCTATCACTGCAACTTGCAACTCGGACAGGGGGACTATTATCACCCAATAATGAGTCTTTGTGCGTCCTGTCGTCTTTGAACCCGCACCGATAGGAGTAGGAGGGGATGTTCGTGATTATTGTTGGTACAGTTTAAAAAGTCTTGAGTGATATTTTCTAATGTCGGTGCAGCCAGAACGGCAGGGACATGGTTTCGAGAAGCTGCCAACGAATGGCTTCGTCTCAAGTTGCGACTTCAAAGACCTGATAACAGTACCAAGTCTTGCATTAGCGAATGGCTACGATTCGCGGCAATCAGAGATTCGAGAGGCGCCTAACTTAGCACTCTCCGGCTTCGCAACCCCGCTATGGATGTCGCTACAGTTTCTGACTCCTTGCCATTCTCTCGTAAAACATCCTTGCTCGAATCCTGGCAGGAGTTGCTTTGCGGGACTCTCCCTCTCAAGCTTCCCCAGATATGGAAAAGCGATGTTGAACCTCATTGTATTTGGTCCGATAGTCTGAAGCATTCACGGAGTTCTGATTATACATATTGCTGGCCACTTCCCGCACCGCCTTTTGTGGCTCGGCACATGGGTATGTAGAACGAAGGGAGCCAATACACTGATAACAACGAGACCAGACATCAGCCTCAAGGAGAAGTGTACAGCAGATCGACAATGCGATCCCTCTCGATTGTTCACCTTAAAAGTTGCATTTCAGATCGAGTCACCAAAGCTGCAAGGCTGCTGAAGAATCACATCAGATGACCTAGTGCTCTGACCCCACCATTCGTGACAGATACAAAAGCTTCCGAGTGTTGGACTTGCAGCCAATTTGGCTAGCACTTTGCTGTAGTTGTCTTGCTGTGAGATAGCTATCGCTCGGCTAAGTATAAATGATGAACGCCGAAAAGCCTGAGGTGCCATTGCCTCACTAAGCGCAGCACACTAAGACTCAAGCGCCCATGTTGGGCAGTCATGAGAATGGGTTTCGGCCATGTATGACCTCTTGTTCTCCCTTTGACTTGTTGCTGTGCGATTCCATAACCCTTCTAGCGACAGCAAAATCGAGATTCTTATGCAACGAGATCTAGGAGCGTAAATGACCCATTGGGGAGTGCGCGCGAGGTGATAAATCATTTTTTGTCTCCCATCTGTGTTAGTTGCACTGAGGGTGGCTTTATCCTAAAAATAGGTGCTTTCCGACACCCTACTAATGGCGAAAGGACAAGCTGGGTGTCTAAATAACGGGCCTTGTTTTCTCACTCACCATCGGTCGAGAAAACAACACCGTTCCGTTAGGGGACAACATTACGAAATCATGGGCGTTCGCAACTCATCTATGAAACTGACCAGCCTTTGTTTGTCCCCGTGATTTCCTAATGATGCTGGGAAGCATGTAGTCCATAAGTGGGATCAGAAAAATTCAGGATGTGTCTTTTCGGTTTTGCTGTAGTGCACTGCGATTGCGAGCGGAATTTCGTTTTGCACTTCCGCCCTTTTATGCTTAACTTCTTCGGTTGTAGATGTTTGTCCGTCAACCAACTGCGCCTAAGTCATCCATACCCCGTTGCGAGACATACCGCCAATCGTTACGTCTTGTTTTCATACTCGCTCTTGGTGGTAAGTCCTGCAAGTCAAATACTGCACTGTAGACAAGGAACTAGTGGGCAGAATCGTTTGCATGTTGACGTGCTCCCCCAATCGATCCAGACTTGGGTGCGCGCTCAAAGATATGATTGAGCGGTGGAAAGATGCATGATCCCGGCTCATGGGCCTTGGACGCAATAGCCAAAAGGAAGAAAACCTGGGTTGTGTGGCCGGCTTCTCAGCTGCAAGTGAGCTGTCTGTCGCGTCTAAAATCAAGAGGAGTACAGACTTGATGCACTTGGACCCTAGTCAAGTCGAGAGGAGCATTCGCACAACAGCTCGTGGATTGAGGGAAAAGCTGTTCATAAAGGCCGATTAGATGTTAAAATCCTTGTGTATACCTGTGCTACTTACTCAGGCACCGCCAGGTGCTGGATTTAAGACGATCTCGGGTATTAATCGGATATAACGATTCTAGATACGGTGAATATCTCTGTGCATGCAACTTGTATCAGACTTCAAACGATCGTTTTGGGCCAGCAACGAGTTAACGATGTTATGTTTTTGCCTTGTTGATTAATGGGCAAACGTGGTGTTATTCTTTGTGCAGGTAATCTGGCATCAGGATGTGATTCCAGGAAAGATAAACATCCACTGTCCCGGAGGTGGCTCTGTTCAATACCTAGGTTCTCTGCACCTGACCTGGTTGAATACAAGTCCAGAGAAGGAGCGATGCGGAAGTAGGTACACATCGGAGCCAAGAAACCCAATGTTCATTTACAATTCCGTTTTATACCTACAAGGCAAGTGCGACTTTAAATCGACATCACAGCCTGCAGGTTGAAATATAAAGGAAGTAGTGATCAACGGGGTACCTTAGGGTAAGGCAAGTGTGACCAAGGTGCTTTGAGGAGGTAGGAAGGTATGTAGAATATCATTTTCCTCACCGGGACCCGTACCTACCTACCTACCTAGTAGGTAGGTAGTCAAGGGACTCATCTTAATCTGTCTCGGTCCATAACACTTGATACCTAACTAACTATCAGCACTCAGCCGTTGATGTGTCTAAGATAGTGCGCCGGAGCCAACGCTCGCTCTCAACGTTTGACCGTTGTGTTTACAGGAACCATTTTGACGGCGACTGATGCAGCGCCACGAGGTGCTGGGCCCTTCGAAGTCGAGACACCTCAAGTTGCCGCTAGATTCAATTTTGCGCTCTCCTTAAAGCATGGTATACGACGCCCCATGATCAAAAGTGAAGTCAACTCCACGACGATCCACACTTATAGAGAGGCGGCTACGCGGCGTAAAAGCCAGTATACATACAAAAAACACACGCAAGGGCTCCCATGTTTGCTACTTTCGCCAGAGTTCAGCCGCAGCGAGAAGTGCTGATATCTTCTCCTTGCCCGGAACAACTCCGCAAGACATAACTTTGCACACCCGAGTTGGCTGGGGTTCTGTAGAGAGCACAGCGGCTGAGAGATGAGAAACGGTCCCGAACAAACCCATAATTTACCGCCCGTCACCTGTTGAGAGGAGTGTTAGGCACTTATGCCAGAATAGCAGACCCTCTCGACACCAGAACCCACCGCACCTGAACAATATGGCTTATCATGAAGCCGTAGAGCGGATTCGATGCCAACTCGCGATAGAGAAAACTCTCCGATTGCAGTGACCTGTAACTGTCCTCCACCGTCGTGTTGTCGAAAGTGAAACAGAGTGCCAAGTTTGTGTCGTCAAAGGCCATGTCAGTCACAATCACAATAATAGCATCATCAAAGCAAGCATATGTAATCACAACTTACAATTCAGTCCACTATTTTCGTCGGTGCCAGCAAGAACAGCTTCTTGCCCCAAAGTGCTAGTTACCAACGCTTGTCAACATCAGCAGCCGGACCTTGAGCCGGGTACTGCCCTGCCCTGAAGCTCAAGCCCAACCGGCGTCGTCCGGACATGGTGAGGCCTTGAAGAAGCGGATGAAAAATTCGAGATTAGGGCCTGGGTTCAGGGATGGCCCTGGAAGGTTTTCATTCATGGCTGTTCCTGAGTGCACACCTCGAACGCCCCCACCCCTGTTCAAGCC
>JABFFG010000059.1:0-228503 GCA_013623685.1 Fusarium transvaalense
ATGCAAGTGCAAGTGCAGAGGAAAGAGTCAAAGAGGTCCCCCTTCCTTTCACTGCCAGCTGTGGTAAGGCGTTCCTGCCCATTCCCGGCCTGTAGCGTACGCAAGCTATTGGTTGCCCCCCCCTTCTGGCCTTCTCCAACAGATCCCGTTCCTGCCTGTGCGTTACAAGTGTGACCATCTCCAGCACCTACTAATAATAAAACATCCGATTGTCGGCAGGAGAAGAGGCTCATGGAAGCCTTTTCTTTTCCTACAACGGAGGATTAACTTTGGGTTAAGGTAGGACGCTACAGATCTTGGCGCGGATTTACCTCTGTTTCTCTTTGTAAGTGTAATTGAAATTACCACACCAAAATATACAATCTGCATTGTCTTTATCTTCACATTCTCATTCTCATTCAATGCATTTCTTTGAGCCTGATACCCATATTCGTGAACTTGGACCGTTCAGTAGAAATGCTTGTTTCGAGGTCTGTTTCGGGTGCCGCCACTTCAAAGTCACCATGATGGTCCGAGAAGGGTTGGGTTTGCTCCGAGTTCAAAGCCGAGAACATAATTAGGTAGCTAATAAGGCACAATTCAGTTATTCTTCCAGCCATTTCTTTCCCTGGTTTCTATGCATTTATTGCATGGTTCTAGCATTTTCTGGTGTCAACCGGCCCGGCTCCCAAGAGCCTCATAACCTAGAAAGAGATCCTCCCACCATTACAAACCATGGCCCGGAGCTACTCTTCCTTAACTTGTCACCAAAATGGAAACACACAATATGGTTATCGAGATCGAGGCACGTCACTTATGGTGGTCAATTCCTGATGCCTTCCTTGGCTCGCGCCCTTAATCCTTTCATCATGACGACGAACTGCTGTAGACTGGGGAAGGCACTGGAGTTTAATGACTTCATGATTCCCCACGTTTTGCCATCGTTCCTTCCTCCGGTGCAGTTCACCGACGACGTTCAGTTTAGGGAAGGAACCTCTACGGAGGGGTTGGGGTAAACCAAAGAAAATCACATTACTCATCTCCAGACTTGTGAGGAACCTGACCTGACACATGCCATCGCTCGTCTCCGGGCAAACGACCGACACTATCATTTCATCGGTGGAAATGCCGTAGACCGGCGGTCAGAACTGAAGCGCTTTAGCATAATACAGGACCTTTTCTGCCGCCTCCCGTCCCCTTCCCCCTCCCCATTTCCATTGCTGGGCTAGGGGAAGGAAGTATCGCGAGAATCAACGTGGTCGGTCGGTAGGTAGGTCGGTTGTCGTGTTCTAGACAGAACAGGGGAGAGTCGCATATTTCGAATTCCCATTACTACAACAATTCCTCATTTGATCTGGCCTACTGATTGAACCAGCTAGGGGTCCCCTCGCGTTTAACCGTTTCGATGTCTGTGCCCGGTTCGAGAACCTGGAGTCGACCCAGCTAGTTAGCTCGGCTCACTTGTGTTCCTGCCTGACTCTGTCTCTGTTTGTCGGAATGCAGATAGTATAGCTTCGCTTCTCCTCAGAACTAAAGCCAAAGCTATCCCTGTCAGGACGAGACGTGCAGGACAAGCTTTGGAGATGGAGCCTGGATACCAGCCCGTGTTGCGTTGCCTGGCCTGGGGATAGGACACGATAGTTTCGACCCCAGAACAACCCGAGTCACCGCGAGTGACAAGACCCAGCCAACACCATGCGTGGCAGCGCCTCGTCTCGCATCGTGGGCTTCGTTTCCGTCTTACTCGTTCTTCCTTTCCTTGAAGGCGTTATTGTTACCTTTCCAACTTTGTTACACCCCTTCAGTCTCGACCCTACTCCATTTTCCCTTCACACTTTTCTCCCTCGCTGGACTGGGCTTTTCCCCCCTTCTCCAATTGCCCCTCCCACCATCAATTGGCCATCACGATTTTGAACGATGCCACCGCCAATGGCCTATTTCTGACGGCCATGCCGCTGACACGAGTGGATGAAGCGCCTATTACATGATCTGTTTTGGGAACAGTGGCTGGATGAAAAAGGAAAAAAGAAAAAAATGGTTTGCCTTGGCTGTCAAGTCCCCGATATTGTCAGTTGCAACATCCAAAGAGGAAATTTCATAGCTAGATGTGCATCTTCTTTCCCGGGGAACATTCCATTGTTCCACATTGTTCTTTTTTACCAACCACGTAAATCAAGGAAACTTTACCAGTAATTATGGGCTCTGCCAGCCGTTTGTGATACAGCTTGCAGCAGATCATGGTCAAAGAAAACCAAAGCAGATCTTATCAACTGCGGGGGCAACGGCAAAGGTCACGCAAATTTCAACAATACGGGGAAGTAAGCCCAGGGCCGAGTGGATTTTGGTGAAGTTTTACGAAGCGGAAACGCTGTGGTGAGTCTGATGCATCTGGGTATACCCGCCACGCTACTGTAAGCCCGCTCTTATGCAGCTTGAGTAAGGTTTTGAAGCTATAGAAACTGGAGATTGGTGCTAGTCTCCTAGGAAGATCGACTCACCGTCTCACATTGCGGATGGCCGCTGTGTCAGTTGGTTGGCTAGTGGCCCTTGCATGCCTTCTCCTTTTGGCCAGGCACAACCGTACTGCTGATCTGGAGTCGTTGGTCGAGCAAAACACCAAGAACCAAACCTCACGATAGTTGAAACAACATGGCAACGTCCGCCCATGATTCTACGACATGGAAGGAACCCAGCTTACTACCTCTTTCCTGCCGTTTTCGCCCTCCACAACTTCGCTTTTTCCCAGCTCAGTCTCGGAGTCGGTGAGGCAACTTTTGACTCGGCTCACGCCTCTCTCCTTTTTTCCTCTCCTGTTCATTCCCCCCTCCCGCCTCTTCATCTCGTTATGTCCATTCTCATTATCCACCTTGAGGGCTATCGGAGCCACGTCCAATATTGACATTTTGTCCTTTCACGATAGTCAAACTCCTCTCTCCATTGAAAGGCACTTTGGGCTGCATTAGACTCAGCAGACCTGAAAATCCTGCTGCGTCGGCCCACTACGTCAGTGGGAAGAATCCACCTGCACTTGGTTATTTTAGGAAGCCAAGAGCCATTGCTGGCAGCACAGGTCCCCATCTCGGTATGAGTGGCTTCACCTTGGATGCTGAACCCCACGTTCCCATGGATCACGGCATTTCATTTTTGCCATGCTCAGCTCACCACGAGCAGTTGTCGTGGCCACTCATGAAAACAGAAACCACATCCAACGCAAGCCCAAACATGGACAGTTTCTTACCTGGGTCATGGTACCGAGGAAGCACCTTCAAACTCCACTGCCACTACTCCGTACGGTGTTATTGCGCGGCAGTTGGTTTCTTTGGCTTCTTTGGCTTCTCCATCACAACCCTACCTGGTCTCGTCTATTGGCACATTTTTACTCTGTCTTCTCACTATACTTAGTGGCTTTGGTGTTGATACCTTCTAAGATGAGATATCCACAACCGGTTACCGGAATGAAGCTCACTAAAAGAAAACATCCATGCCTTTCTGCGCGCACTAACGAAGCTTTCATCTTAGCAGATGGTGATGCGTTGCGTCGCTCACCCGCGATCCACATGCTACTGTAGGGATTGTATGGAAAGGTAAGGTATGGATATAGCCGCCGTGCATGAAAGCTGTCGGCTTATGCCTGAGGTACCGTTTTAGGGGTCCAAGGACCACACTGGGGCTCGTGCTTTGCTCTACCATTGGCTGCTGGGACATGTCTTGCTGCCGAGCAGAAAGGCTTATTTCGTTGATCTGATAACATTGATAAGCGGTGCTGCCGATTAATGAACTGAGGCTCAAGTAAAGGTACAGTTACTGTTGATCAGTGGTTCTTATCAGTGAAAATTGTTAGTTTGTGGGGTTGGTGATGATCATTTGGTTGGGTCCAGAGTCATGATGCTATCACCAATTGGAGGTTGGGTGTCATGGTTCCATCGAAGGAATGAGAAGTTACTCGACGAATCATACATATACTGATCGGAAGGGAATGAATTGGTGAGGCAATGACCACCTAGTTGTCCTAAGGTTGACGGTGAGACCGCAATCGCTCCTATTAGCTGTTTCTAATAATATCGGCACAGGTTCATATGAGGCTACCCTGAACCTACATCGTAAATTGAGCCATCCGTTTGAATTACCCAACCGTCTCAAGCAGCCAGGTGTTATGACGTTTTCAATTACTATGGCAGTAAGCTTTGGCATGCAAGTACAACTTAGCCCAGTCGGTCACCATCAACTCGGCCATCAATAAGCACACACCAGGAAACCATTATCTTTGGCCAACAAGGCGAACGAAGACCTGTACACAGAGCCTCATCTGTACACGGAGCTTCATGATAACAGTGCACTCTACACGAGTACCAACTAATGCAAGGAACACCAGATGAGTTCGGAGTTTGCTGCTCTCGGGCCATGTAAAAGCCTTGGCTACATTCTGGTGCCACTTTGTATATAAAGAGAATTGTGTTAACGATGTCATTTTGACATCCAAGTTTCTGCGATTTTCTTGTACTTCGAAGCGGTGTTTTCTTGGTAGAGAATGTTTTTACTCCTCTCCAAAAGGGAAACATATGGACATGTTAAGACGAGATAAATTTACCACTCAGAAGTAGCTGCAAGCCAAGCATCACCTAAAACGAAAACTGCACCAATTCAACTGTATTTCAACTGTATTTTTGATACCACTCATTCCCCATGCTATACAGACATCTATCAAAACGATGCCCGACAAAATAATGACGTCTCAATGCTCGCATCTACACATCCGCTTATCTATTCCACAAACATACTCAAGATTGTACACTGTAATCACATACGCTCTAATCATGCCAAGAAATGTACAGCATGATGCCAGCACCAACAGCGACGGCTGAGAACTGGATGATCATGTTCTTGAACTCCTGGGCCTTGTTGGGGCCAGTCTCGAGAAGCTCAGGAATAACAGCCACAGTTCCAACGTAGAGGAACGTACCAGCAGTGAAGGGGAGAAGCATATCGCCCCATGTCTGTCATCTGTTAGGAATTTGTCACTAATTAAAGTTGTCGCTGAACTTACAAGACTGGTTCCCCAGATACCATCGTGACGGCCCATGGGGACATCGCTGTTAGGGCTTCCAAACTCCTGGATAGCAATGCCGATCAAAGTTCCGAGAAGAGCTCCAAGGGCAGTAATGAACTGTGACCCCATGGCAGCTCGCTTGGAAAAGCCGGACTGGATGAGGAGTGCAAAGTCGCCAACCTCGTGGGGGATCTCGTGGAAGAAGACTGCAACGGTGGTGGTAGCTCCAATAGTAGGCGAGGCGTAAAAGCTGGCAGACATGGCCAAACCATCGGTGATGTTGTGAGTAAAGTCGGCACTTAGTATGTTAGTAACCTTTACGGTAGGACGAAGTTATAAACTCGGTAACGTACATAAGGTTGAGGTAGCCGCCCAGCTTGACGCTGGGGTTGATTTCCTTCTCAGGCTTGTCAACTGCATTGGCGACAACAGCGCCCTTGTCCTCATTGGCCTTCTTGCGAGACTTGACAGTGCTATCCGCAGCATCAACACCCGAAGAGATAGCCTTATCCTCGCCATGAGAGTGGGCGTGCGCATCACCATGCCCGTGGGAATGGTCATGACCAGCCCCACCTGTAGCAATTCGAAGACCCTTGTCCATTGCGACAAAGGTCATGAAACCCACCAAAATACCCAATCCAAGAATGAGGTTGCGGTTAGGCTCAACAAGCACGAACTTGACGGCCTCGTCATGGTCTTCACCAACGAAGATCTCGGGGAGCAGATGGAACAGAGTATCACCGAGAAGACCTCCCACAGCAAAAGCAACCATGACAGATAGAGAGGCGGGGTCAATGTTGGTTGGGCAGAAGGCGAGGAGGAAGTTGGGAGGGCCGGAGATGTAAAGGGTCGCGAGGAGGGCGTTGACGGCAGGAGAGCCAGGGAAGAGAACGGCGAAGGCTCGCGAGGTTAAAGACGAAGGAGCGGCGGCATGATGAGCGTGTTTGGCTGCGTTGAGCTGTTCGACAATAGGGCAGGTCTGTAGGAATTGATGTCAGCACGTAATGGTTTTTCGAGGGAGAGCTTTCCGGCGTACCTGGAGTTGAGTATCAAGCTCTTCAAGACTCATGTTATCGGTGTTGATACCGGCAACAGCCTCTGCATGGTCATGATCATGGCCTGCGTACACAAGGCCGACAAGGAGAGCAAGGCAGACAGCCGAGCAAACGACGCTCCTGCGAGTGAGCGCCATGGTAGCTAGCTAGTAGCTATATCTGTCCTTTACAAACAGGACAGATTGGAAGGTTCCACGAAAGGATGTGTATAGAAGAATACGACAATAAAGAGAAAAAGGAGAGTATAGTCTTTCACAGAAATGAAGAACAGCGAGAATGGAAAGTTGAATATTTCACAGCTCAACTTGACTTGTGATGGGTCAAGTCAAAGTTGAAGCTGGAAAATGGGGATGAATTCCTAGAATAGGAACCTAGTTCAGTTGTAGGTCGATCAAGGCTAGGCCAGGGGGAGGGGCTTAGGGATGCCAAGGTCATTTCTAACCAATCATGACACTCTCCCCAGGTCTAAAGGCTGAAGCATCCACTTGATGCAGGGAGCTCGATAGCTATTGTCTCCCTGTTAATTTGGACCTGGCTTGACCTGACCATGACATTTGACATAAATTGACAGTCGAGGTTCATATAATTATTAGAGTCCGATCTAAATCATATCCTATATACAAGAGACTATAGGGACCAATAGCTTGAATTGGAATTCCAAAACCTAGTAGTAAACTTTTAACCAGTTTGATATGTCTGTCCAAGGTATAGGTTCGGTGACTGCCTTCCGAAATCCTTTTCTAGAAGAGGTCACGCGACTGTTATTGCCCTTCAACATCTCTCTTTCCAAAACCAATTCACATCCATCCATATCAATCATATACGTTTTCAATTCCTCAATCAAGCACTTGAATCAACACCTCAATTTGCTATTCAAGTACAATCACGACTATTGAACACTCCAAGAATCATGGAACGTCGATAAAGCAAATATATATGCTCCTGTTCATATATTCAAACACGTCCTATGTACGTCCTAACCCATGTGCTCATTACTAATTTCATAATCTATACTCCAAACCAATAATCATATCGAAGCTGCTATACATTTATAGCAAAGCAGCGGCAAGGATGACGGCAACAGCAGCAGCACCCATTGAGTTGAGCTGCTGAGCACCGCTACCGGGCACAGGAGTGGTCTCAGATCCGGCACCAGCACCGGTGCTAGAGCTGGAAGAAGGAGTAGGCACCAATGTAGTGGTAGAAGTTCCACTCATGACAGGTGCGATAGGAACAGTTCCGTTCTGGTTGTTGGTCGCAAAGGAAGGGCTGACGAAGTAGTGCTCAACGTTGCCAGACTTGTCGTCACTGCGACTGACCAGTGTACCCTTCTTGCTGGCGTCACTGCAGCTGAGATCATAAAGAGGCTTCTTTGTGAGTTCAGAACCGATGACTCCAAAGCTGGGGTTGGGAGTCTGAGGAGCAGCGTCTTGGAGAGTGTACCACCAAACGTTGATATCTCCGAACATGGGGCAGCCAACATCCTCGTAGAATGTCCGGGCATTCTCAAGCGATGGAACAGCTTGACCAACAGTCTTTCCGCTCACGGGCCATCCTGTCTCAGTAACCCAGATCTCCTTGCCGTTGGCAGCAGCCTTGACCTCGTTCCAAGCAGCCTTGAAGAGGTTGGCACCCTCAGAGATGGGGTTGTTCTTGGTGTCCTCGAAGTAAGGGTAGGCATCCATACCGAGCCAGTCACAAGCCTCAATGACAGCCTTGTTGGACGCATTGGCGTAAGCGGTCCATGTATCGACATGACCGACGGGGATAGACTCAAAGCAAGTGCCCTTGATAGCGTCGCGAGTCTGCTTGATATAGTCGACAAGAACATCAGGGCCGACGCCGGGGTTCTCATTGTTCTTGAGACCAGTGGGCGAGATACGGTAGAGATCCTCGTTTCCGACGGAGATGCCGGCGACGAGACCGTCGAGCTGGTCACAGTACTGATCGGCAGTGTTCTTCAGGGCGGCAATCTCGTTGGCAAAGCCATCACCAGAGGCCCAGAGACCAAAGAGGAGGCTAGTTTTGGTCTTGATAGCGGCAGGAATGGCAGAGATGGGCTGATTAGGGGTGCCACCCTGGATCATAGTGTAGAGACGAGCGCTGGTGAAAGCACCTCCAGTACCTTGGAGGCCAGCAGCAGTGTTGAACTCGTTCTCGAAGTCGGACTGAGCCTTGACACTGCCGTCCGTAAAAGTAGCGCCATAGTTGAAGCCCTGGAAAGCAGCACTGGCAGAGCCGGCGGCGGCAGCCATGGTAAGAAGGCTGTTGATGGAAGGCATTATGGATGTTGTATGCGGATTGTGATATTAAGGTGTAAATAAATACAATGCAATATGCCTTTTTTGAGAGAACTTGGACTACTAACGAGTGTATGTCCTGATGGGAACAAGAATAAATAATAAGAGTACACAAGAAGAAAAGTGAAAGGGAAGAGAGTGCAGAGTTGATGAATGAGCAACAACAAAAACTAGAGAAACAATGTCTTATTATTAAGAATCTGATCCAGCAGATGGATTGAGGCGACGGGACAACGAATACATACTGCTTACACATGCAGGTACACGCACGCACTCTCACGCAGTCATCCGAACCAATTCAAAGCCACCGATCGAGGCAAGAATTGTCCAGGAGTACTTGAGAGATACTCAGCTTCTCAATAGTTTATGTCTCATAATCCAGTGGCGATACATGTTCATCAGAAGTCACCGAAGAAGCTAGGTCTTCTTCGCTGGGGCAGTTTCCATCCACATCGGACTAGTTTTGGAAGAAGTCATAGATTTTAAAGGAAAAGTCTAACACGCCACCTGCGGGATAAAAGAAAGAAGGGGAACAAAACTAGCAGAGATCTTTTCCCGGGCGGTTGAGCCCGATCTGGAGGTGTCATTATCATGACACTGTGCCAAAGAGTCCAAGACAGGTGGTCAAAGGCAGTGTGAAGAAGGGGGTGTTGTGTAAGTGAAAGCGTAGGTTCGTTCCCCTTCGTGGATATCCGATCCACGCTATAAAAAGTCAATTCAGCCAAGTTTACGAGTTGTGCCGAAAGAGCCGTTGAATTGTTAGCCGTTTTTTTCTACTGTAAAAAAGAAGAAGCATGGGATGAGAGGTAAGAAGTTTAATATGTATGAAGGAATTGCAAAAAAGAAAGTGAGTCAAGGCAAGATTCATGGAATGGAAGCTTGTCTGTACAGCAACATCAACCCCAGATGTTACCATCTTTTGCCAGTAGCCGAGACTGAGAATAGCAATATCAATCAGCTACCTAGGTATCTAATGTCCTTTACCCCGGGAAAGAAGAACTCCGGGGATGATCTCCGCGCCTTGGCGAATGAGACTAACAAGAGGGGAGAGCTTGACGGGCGGCGGCTCGTGAAGTATGGCGGTAATGTTTTGCAGGGATAAGGGAGTCACAGACAATGCTTACTTGCTTTTGAAAATTGTGCATATGCTTGTCTCATTGGGAAAAAAGCAACAGGCACCATTCGAGATTATAAAAATAACAACCTGCCTCTTAGTCTATGCTTCTAAGTTATGGTAAGGTTGTCTGGACCGCAAGCTTAAGTTGATGGTCTGATGAGGCGTCAAGATGTTTCTTTGAGTGGATAGAAGAGAAGGAAATACGAGTCAGGTACTTACTTCCATCTTGAGCTGAATAGAGAGCTACCTGCCAGTTAACATCCGATTCTTTTGAAGCTGTGCGACATTTTTCTATCTCTGTATTCGTCATACGTGGGTCGTTGTTAACGTGGACCACCGATAAATTGACGACGCCCTTGTGGGTATGGCACCTCAAATAACTCTCGATCGTATGTAGAACTGTATTTACTCGAGTGTTCTGGAAGGTTGGCGATTGAGAGATTCCCCAACCGAGCTGAGAATCTTTGGGGGTATATCCCCGGGCAAGTTCTAGCACCCATTGTCTCGGTTCTTCCAGATCGGTCGATCCAGGGCAGGTCGAGAAGCTGCAATCACGGTTGTCGTAGACTCTGTACATACTCTGGTATGACAGACTCGAATCGAGTCTGTTGGTACAATGTTGAGAATATGCAAAGTAACGAGGCGTTCGTCAAGCCTACCAGACGGAGAAGGCGCTGCATGGATCATGTTGTTTGTTACTCAATGCAACAATACTGGCATGGTTGATATGTTTGTGTGATGTAGCTACCAAAGACTCGGAATAGCAAAGACATGTGTTATTGCATCCAATGGACAGATAAAGAGAGGATGTACTTTGTATTAACTTATTGGCTTTGGCCACAAGGCCTGGAGGTGCCTAGGACTCCCTGAGTTTAGGTTACAGAAACAAACAGGCAAAAAGAATGGTTTAAAACCTTGGGTAAATACATAGTAGAGTCGTCTCTCGTATAGTATCGGCGGTTTCTGCAACCCCGTCACCACAATTTGTCATATGTTACTGGGAGCCAGACACAACATATATATATATGCTATGGCCGGCCACACAGCTTCACAAAAATAGGACATCGAAAATTGATAAAAACAACAAAAAGAAACATCCGGAAGGCGTTGGGATTGCTCCCGCCAGGGCTTGAACCTGAGACCTTCGCATTACCGAACACTCGGATTGAAGTATTAGTACGACGCTCTAACCAACTGAGCTACGGAAGCCGACCGGATGATTGAGCGGATGACCCGCTCTTGGTTGTTGAGCAGAGATCGTTAGTGAGAACCAATAAAGTTATTGAGAGATCAGATAGATGAATGCTGGTGTAACTCGTTGGAATGAAAGGTGAAGATTATTGAACTGAGGCTTACGGGAAGAGAAGAGACACGATTTTAGTTCTTTCCCATTAGGAATGGGTCGAATAAATAAGGCAGGAACTAACAAGTTCACAAACTCAAACACAAACACAAACCCCCAAGACAGGAAAGAGCAAGTGACATGCACGCCTCAGCCGAGTATACATACATAAGATAGGGAAGGTGCGTGCATGACTAACTCTAATGAAGATGTTCAGGGTCCATCTCTGAATAGAATCGTCCGTCCCCATTAAAGAATCCACAGTCGACAATGCATCAAATACGAGAAAGGAGAGAGGCCTCTTTCACGAATGATACCTACTGTATGTACAAACATAGAAACACCGATGATTAAGCAACCCGCCAACCCACTTTCTGACCACTATTTCGTCTGTTTCACACGCGTTCACTGTTGATATGTTGAGTGGCTGACGTTGAATCCCAGTAGAACCGGTTTTCCCAGCCATGCAACCCTCAAGACAAAAAAAAGAAAAAGCCAAGACAAGCCAGGAAAAGAAACAAAGTTAACCCCTGCAACAAGGACCAGTGACGCAAGCGCTTCGTCCCTGATTGGTTTGTTTCGGAAGTGGTCTTTGTTTAAGGTCATGATTTGCACGGCGATGCGCTCATACAAGAGATCCCCGGAACAGCAGCGACTTGGCGTCTGATTCTTTGGTGCTTGGTGAATGTATGTCTTAAAGAGACGTCTTTTGCGCGAATCGTCACTTTTTGACCGTGCATCGGTTTTTCGCTTTTCTCTTGTTGCATCATTGGTGTCCAGGGTCTAGTACTTAAAACTTAGTTACTATACGTACTATATATTCCCAGCCTCCATCACCGCCAACGTCAGCCATTACCAGACGTTCATTTATTTATATATTTACTTGACTTGACCTACTTACTCTGTACTTGAAGAGAATTCCTACCTCCCTCCCTCTCTCTATCTCTCTCTACCGCCCAAAACACCCTTCTTGTGCAGTATACCACGGTTCACACACCGCCATCATGTTATCAAGGTTCTTCGTTTTTTTCCCCATGGTGTTATCCATGGTGGCATTCATTCTATCAATGCTATGCCTCTTTGCTGGCCACAAGGAAGGATTCATGGAGGAGTACTCCGTTGCTCGAGTAAGTGATGTAATTCAAAACACCAATACCCTTATACTAACAAACTCAGCTCAACACTTCCATGATCGGTCATAATGTCCTTGACATTGACAGTGGTGCTTCTACCAACGAGAACGGAGAGGATGATGGCATCTTCGGCGCAGTCAAGGGCAAATGGAACGAAGTCAAGGACGATATCAAGGGAAAGATCAACGATGTCACCGGTGATATTGCCGACGAGCTGGCCGACACGATTGGAATCTCCGAGTGGTACTCGATCCATGTTATGGCTACATGCGATGGACAGTACAAGCCCAACGCCACAAACCCTGGTGCTGGATACAACGTAACCAACTGTACCAACTCTGCCCCAGAGAGTAAGTACTACACAGTTCCAACAATAGTTACAGCAGTATCTAACCTTCCTAGAACGCTTCAACCTTACCGAAATGCTCGACCAGCAACTCTCAGTCGGTCCCTTTGATCTGAGCCTTGCAGACATTAACTGGCCCGATGACATCCAAGACTCTATCGACCTCCTCAACAAGGCCCTTCTCGCTACATTCGTCTTGTACGTCATCGCTGTTGGCCTCTCCGGCCTGGCCATGCTCGCCTCGCTGGCCGCTTTCTTCCTCTTTTCCCGCCGCGGCGTCAATGCTGTCAACCTTATCCTCGCCAGCTTGGCAGCTCTGGTCCTCCTTGTCTCCAGCATCCTCGTTACAGTAGCTGGCAAGAAGGGCGTCAACAAGCTCAACGACATTGGCGACGACGTTGGAATCTCCGCTTCTTTGGGAAACAAGTTCCTTGGTTTGACCTGGGCTGCCGCTGCCCTCATGATCGCTGCCGCCATCTACTGGTTTGTGCATCTCTGCCTCATGAGACGTGAGAGGAAGCGGGAGTGGAAGCCTCGTAAGGGCAGCTACTAAAACACTCTGGGGGAAAGGACTTGGAAATTTACGACGACTAGACTGACTTATTGATGATTGGTTTTTGTTAACCAGAATGGGGTTGCGACTATGATACCAAAGTGTTTTTACTTTCCTTTTGCGTTCCCGCAGAATGATTCCCTTGCCTTGTTTTCTTTTCTATTATACAGGTTAAGAGAATGACATACACATAGATAGCTTTTATAGTAATATGACAGCAGGCCTGTCCACCATTTGCCTCCTGTACATTAATACTTTACAGTAACGTGAGTAACGGTCTATACATAAACGCAATATGCAGAGAATAATGCCTTTATCGTCTAGGAATATGTTACCCAAACACCAGGCATTGAAATCAGATATCTATCCTACAGTATTCGTTGACTACATCATAACTTTCAGATAAAATGGTTTATAAAATATAGAACATTTCTTAACAGAGCTTATGAAGAAACTGTCAGGACCATAATAAGATCCGAATATCCCACCATCTTGCCTTGATATTATACTCCTGAGTCTCATACCAGCTTTGGCAAGCCTCATCCAAGAGGTGCTTAGTTCACTAGTTTGTACAAGATTCTAAGTAAACCTACGGAGTATTCGTTAGTTGCTTCACTAGTCATCCGCCCGAGTTACTTACTATGAGCACGCATTTCGTTTCTTCGTATACCAGTGACAGATGATATGCTGGAATTTCCAAAGTCATTGCGGATGTAAATTGGTGGTAGAAGGACGTTGAAAACTGGATAGCCAGTATAATTAATTGATGTAGTACACTTCAGCTTCAGGTCGGCCTCACCACGATGTCAACAACATCGGCCGAGCTTTCGACAACCTCTTATTGCAACCAGGACACCTAACGCAATCCATGCTTTAAGACCCCCTTCTGATACTGCTCAGAAAGTATTCGCAGGCAAGGCATCCCATGCCACAATAATTTCTGCAAGTCTAGCGGCTAAGCTAGCTCCCAAGAATCATGGTGATCAGACGTTCCTCAAAACTACCGAGCGTCTTTCATGCGCCTTACAACAGAACTTGGCATCATCTTAGTAAATCACCTGACATACGGTGAAATAACTTTTAATCTTAAGATGTTGTTCGATTTGGTCAGTTAACCTATCAGCTTCAAGCATCTACATCTTCCTCCTTTGAAGTGGACAACTACAAGCCAATTATCGACTTTGTCCACCTCACACTATCCATCAATGTTTGTTGCGCCATCGCAAGATATCTATTATTTCATGCAATCAACCACTCTCGTGCCAAGCTCGATTCCAGGTTACCAGGCTGTATGTCTGGACTCCCGAATGCAAAGGCAAATCCCAGTTGCTCAAATCAAACCCTTTTTCCCGCCTCCCATAAACCCCGGCTAATAGAAAGCAAAATGGTCTCCTCATCGCACAGACAAGGAAAACAATGCCGGCTTCCCAATGAATGACGGTGCCTCTTGGGCGCGAAAAGGGTCCGGATAAGGGATACTAGCTCCCTCACTAATAAGTAGTAAATCAAACGCGTCGAGTCGTCCAGTAATCTCAAACTGGCGGTCGACGCGGGGTATCAAAAAGTTGCGGTATATGTAGTCGAGAAAAGAAATCCTAGTAAGAAACTTGGAATGCACCGTGGTCATCAAGGTCGTGTAATACATCAAGAGCGAGTCGTACGCCCAAACCAGTCATGTAGTAAGCAGTTCTAGATGTTTTTTTTTCTTTTTCGTTATCAAAAGAAGAGTCTCCGTCGCCTTTTGTATTTTGTGCTGTTTTGAAGGGGTTTCTCGAGTTTTTATCGACAATTGTGACAAGGAAATAGGTAGGGAGTGACTGAGGTCAGTTGAGAGAGTAAGGAAATGAAAGGAGTGTGGTGTGTCGTATCGACGGTGAATAATGCTGGGGGAGACTCTTCTTCTGAAACGATCAAAACTTAGTTCAGCTTTCAAATAGCTGGTAGGACGTGGCTTCGTCGCCTTTCTGAGCTCCCTCTGGCATCAACAGATCCTCGGGGAGTGATATCGAGTAGTTTGGCGCTCCCAGCGCTGAAGTTGCGAACGTGACCTCTACCCAGGTTAACGCTTCTAGCGTCCTGGACATTGGCAAGCTCTTGCGATGGAGACACGGGAGATGTCGGGCTCTCTTCTTCCTCGGATTCGGTTTCGAGAAGACCCTCGTGGCTCTTCATGGTCCACCTGTGTACCACCTTGGGTTGGGAACCAACTGCTCCCCATTTCATCTCTCCATCGTCCACAAGCTCTTCTTCGTCGCTACTAGGGCGTCCTTCACCAGAACGGCGCGCCATCGTATCAGGATTTGAGGATCTTCGAGGGGTAAGCTTAGTCATATATTCATCCTCAACGATCCCGAGATCTTCATCCGTGCTGTTTGTTGGGGAATCGATGTTGTTCTCGTTTTGCTCGCGCTGGTTAGCACGTCGGATACTGTCACGTATGGCAGCACGGCGGCTGTTAACGTTCCCTGAAAGCCATGAACCCTCAGAATCAATAGATGCAAGTGACATAGACATGCCAGCCTCAGGAGATGGCGAAACATGAACCCGCTCCATCGTTGATGGAGTGAGGCGACTGGCCTCGATTGATCGGTGGCCCGACGTTGGTGTATCGTACCGCACGCCAATAGACCGCAGCTGCTCTATTTCACGAATCTTTTGTTCGGTGAGAACAGGCATTGGCGGCTCAGTTTCAGGGGATTGCACCCGTGAAGCTGGTGGCGATAGAGGCATCTCGGGCAAATCTTCCCGGAAGCGAGATCGCGTCCTCTTTGGAGCGCTAGTGCTAGGCTTACGAGATAGGTAATTGCCTCCTGAAGAGTTGGGCGAGTCTTCGCCCTCGAGCTTAGCGAGGGCATAGGCTTGGGCTTGTGCTCTTGACTGGGCTGCTGCCGCCTGCATTTCCTCTCGAGAAGTGTTGGCGAAAGACGATGGTCCTTCGTGTCGTTGACGCTTACTACCAATTCGTAGGAATGCCTTGATAGAGGCAAAGCCGTTTTTACTGCCATCGGAGTGGTGGGAGTTTTGTCTTGGAACATCAACATCCTCCTCATCAATTGTCTCTGGAGGGGGGGACACCATCCGGTCTCGATCAGATCGAATGGTTGACCTTGATCGCGATTTGGCCGATCGCAAAAGATCGGAAAATCTTGTCCCAGGCGAAACATTTCCCAATTCTTCTGACGGCGGCCGAATGGAGGAGGTATCTTTTGTGATAACTTCCTCCATGGGCGCTGGCTGTTCAGAAGCAGCTGTATCTGTGCGATGGAAGGCTTCCTCTGCCCTTTTAGAAGACTCGGGGTCTTTCTCATCGTCGGTAATATCCATGGGCTCTGGATCTTCAGGCTTGGTATCCACTACGACAGCAGAGGCAGGCTCGATCCCTAGGCCAACTAGCTCACGGCCCAAGACACCTCGCTCAAGATTTTGTGGCGGAGGTGTGCCTGCCTTCCTAGCCTCAATCTCTTCCGCCTGTTGTTTTTCTGCTCGTCGTGTGATCCGTCGTTCCATCCTTTGTCTCTCCTTCTGTTTCTTGAACTCCCGCCGTCGATTGTCTAATTCCATAAGTTCCCTGAGATCACGGGCGTCGAGATCGTCAGCAAAAGAATCGATACGCCTGTGCGATCTCCTGGTCTCTTCTGGAATCGACTCTTGTTCGAGCAGCTTCTTCCTTAACGATCCCTGTCTGTGAGGAGTCGACAATTGAGGAGCAGTCCACCGCGCATTAGGTGTATAGCGAAGCGTTGGTCGTGGTGCAAGAGCAGCAAGAGCGGACACTCTGTACGAGCCCAACTCCGAATCGGAGGAGAAACTGGAGTGAATTGAGCCTGGTACGGGGAGAGAGACGTCGGAGTCACGGCCAGCTCGTTGCTTGCCAAACCTGCTTGTTTTTGACCGTTTCGAATCTCTCTTCATGGGCCTGCCAGAATTCCATTGCTCAGTAGCAGGCCGGACAGGCACAAAGTTACTCATTGCTTTGATTTCGGCCTCCCTGTTACGATCTTCCTTCCTCCTCTTACTTCTCTGCTTTCTTGTTGCTTGACGAGTAGGACGCAGTGTGGGTGTGCGGTCCCAAAGTCCAGTGCGCTCCTCCAGATTACCAGTAGTCATGATTCGCCCGGTTCGTTCGCGGGTTGGTGAGCCGCCACGTTCTCGTTCATTACGAATATCATCCTGGCGCCCCGGGGAGAAGCTGTATTTTCGGGTAGCTTGTTGAGGTTTGGGAGGTTCGGTACGTCGCTTCTTCAACCCAACTTTAGCCCCTTCGTTGTGAGGCAGCGGCGCGCCCTCTACATCTGAGAAAGCAGCGCCGCTGCGGGAGCGCTTGCGGCTACTCCTACGCCGGAATGGCCAAAGGGCCATAGTTCCAATATCGTCACCAGAAACTGAGAAACTGAAGCTAGTTGTGGTAAGCCACTATCGTCACCGGTGTACAGTCGAGATCGTCTAAATTATATCGGATATACGAGGGCATCGTGGAATCGTCAAAACGGTCGAACCAAGTTGGTCATCAGGAGAAGCGAATGTGAGCTGCAGGGTCGTATCGAACGGCTCGCTGCGCTGGTGGACTTGGGCTTGATGGCCACAAAAAGCTATACGGGATGATGAAAGACCGATCTTGTCGATGATGAGACAAGTACAGCTGCTGCGGTGGTAGTCGAAATAAGTGGTGATTGTGTATGTTGAAGAATGCAAGTAGGCGAGCGAGGTCGTGGTTGTCAAAGTTGTTTGGTGCGTGGCGAAACGTGTGTGGTGATCAAGTTGCTCGAGGAAGCAGCGAAGCACTGAACAGAGCAGAGCAGATGCTAGGTAATTAAGGTAAGTGCAAGGAACGGCAGGTGCTGGGACTGGGATTGAGACCGGGACTGTGACTGGAACTGGCTTTGGGTGTGCGGGTTCCCGGGGGCGGGACAATTTTTCAGGGCACTGGGGGGTCGGCAAGGAAGGGAAGGAATGGGGACAGTCAGGGCCAATGACTGCAGGTTTGAGTGGGAAAAGAAGAGTCGACGTCAGGCTTCGGCGAGAGCAGAGACATTGACTACACACCTAGACATACAGTCCCAGGGAAAGGAAGGGCGGGAGAGGCCCACAGCCACTGATTGAATCTCGCTTTTCTTCTTGGTCCCTTTGCAAACTAAAGCGGCAGACCGGGACTCAATGGTGCGGTACGTACTCCTTTTTTTCTCTGTTCTTTTTTGGAGACCCTCAGACCCTCTAGAGGATTAAAAGCCCCCCGGGTGCACCCCTTGTCAATGTGGCAATGGAAGGGTCCCGTCACTCTGGAGCCATTTCAACGGGTCTCTCTTAGAGGAAGTGGAACTCACAAAGCGAACTTACGAGGTAGAGATACAAGGGCAGCCAATTGGTGTCAGCCCCCAACCGGCAACGTTCAGTACCTGTACCTGTACTTGCTAGCGGTGACTTTTAGTATCTCATGGACGGGACGTTTAGACTCTTGCTCTTGCTGAGGTGGCGCCCAACGTACTAGAAAGGCTCAAGAGGGCCGCTGAGTTGACGCCGCCGCTGGCGCTGGCTACCTCTCATCTAGGCTAGTACTGTAGGTAATGTACAGTAAGTACTTCCAGACAACTTTTTAGACGATGGGGCAGTCTCGTAATGGGAGGAACAGACAGGCCAACATCACAATATCCAGTGGGACTTGTTATGGAGCAATGGAGTGTCTTGCTTGGGTTTAAAAGGACATGCATAACAATTGTTCCTCTCGTGATCTACCTGATCTGATGGAAGGCCCGGATGGATGAATGAGTCGCATCAAAGTCAAATACTTTGTGTGCAAGAGGTGGTCATCGACTTGACTCGTCAAAACTGTCCGTCCTTGATGAGGGGCACAAGAACAAAGAAGGAGAGGTCCGTTATTGGTCAACGTTGAATGTCTACTATAGTACAGTACAGTACTGGGAGGTTTGTTTGTTTTCGTGTGGAAGCAAACCAAAATCTATCACCAGAGTGAAATACCAATGGCACGGAGATGATGTAAAAGGCGGGGGGAAACGCCAGGCACGATTCATGACACCATCGGGAGGCAGCCAGGACTGTCTTTCCATTTACACTTTTCCCCAAGGTCTAGGTACAGAAGGTCATTAACAGTTGTGTTTCTAAAATTTGAATAGTCGATCAACATACCAAGATGAGTCCATGCGATGCTTTGTGCATTGCTCTCTGGTCTACCCATGCAGTTATGCTCTAAAAGCACAGATCCTTTTCTCATTACTATGTCTGTTCGCTTGTCGGTATTTGCGTCCTGAGCAGAGGCTGGGCTGTCTTGGCAGCCCAGCTAACAGTTCAGTAGCCGCTACGTTAACTTTGTATGGAGTAGCGGATGCTATTTTGGCCTTCTTTGAAGGAATTGCATTGCATGGAGCGAAACGAAGCAAACAGCACATAGCATAGTGTGGCGGGCAATGTCTTTGTGTCACGAGCTCGATATGATATTCGTATTGATATCGTCTTGATAATTCAAAGACGCTAAGTAGTCAGTTACCTAGGTAGAGAGCCTAAGAGCACCGATGCTTGCTTGCTTGCTTGCTTGGCATAATTAATAATTAACTAAAGCTCGAGAAAGATGGACCCCTCGGATCTTCCATCCGCAGGGAGGAGCCATCAATGATCGTCGTCGCCCTCAGCTCAGGTCTCCTCGCATAGGTAGTAGGTAGCATTAGAGCTTTGGAACTCATTACTCACAACTCGCGTCACGTCACGTCTCATCTTACCTGACCTCTCACCTCAACCAATGCATCAAAGATGGAATTCGTGCCCTTTTCTCAAAATGGTCCACTCGTCGAGATTGGCCAATTTTACATGGGAAGAGGGTGTGAAGGACCATGAGAAGCACGAGTTGATGGTATTGCCGTTCCTCCAACTCGAGAATTCGGTATGGCCACGGGAACAAACTTGCTTCGGTGCTCAACTCCTAATTCGCGTGCGATCGTCTCTGCTACAGTACAACCGTTCGCCACGATTGCAAGCCACAATTTACCAATTCACTTAAACTTTGTGGGAAGTTCTGATTTGACAGGATCGAGGTAAACGCCTTTTCCGTCTCATAGTGGGAAAGAAAGTCATTTATTTAATTTAGCAAAGTAAACGATACTGGCACATGTCAGGAACTTGTTTATTTCCAAATCCCTAGGTAGTGAAGAAAACATCTAATACTAATCACACAATGTCGGTCTCGTGAGTTTACTGTCTGGACAGATACCGTACCGTATCTGTACAGACTACAGGCATTGATTGCATTGGCTTGGAAACTACTGTAATAACTAAACACAAGGGGATCGTTTCGCCCTGTCCGAAGATCTCGTTCGCCGCCATGCGATCGAGTTTGTCACGCCAAAAAAGCCCCCTCCCCCTCTCCGCCCCTTGCTGTTGCTTAAGAGCAGTCAATAGACTAGCCGATGGATGACCTTAGGTTGTCTCACAAAAACCGCCTGGCGCAGTTTTTGTTCTCCCTCATCTGTCCCTTCAACTCGCTCGCTCCTATTCGACAAAGCAATGTTGCTTGGATAGTGCCGTACGGAGTATGTACAACAGCTGCCAATTGAATACCTGGGCATAGCACGTTGCAGAATTCGGATCGAATTGGCAAACGATAGACATTTCAGGTATCCTGTACCTGAGTAACTTGGCCAAGCGTCACTCATCCGTCTTTCAGGTACCGGTACTTGTGTACCTACTATACCTCGCATCAAGGCGGGACCCACGTAACTTGCGCCGTCCCTGCGTGTCTCTTCGTATTCCAGTTATCTTTACAAGCACAAAGTCACCTTGCGTTCTCGAATCCCGACATTTGGATTTTTAAAGCCTGTCTGGGCATTCGTATCCGTTACCCGATGCTTAGAATATGATGACTGACTGTTGAGGCATATCGTTGAGTCTTGTTTCCAGCCACTTTATTGTTTTCTTGGCTCTTGGGAACTTGACGGTCATCACATCTCGCGTATATCACCGAGATTTAGACAAGTGTATATATTAGTGAAAATACCTATCAAAGCCCTTCCCTGCCTGGCATTGGCACTCACATCCATTACAGCAGATCTGGTCAGTCAACGTAAAAGAACCCCTGTAACACTACCTCTTTCGTATGTCGGTTCATCAAGTTGAGTAAAGTCCTCAAAAAATCCTGTGCCTTTCCATCAGGAACATGGCAGCAGGGACAGGGTTATTTCCGAATCAAGTTTTCGTCCACTCTCAAGCGTCGATCCAACCTTAACATGGATATTTGAGCGTCATCATCGCACAGAGTTCAGGTTCGAATCTTCAACAACAATTCAGGTTTCTTCTTCAATAGTCAGTCAACAAGTCATTCCAGAGTCTCGGCTTAGACGTTGATGGTTGTAGTAGGCTCTAAACGTCTCACAATCGACTTGTCATACATCATCGTGTCATGGTCTTGTTAGGAGTTTGTTCCGTCACTCGCTCGCTGTATTACGGAACATACCTTGCTCTAACATTACTAGTTAGCATTCTGCATTCTGCATTCTGCACTCCAACCGCGCGACCGTTGAAGCGGGGAGCTTGGACCCAAGCGTTTGCGAATCAGGGACCAGACGGGTCGATTTTGACTTCACTGGGCCTGCAGTTCCTGAATCGTGTGGCATCTTCAGGCACTTCAGATATGAGATCACAGGGAGATCCCAGGAACCATCATCTCATTCCAGTATGACATCTCATCAGACTCATATGACAGACAATATCGACAATTGCCAGCAGATACTATACTGTACACCCATCCAAATTATGCTGCAAGGACATGAGATCCTTGTCCAGCAAAGGTACAGTGCAGTACAGCAGGTGAATCTTAGCGCTCCCGACGCCCGTCGCGGAAACAAAGTGGCGGTCCATACCTCCGTAACTTTAGCAGACGTTACAACTCGGGGGTTCCTTGTCCAAGAAAGTTTTCTTGCAAGGGACCATGCATGTCAAGCCACGCAGGAGAAGACCTCTGCTTATTTTTCAATAATCAGGTACCAAAGAGATGTTTGTGTTCCACTGCAAGCTGCACGGCATGTCGCTTCCCGTTGCCTACTTCATTCAATAGATTTCTGACCAATTCCCGAACCAAAGTCTATTGAAGGGGTCGAAAAGGTCTCTCTTGAATCATGACCCCTTCCGGTAGAAACCAGCATTCATTAGGGTTCACTCCTTTGTCACAATCAATTGGGACAATGACAGCCAACGTTTCGGCGCCCCTGAGGCTGCGTTTCATCGGGGTGCATCGGTTCTGGAGACTGAGCCTTACAGCCAATCGATCTTGATGTTTCAATAGTGCTCCGATTTTAGTCCAGTGTTTGCTTTTTGGTCGGAATTTCAGATCTATTCCCCCCTTGTCAGGCACAGGCATAGATAGGCTAGAGCGTCACGGCGTACAGTACCGGAAGAGGATGACTTGTCGGTCGTTTCAGGGGTACAGTAGACTCCTGTACCACTCGCTTTGATTGATATGTAAAAAAGCAATGAAACGGTCCGTGCTGGCTCGGATGTGATGTGTTGGTGTTCCGCCACGTGGATGAGATACATGCGTAGCAGCTGTGAATCTGATAGGAAACGTGGGACAAAGACTCTGGAGGGACTGAACTGAACTGAACTGAATTGAACTGGGCCGTTGACAAGCAGTTTTTCTTTCAAAGCCAAGCTACGATAAAGCAAAGAAACTTGAGGCACGGTCCTTGTGACTGAACACCACACGTTGCAACGAATAAATCACGGCAACTTGCTTCTCTGTGCTTGCTTGCTTGCTTTTGCTTGCATTATGTGCTTCAGCCACGCAAGTTGAGTGATTAATTGACAGGCTAGAAAATGCACAATACGAGTTTGACGGCTGCAAGTGAGACGACGCAGTGCAGGATAGCCGAGCATCACCAACCGATTCTCGCCAATAATATGACCGAGGTCATCATGACTAGGTACCCATATTTAGTAATGCATAGTGCTGTACTGAAATGATCAACATACCAATTCCTCGTAAGCACACTTGATATCAACTGAGTGTATTCATTCAAAACTCAAGACCAAGAAGAAGTTCAGAAGAATGTGCAAGGTTGAGTCGAGTCGAGTTGTCATGTCTCGGAACATTGCTTCAAGTAAAGCCATGTAAGCATGGATCGGTGTCTAACTTTGAAGGCTTGCTCTTTTTTGGTATATGGCGCGAGATTCATGTGTAGGTAGGTAACGTCTACCTGGTAAAGTGAATTCGATTCGACAAAGAAAAAGAAATGACCGATGAAAGACATTTCGTGTGCATCCGTGGTGCCAAGCCAGGCCACCTGAATTAGATACGAATTAAATTCATCTAAATGAAACAGCACTGATACATCTTCTAGAACGCCAACCGGACTGTACCTAGGTGTAGGTGGTTGGGCTGCGATGGAGTGCTCATGAGTTGTCACGTGACTCAATACCAATGTTTCCACGGCAACAACGAATTGGTGTTTATCACTCTCGATAATCGCAGCAGACTAGCCTGAAACGCAAACCAAAGGAAAGGATAATCAATTTTATCATACCTAGGTAGCCAAAGACACCAGCAATCATGGCATACAATCAGCGAATGAGCATTATTCCAACCTCGCAGCAGAACTCACGCACGCGAAAGAAGGAGGAAGAGGCTGATGCTTTTATGCGCCTACCTGACCGCGAAATCGTAGGCTGCATTACCGACATCGGCATCACCTTTACCGTTGCAGATCTCCAAAAACCAAACGCCGCCCATGTTCAACAAATATTCGAATGGTTTGCTGAGCTTCTTCTCAATGCGACTCGCGAGACTGTCGAGCCAGCCATGCGTGCCGCCGCCGAGGATATTGCTGGAGAATACGCAGATGTCATTCCTTCCGATACTCGCAACCTGATGGGCTTCTATGTGTCGCTGCGGAGGTTATTGTTTGAGTGTGGCATCACCGATTTCAGCTTCAACGATTTGTACAAACCGACATACGATCGCCTTGTCAAGATCTTCAGCTACCTGATTAACTTTGTCCGATTCCGCGAGTCCCAGACGGCTGTTATCGATCAACACTACAACAAGGCCGAGTCGACAAAGACCCGTATCGAGACGCTATATACAGAAAACCAGGAGAACGAGGGCCGACTGGAGGACATGAAACATAACCGCAAGGCGATGGAAGCTCAAGTTCGGGAAAAGACAATGAGGAACGAAGAGCTCAAGAAGAGACTCCTTGAGCTTCGAAGGAACCAGGAAAGGGTGGCTGCGCGACTTGAAGAGGCCAAGCAAAAGAAGGGCGAGCTCACTGCTGCACTGGAACAAAAAACACATGAAAAGGTGACTTTGAAACAAGAAAGTACGAAGCTGCGACCTTATGTGCTCCAGAGCGCCTCTGATCTTCAGGAGAACTTGGCCGAGCTGCGCGAGATTCTCAACAACGACAAGTCGCATATCGATGCTTTGGACCGAAGAGCACGAGCCCTCCAGACATCGACAGATTCTTTCTCGGTCGTCTCAACAGACGTTGCATCATGCATCAAGATTCTCGATGAGATTGCCTCGGAACTAGCCAAGGAGGAGGAGGAATTGGCACGAAATGCAAAGCAGCGCGATGCTCTTTCAGAGCGCGGCAACAACGCCCGTGAAGTCGAGCGCACAGAGACTATGCTGAAACGCCAATTATCCAAGTGGATGGAGCGCACAGAAAAGCTCCGTGAGCAAAGCAATCACAAGGCTCACGAGGCCAAGGAAAAGATGCATGAACTCCGGGCGATTCACAAGCAACTTACCGAGGAGCACACAGAGAAGGGCAAGGAAATGGAGGTTCGACGTGTCAGGATCGAGCAGACTGAGAAGAAGGTAAGCTATCTTGGCATGTTTTATGGCGAGGTGCCAGTTTGCTAACATATACATAGATGCTTGACCTGAAGGAAAATATTGAGAACGAGGTTCACAGTGCACACGAAGAGTATCGTAAAATGGAGGCACACATCAAGCTATACATTGCTGAGATGGAACAGGCCATTGCTTAGTTCTTCCCGCGCGATACTCACTTTGTTTTCTTATGCTTTACGTTACGGTTGACGGCGATACTTGGAAATAGATACCACGGGACGGCGTTGGGGGAGTGTAATGATGATATGTTAATGTTAACGCTGATGTTTACGTCTATTCTGAGCATGGCAGCGACGCAATGTTTTCAACGATGGATTGAGATAATGAATGACAAATTGCGTCTTGAAATATACCGGATTTGACGTAACTCGTCAAAATTGAAATGCCAGGATATGTCAGTCTTCTTGTTCCCGAACCTCAAGCTTGAACCATCGATTCAGAACTTGTTTGATACTGACAGTCCGCCCGCTCCAAGTCCCGTCGTCCCTTTTCGCCGTTCCATTTAATAAGGGTATCATGTCTCCTCCTAAGTGTTCCAAATCCTCATGTCCGCCTACCCCTTTTGGCTCAACAACGGCGGCTTTGAACCCGCTCCGTAACGCAGCATCAACCAACAATGCTGCAGAGTTCCCAATACCTTGCGCAGACCATTCGCTTGCATCTCTATGAAGATATAGGAGACCATAGACCAGAAGAAGTGGTGAGCGCGAACCAGGAGTGTGGTTTGGCGGTGCTGGTATCGAGGAGTCTTTGGGCGTGAAAACTGAGAGATAGGCACGTAGATGTGTGACTGTTGGTACGAATAGAATACGTATATGGCGTGAAATAGCGATTTGATAGAGCGGTGCCTTTAGAAGAGCATGAGAGGGCTCTATTGCAGAGTTCTCTAGATCGTCTTCTTGAAGTTGTTCATCTTGCAGAGTAAGATGATGGGTGATATCTTCAATAAGTGACGTGTGAAACTCAGCTTTCGAGGAGCCAATGATTAGTGTTGTAGGATATCTATGGTAGGATATAATGTATGATAAAAGCTCTGAAGGGGTCGCCGGTGCGAGGACGATGGGTTGCGATGTCATGATTGCTATGTTGTGAAAATATAGGGTAGCTTCATTCAGCAAAAAGAGAATGATTTGAGTTGTCTTAACCTAATCGTCATGCTGATAGCCAAACGGGCTCTTGCGTAAATTCAATTCAGACCAGTGCCGAACTTGTATCGATGGAATCCTTAAACTATTCAACATGCTGTTTAGACTCTGGTCTCCTCAAGTAGAAACATGGATGGATATAAACATGCTATGGAGGTAGGGATGTGTCGTCGAGATCCCCCACTAACTATCACGCCCCTCCACCTCCATACCTAGTCCGCGGCCACCATCGCCTAAAGAACGTCATCTTTAACACCTACACCCGATCTCGAAAATACCTCCCTCTTCTCCCAACGCGACGTAAGCTTAGAGCTCACTCGCGCAATGGAGTCAATAGCACGCATCTCGGGTCTCATGGAGACTGGTATGCCTCTCTGCTGACCGCCCAAGTTGGTACTGAAACTAACCGATTCCCTAGCGAGGGAGCTCACCCTCGATGCAGCCCAGGCGACGCGCGGTGCGCGCACGAGCTCAAGACCTCTGGATAGGAACCAGATGAAAAAGTTGTTGGATAGTCGAAACGAGCGCGAGGTACTCGACGGGTTACGGCGTGTTATCGCGGTGCGTGGTGTTGCTGTCTTCTTTGGCGATGGAGCTTGGCACTAACATTGATGCGGCAGATGATGTACCGAAACCACAAGACCTTGCCATTCTTCTCTTCCGTCGTCAAGAATGTTGCGTCCCCGAATATAGAGATCAAGAAGCTTGTCTACATTTACCTCATACACCATGCCGAACAGGAGCCCGACCTCGCCCTACTGTCCATCAACACTATTCAGAAATCCCTATCCGACCAAAACCCTCAAGTCCGAGCTCTTGCCCTCAAGACCATGTCGGGAATCCGAGTCCCAGTCATCAGCCAGATCGTGTCCCTCGCTATCAAGAAGGGTGTTGCCGACATGAGCCCCTACGTGCGGAAAGCCGCTGCCCTTGCGATCCCGAAGTGCCATCGATTAGACCCGAGTCAAGCGCCGCAGCTGATCGAAAACCTGGCGACTTTGTTGGGTGATAAGCAGTATTATGTTGCCGGAGCTGCCGTATCAGCTTTCTTGGAGATTTGCCCAGACCGGATAGACCTGATACATAAACATTATCGCACGTTGATAAAGCAAGTGGTGGACATGGACGAATGGAGTCAACTAGCGACACTGCGACTCATGACGTATTACGCACGAAAGTGCTTCCCACGAAAGACGCAGTCACCAGAAGAATCCACCGAAACCACCCAGGACCAGAAAGCAGATGACTTTTACGGTGAAACACGACAAGGCAGTCGAGGTCAAGGCTCTTCTTCAGCCTTGGACCCAGACCTTGCATTGCTACTGAATGGAATCAGGCCTCTTCTGCAAAGCCGAAACGCTGGTGTTGTTGTCGCCGTTACTAGATGCTACGTTGACATTGGCACGCCGGAATATGTAAAGCAGGCTATTGGCCCGTTGATTGCTTTGCTGCGTGGAGCCCAGGACATACAGCAGACTGCTCTCTTCAATATTGTTTCTGTGTGTCTTATTCGACCCGCAGACTTTGTTAAATACGCCAGTCACTTCCTTGTTCGGGCTACTGATACAGCCCCCATATGGGAACTGAAGTTGGAAATCTTGACCATCATCTTCCCCCACAGCCCGTCACACGTCAAGAGTCTTATTCTGAAGGAGCTGGAACACTTCTCGCAAGGAACAAACAAGGCATTGGTTCGTGAGGCGGTGCGCGCTATTGGCCGCTGCGCCCAGACCGACACCACTACGGCTCCTCGATGCTTGAAGTTGCTTTTGGGCCAGATCACAAGTCTGGACGGTACCCTTGCTGCCGAATCACTGACTGTAATTCGTCACCTGATACAACAGGATGTTCAGGGACATGTTGGAACGGTCGTTCGGCTGGCGAAGAATCTCGACTCAGCGACCGACCCCCAGGCGCGTGCAACGATTATTTGGTTGGTGGGTGAATTTTCAGGCCTAAACGGAGAAGACAACATCGCGCCAGACGTCCTTCGAATCCTGCTTAAAGAGTTTACAAACGAATCACCAGTTGCCAAGCAACAGATTCTGCTCTTGGCTGCCAAGGTATACCTTCATCACCTTAATCGCAAGAGCGAAGCGGAGAAGGAGCAGGATGCGGAGGAAGATCCACCAGTGGACACAGACACTCACCCTATCGTGAGACTATGGGAGTATGCCCTTCTCCTTGTCAGGTACGATACGTCATTCGACCTTCGTGATCGTGCGAGGATGTATCGCTCGCTTCTTGCGGTACCTCAGCTGGCGACTTTGATGTTGCTCGCTGAGAAACCTGCCCCACAGGCTCCAAGTCCATCTGAATCTCGAAAGGGCTTCTTGTTGGGCTCCTCCACATTGGTACTGGCGGGCGGTGGTGGTGTTCATGGTCTCAGGGGATATGAACCCTTGCCAGACTGGGTCGAGGAAGGACAGCAGCCTGACCGTCGACTCAGAGAGCCTGAAGGCGGCCAAAGCTCCAGGTACGATGTTGAAAGAAGCACACTGCCTGCTAGTGACAGACTGGATGAGGCTGCAAAGACAGTTATGCCCAGCAAGGCCAACGGTACGGGTGAAGCAGTGGGCACGAAAACTTTGGACGATTGGCTCGGGGAAGAGAAAGAAAGTGAGGAGTCCTCAGAAGAGACAGAAGAAGAATCATCCGAAGAAGAGGACGATGAGGAAGATGATGATGATGACGACGACGAGGAGGATGACGAAGAAGAGGAGACGGACAGTGACGATGACGATGGGGAGGCTGATAGGCTGGTTAAGTCCTAATATCGATAGAAAGCATTATAAAACATGCTTAAACTGGACTCGTTCGAGTCTCAAAGATCTGATCTACTATCGTTTCCAGCGACAAACACCCTGCGCCCTGTTCCAAACAAATCCATACCAAAGAGGCTATATCAATTTCCCAATTTAATCTATTTCAACCAAAAACTTTTAAGCATTCTGTGAGTTTTCAACCTTTCTCTCCTCGCTGGAAGACTCAGCGGGCGTCTCAGCCTCGGTGGTCTTGTTTCGTCGGGTATTCGCCATCTGAGGGAAGAAGATACCAGGATGGAAAGCAGTCAAACAGAAACCTGTCACAAGAACCAGAGTGCTGTCAAGCACAAGGAAGCTAGGCTCATCCTGCATGATGTGGTTACCCCAACCACCAGCCATCTCTGCAATTCTGTATTCTCGCGTCAGCTGATGTAAGAAGGAACATGGAAATACCGGAACACCGGAGTTAACAAAAAAAAAAAGGAGGAGACTAACCGGTAGATGCAACGTGTGAGAATGGCAAAGTAAGCGACCATCACAGCGAAGCCAAACAGCCGGAACTTTTTATCCTGCCAGACGCGCAGTGACTCAGGGGCAACCTCGGGGCTATGGATGTACTTCTTCACACGGAGGTAGTAGTCGGTTCCCATGATACCAAAGGCAAGCAGGACAACGACTTGGAGGACAACACCAGCGATGATGGTCCTGTTACCGTTGGTTGCTAGCTGAGGCTCGTCACGCTTGGCTGCTGCTGCGATACCGCCACCGATAGCCTGGATGATGAGGCATGACAAGTCGGCAGGCAGGAAAACACGCGGGTACCAGCGAGGATGGAAGCGTGAGAGAGACGGATTGAGTGCCAAGGAGACGTGCTTTAGTGTAAGATAAATGGCGGCGCAGATGAAAGTCGGGGCGATGATGATGCAGCAGATCTGAGTCTGGAAAGCCGATGAGAGCCAAGGATTAGGGTCCATTCGTAGACGACCAATGTAGCCTTGGATATATTAGCATCTGCATAATAATTCTTGACTCATTTGACAAGTTGGGTCTGTAGATGAGCTTGACAAAACCTACCGATAGTCTCAAGTAGCAAACCTGCTCCCAATGTCGCAGCATATGTCCATGTTCGCTTCCAAATACCTATTCCCACAGCAGAAAAGAACAGAATCGCAAAGCAGACGGTGAAGAATATGCTGGAGCCTTTGTTAGGAACATAACCCAAAACAGTCGCTTCAACAGGACAGAGATCAGTGATCTCAGTGCAAGTGTCGAAAGTCGCCGGACGACGGGCGTATAGTTCGTACATGATGTCGATTTGCGGATATACCCAATATTGAGTATTGGAGAAGGGAAAGAGGAAAAGAAGTAAACAAAAGGAGAGAATGGCAAATGGAATAATAAGAATAGATGGGGTTTCCCTTTGTCTAGTATGTATGCAGTATGAATGACGACTAATAGATGGACTCGTTTCAGAGGATCGACCCGCTTGTACGAGATGACCCGTGTATAATACCGGCGCGCTAATAAGTTAGGCTTGATAACAGGGGAATGGAGAAGAGAAAAGAATAAATGGTGAAGAAGTGGGATAGAAGAGGGCGCAGATACCATCCATTAATTGATCCCATGCAGCATTGCTGACTCGATTACAACCCAACAACTCCGGACCAACACACCGGAAATTCGGACAATATTTTCCCTACATGAATTACATTACACTACGAGTTTTTGCAGACAACTAAACCAAAAAAAGAATCGACATGACAAACAGCAAAAAAAAAAAGAGAGAAGGGGATTGGCAAAATTCGTAGGTTAAATTCAACAGAGCTACTCGCCAAGAACGTCAACGCCAAGGCCCGGCTGGCATAATTCCCGGGCGTAGATCGCCAATCTTGGTCAAACGTCTGAATGCTTATTTCTCGCTTTCCCTCGCATTTCTCGCGTTGGACCTCGGGTTTAGAATTTCCCATCTCTAGACCAATAAGAGTGCTACTTCGCTTATAGTTGTCTCCCCGTTTTGTGACATTGATCCGAGTTCCTGAATGGCCTTTTAGTTTTGGCGGCCGACCGACCCCTGGTTCAATGGGAAAGATATGGATATGGACGAAAAGTTGAGCACCGTACCCGTAGAGTCGGGTCAAATCTGGTCCGTTTGGGACAGGTTTTGTGTCGCAGTGTCGGGATGTCGGGGCTTTATAGACTGCCGATCTTATGCTGAGCCTGATATCCATTGTTATAAGCCTAGGGCATGATTGATGAATGATGTATGTATTGTTTCACATGTTAATAGTGTCTAAACGTTGCAGATATTCTTTTTCCCAACTTTCCTATTCCTGGAAACTTGGCATGGGATCAAACAAAGCTTGTTTATATAGGTAGGTATAAACCAATTCTTTAACCAATTCTTTACTGTATAACCTTAGGTAATCTTGACTTTCCAGTCCAATCCAATCCTAGCTCTGCTCCTCCTTACCACCCAAATACCTATACACAACAGAAAAGTCCCTTCCTTGACACTTCTCCTCCTTCTCAGCAGCCTCATAAACCGCAAACGCAGTCTTGGCCAATTCCATCCTCGCGCCCGCCTCTTCCGCCGCCACCATGGCCAGTCTGAGATCCTTCTTCATCAGCGAGATGCCGAATCCGCCTCTGTAGTCCCTGTTGGCCGGCGCTGTCTCGACAACACCCGCCACAGGGTTGTTGACCTCGCTGGGCCAGCACCGTCCTGTGCTGACGTTGATGACGCCTGCTAGCTTCTTGGGATCCAAACCCCACTGCATGCCCAGGTTCATGGCCTCTGCGGTCGCGATGTTGTTGAGCGCCAGAAGGTAGTTGTTGGCCAGCTTCGCGGATAGACCTGCGCCTTGGTCACCGCAGTGTAGAACTTTCTTCCCCATGAGCATGAGGACGGGCTCGAGGCGGGGGATGAGAGACGGTGAAGCGCCGAGCATAAAGGTGAGTGTTCCGGCAGTAGCACCCACAACACCTCCAGACATGGGCGCATCGACAAACGCGCCTTGTCCAGCTGAAGACACAGTCTTGGCGACCTGGCGGGACGTAGATGGGTCAATGGTTGAACAATCAATAAAAACTCGATCCTTTTTGGGGAGAGAGGAAGTGATGATGGATTCGTATACGCCCTTGACGTGCTGAGGTTCTGGAAGAACAGTAATGATAGTATCCTAGAGGTTGTCAGCGAACGTGAGCATAGTCGTTATCGGAGTGAAAGACTTACAGCATCTTTAGAGGCGTCGAATGCGCTGGCTGCCAGTTCAACCTGTGCTCCTGTCGAAGCTGCCTTCATCTCTGTTTCTAGACCCTTCATAGATTCAGGGTTGATATCAAAGATGGACACCTTATCAGACGGTTTCAACTTTGATTGAAGATTCTTTGCCATTTGGTATCCCTGATATGTTCATGTCAGTATATCGATACCTCCCCTCATTCATAGCTGGGAAGCGTACATACCATCTGTCCTAGACCGATAAAGCCATAATTATCCAGTCGTCGTGCTGAACTGGCAAAGCCTCGACGAAGCACTAGGCTTCCAAGGCGTGTTGAAGGTCTCATGTTAACTGGGTATAAGAAGGAGAATATTATCAAGAGATTGGATATTCGGGTGGAATAAGGACTCAATTCACACTTCAATAAAATGAATTGATTTTAATCAAATGTCACAATAGCTAAAGTCACCATGATATAAAAGATATGAGATCTCATCAAGTCTAGCTGGCGTGTGGGGGAATATGGTTACCCGAATGACAGCCGGCCATTGCCGTACTTAGCCAGAGGTGCCGAGTAAACTAAACACTTTGCATGCTTCCAGGTACTAAGACACGACGACATGATTTGCGAGTTGGAGATTGTCTTGACGCGGAGAGAGAGAGAGGATGCGGGGAAGCCCTTCAGCTGTGGGGGTTTTTTAGGTGGCGAACAGCGCTAAAACCTGGGGCAACAGTTGCTAGAACAGGCTCCTTTTTATAGGGGTTTCAATGCAACAACTGCAGATATTTAATTGACATCACGTTTCCATGTTCACCATTGGATTCTAACTACTTCATCTCAACAAGCTAGATATTAAATGGAAGATATAGATATTTTATAGGTTTATTTTGTATTTCTGTTCAATTCTTTTTCATAAATGGGTTGTCCAATGCAAGTTGACGCAGTCTCCATAGTCCGTCCATCAAGCTCTCAGAGGTCCTTTTATGAGTTTCCTTCGTCTCGACTCCTTATTCAACCAAACAGAACGTATCAAACACGGAGCCTGTCCTCTGCCAACTTACCAAGCGTTGGCGACTAGTGGGTTAAAATGGTATGTACAATGGGTAAAGGTTTTGGCGAAAAGGTTAATAGAGGAAAAGGCAAGGTAAAGTGATGTGGTATAATAAGTAACGATAAATGGTCAAGATGCAGTCTTGCACATCTTGCTCAGACAATAGGGGTAGTATTGGGGTAGTGATCCGTCAAGACAGAACGACAAAAACGAAGAGCAACCTGGAACAAAAAAACAATAACCACGCCGATCCAACCAGTCCATCCCATAATTCTCAGCCATAATGATCGTGGGACTATTCAGAACCCCTACTAATGGCATAGTTTCCGAAGACATGAAAATTCGTGACTTAGAGGAAGTTCATGAGCCAAGGAACGATGGCACTATTGATATGTTAGCAATCACTCACTCCAATACTCTCGGAACGAATATCAACTTACCCAACTGCAACAGTTGCGCCTAGTCCGAGCAACGCCCGGTTCTTGACCTTTTCTTTTCTTAATTGAGTCTCCGTCTTGACCTTCTTCGACCTCGGCTGCTCCTCTGGAGTCTTGTCGCCCTCTTCGTCGCCCACAGAGATGTCTACAGCCTTGCGCTTGCTCTTCTTGGCGGAAGCAGGGCCCTCTTCAGCATTGGTCTCGTCTTGCTGCTCATCTTCGGCCTCGTTGCCCCTACTCTTTTGGACCATCTCCTTGGCGGCGTTCATCATCTCAGCAATTTCCTCCGCAGTTGGGGGCTCGCCAGCAGTAGGAAGAGGAAGTTCGACCTCGGTGATTGTGCGCTTGGTTTCAACACCGGCATCATCTGTGACGACATCCTCTTCGACGTGAACCTTGACCTTGGGGTCCTCTTCTCTGGGCTCCAGAACGATAGCGGGCTCAAACTCGGTGGATTGCAGCACAATATCTTCCCGCTTTGTCTCCTCGACCTTGGCCTCAAGCTCTGAGGCACCATTGACGAGGTCGGCCTTCTCTGTAATAGTTTCGACAGTCTCGGCCTTGGCACGGGTGCTCCGCTTTCGAGGTGAGGGAGGGGCGCGCCTTGTGCTCTTGGTGGGGCTGGCGGAACGACGCGAGCGCGTGCTTCGAGGAGCAACGGACGGAGTAGGAGGGGCCAGCACTGGTTGCGACGCTTTAAAAACGTCAAACTTGGGAGGGGCCGTGATGTTCTTAGCAGGCGAGCCCGACGGAGTTGTCATGCTGATCGGGGTGGGATCCAGTAGCGCGCGGATCCAGGGAGCAATCTTGTACTCTTCAGCGAGGGCAAGAGCTTGCTCCGGGGGAATCCAGATGTTACCAGCGGTCTCTTCGTGGCTCGTAGTCGGAAGAGACTTGATGTACCTTCGTTCCGCCTCTTCATCGGAAGCCTCAGCATAGGGAAAGCTGGCCTTGAACATGCCAGTCGCCGAGACGTAACCGTCGTAGCTGCGTCGCATAAGGAAATAGCTGTTAGGGCTAGACTTGAAAATTCCAGAGACAATGCCCTTGGGCAAAGGGGCGCGGAGATGCGCGTAGTCGAACACGCCAAGGTCGGAGTCATTAGAGCCGGCCATCTTAGGTGTCAGCTTAGTTTGTCCGAGGCGTCGACGCGAGACCATATCGGTATCTGGGAGCAATGGTGAGCAAGCAAACTCGCGACTTCGAAAAAGGAGTATTTACGATCTGGAACGCCCTCAGTCATGAGATGGTTGTGCTTGGCTGGCAACGTGCGCTTATGTTGAGAGGCCATCTTGGATGATGATGTCTATTATCGTGGGGAAGATCGGGCGCGGCGCGACCAATATGTATGACCTCAGAATGGCTAAATAGAAGCGTAACCGCGACAGGCGACGAGACGCTCCTTCGATTCCAAAGCGCAAAGGTGGTAAGTTATAATTAATGGCCTGTGAGAAGCGGAAAAGTCGTGTTAGTTGAACTGATCGCGATGCAACGTGGAAGATTTCTGGCGCGGGCTCAAGATTGGGGGGTACAGGCTGTGGGAGTTTTAACTGTGGACGTACCGTGTCAAGGCAGAGCTTAGCTCATTCAATACAAGAAGTAAGGTAAGCCGTATGAAGACGTCAATGGCGCTTCAGACGATAGAAAATTGATAAGAAAGTAGGCAACTTTAACGGTGCCTAATACCGTAAATAGAGGGAGAGAAGAAAAACACGATGAAGTAGATGAAGGTGAAAAGATCGCGACAGATTCGAGGAGGGACGTGAGCTGAGACGAGAAAGCAGTCGCGCAAATTACATCGATAGCGTCGAGGACTTTAGGGTGGCCCTGTTGGCGGGTTCTTCTTAAAAGGGTTTAGCATGAAGAGAGAGAGTGGAGAGCTGCGAGATAGATTGGTACTGCCATTTGTGTGTGAACGTGGGTGGATTTAGAAGTCACCTGTTAATCTGTGACCAAATTGCCCCCATTTTGCCGTGCACCTGACTTAGCGCTATTACCCGCTGAGTCCCCTGCAAGCATAAGAGTACGTATCTCCTTTTTACGCGTTCCTCTTTTTTTTTTCCGCGACAGATTTTGTTGGGATTTTTTCTTTTAATTAGATTGCCTTAATGATTAGATTAACGAAAGCACCTCTAACAGCTATGAGGTTTCTGGTTTAGTCTGTTGTTCTCCTATCCTCGCTTCCATGATCCATGGTGTCATCTTCCCGTCCATTTCCTGCTACGGTTAGCCAGGAGGGCACGTGGGGAAACTCTGTTCTAGAGTCTGCCAGCAACTCTTCTGCCGCCCCTAGCAACCCAAGCAGCCCGACAGGTCCAGCGCCAACCAGCGTCGATCTTCAGGGTGAACCACACCCCCAACAAGCAAGTCAGTCAAGTTTTCTAGGGTCCCTTGATCCCCTGGACTCCCTCGCAGCGCCCGGCGCGCAAACAGGCGACTGCTGCTGGTTCGCAGAACGCGGGGAAATAGGCATGGGTTCGGTCGGGCTGGCTGGCTGGCTAGCCATCATCTCAAATTGCGGGTGCGGCGCCATGAGACTACGATTCGAAGCGAAGCACAACAAGCAAGAGAGACATAACATGGATGGGGCTTGACAGATGTGGTCTGAGGAGAGACAATGACCGAATGCGACGCTCACAGTCTCACTTTTGTTTACTGAGTTCGGCGATGGATTGGCTACTTGCAGATAATGACTGCGACATTGACGAATGGCGCCGCACCATGTCACTATCGCGCGTCAGATAGTGCTGCATTATTACATAGCAGCATGCCTCTTCAGCTAACCGCCTTGTATCTGACAACAACAAGAGCCCGAACTGTTGAAGAGCCGTGATGAACAAATTGAAGCTATCCAAAACTGAAGCTACTTAGCTGCTCAACTCCTGAACTCCTGACCAGTCTCCTGGTACTGAACCCCTGATTCGCGTAGCCTGGTTGACAGATAACGGATAATTCGTACAAGGAGCTTCCTGGGAAGTGTGCGATATGTGATGCATGTTATTGTTTCTTGTTGGTCGAGTCTCAGATTTGCTGACCGCAATCACACGCATGGCAGTAGCGTGAAGGTTTGCTCCCATATACTATGTAAGTATGCATTTTCCACCAGTACACGCGTTCAAACATGGCGGCTCTTGAGTATTCGATCTTTGAACTTGGAAAAGAAACGACACGGATGCATATAGGTATTATTTTTGAGATTCACAATAGGCCGACTCATTAGACATCGCAACCCGGAAAGTTTTACCTGGAAAGTGACGAGTTACCCTAGAACTGTTCGTTTTTTACCACTCTAGCCAGTAAAAGAACCGTGATCCCCTGAAGTTTAGGACAAAAAAACAAACAAATCAAGAGTCTAGTCCAAGCAGCATAGAATGACTGGTTAGGTAGTTTCGTCTCTTATGATTCTAGCAGCTGAATTTTCTGATACCAAGGCCCCTCCGCTGAAGACGTCTCGGCACTGTCGATATCTTCTAGCTTAGGCATCTCAGTACCTATGTTGAGTCAATATCCAAGAGATTGGTTGTGAATGATTTGTTTCAGAAATTGGTTGCGAATGTCGACGACCATCATGCCATGCGGTGTCACCTATTGAATAGCTCTGATACCACTCCACGACGACATTCACCATACCGTACGTTCATGGTCGGTCTTGGTCTGACAGTGAGATGGTAGAAGTACCTACTAAGGTAAGCAAGGGCCATCACCGACTATTATCCCCAGTCAGCAAGTGCAGTCACCATCAATAGTAAAAAAATCCCCAATTCAACCCCACTCCTCGTATCTCAAACAATTCAAGACGAAACCGCCATAAACCAGCCAGGGAAAAAAAATAAGTCTCAGATCCTGCCGGTCTCACATTGGACCCCTGAAGACTACCTAAGTACCTAACAGTAACTACTGCACAAAATCTCCATATCTGATAATCTACAAAATAACGATTATTGGCGTTCTCATCCCGATTCCTGATCCTGACCCAATCGAAAGTTCTCCTCAAGAGCCTGGTCCCACTGTAGCAAACCCAAACCCAGCCCGGCCCATGGAGCCCAGCCCAGAGACTAGAGCAATAGCAGTAGCAGTACGGTAACAGACTTGCAACACCGCCCTGCGGGAACGGGAAGCCCCTCAGTAGGTCGTCCGTCACCGCAACAATCCAATCCCCTAACTCGATCGAATGAAGCCCCTCCACTTCTAAGCCCGCCCAGACCCAACCTCACCTCTACTTTGCCTTGCCTGGGTTCAACGAGTAAGCTTCTTTCTTTTCCTCTCCTCCTTTTCTTCTTCTTTTCTACTACTACCTACTCAACTCCAGCCTACTTACCTAACATTTGCTTGGTTAGGTAGCTTCTCGATAGCATCAACCGTTGCTTCTACCATCACCCCGCCTCTTTACCAACGGCCTCGCCCCGCTCGCCCACCATGGCTTCCCACGACGACGATACCATGCCCGAGGAGACTCAGGGCTACAAGCTCTCCCAGCCCAAGCAGAGTCTTGCTGAGTACCAGCAGATGGGTATGTGTTTTCTCCTTGAAGCTTCGCGATATGCGCAATGTGTACCACCAGGTCATGGTACTCCGTGTCAACATAACATGGGATGATGTATGATAAACTTCCTTTAGCTCAAAGCTACACGCTAGAGTTGCGGTTGCAGAGATCCTGAAGTTCTAGCTATGCGACGATGGTGTCCGTTTTGAAAACGTAGACTGAAGCGTCCTATTCCATATCCTTCTATGCTTACCGCCTTGTCAAACCCATTACCGTGGCTGTAATCTATGCTAACATTATCTCTTCCAGACGCCGGCGATGAGTCTCTCCAGCGATACAAGGAGTCCCTTGGTCTTGGAGGTGGTACCGACATCTCTGACCCCAACGACCCCCGAGTCTGCATCATTCTCTCCCTGACCATGGACTCCCCCGGCCGTCCTCCCGTCACCATCGATCTCTCTACTCCTGGAAGCGAGACCACCCTCAAGGACAAGCCCTTTAACATTAAGGAGGGTGCCAAGTTCACCATGAGCGCCAAGTTCAAGGTCCAGCACGAGATTCTCAGCGGCCTTCACTACGTCCAGGTTGTTAAGCGAAAGGGCATCCGAGTCTCAAAGGACTCTGAGATGATTGGCAGCTATGCTCCCAACACCGATAAGCAGCCCACTTATATCAAGAAGTGTAAGTTTCACATCCGAACTGCTGCTATTCAGAACCAAGTATTGACAAATCTCCAGTCCAGGAGGAGGAGGCCCCCAGCGGCATGCTCGCCCGTGGCCACTACAACGCCATCTCTAGCTTCGTGGACGACGATAAGAAGAAGCATCTCGAGTTTGAGTGGAGTTTCGATATTGCCAAGGACTGGTAGACACCGGCGCCTTGACAACACCGACCGACGACACAACTCAAAAATACATATCACAAGTTATGAGATAATGAGATACCTGAACATTTGGAGAAGAACATACACACAAAAAACCTCACATAAAGTCAAAAGAAAACCTCACTCGGTTGGAGAAAGGCCTTGCTCTGTTTCCTGTCATCTGCTTGTCAATGACAAGACGGTACCTGTGGCTAAATCTAGAGCTTCGATACTGCAGGAGAATAAAAATGCCTATATACATCAAGCCCTATGCTACGCAACTCCATTTCTCAAGCCCGAATAGTAAATGCCTGCTTTAAAGACATGGTATCATATTGCTGTGAATATCGTCAAGCCCGAGTGAACCACTTCAGGGCAGTTTGCGTATGTATGAATGGATTTAGTCTATAAGAAATAGTCTGGCAAGGCATTACCGTCGGCAGACTTTTCATTTCCTGGCTGAAGGTCCTTATGCACGTCATTCTCTGGTGCGGCTGCAAAAACGTTGAAGAAACGTTCACCAGTGTCGCTAACTTCGAGAACACTGGCCATATTTCCACAGCGATAACAATAGTTTGGCGCACTCCAAACAGTGCTGAGGCGGTCATCGTAGAGAACCTGGAAACCCTCCTGACACAGCTGGTGAGCACGTAGGATATGTGACATATTGTTGACAGCCAGGAACTTCTTAACGACCTGCGCTCCAAAGGTGTACCCCGCGCCGCGGGGTGATAGGGAAAATTCATCGCGCTCAGGATCAGGATCAGACCAGACGAGATCAGCCATGGGACCCTCGTGGGGAATCTCACGGAAGCGGTCTATAATTTTGATTTGGTCGATCGAATGGATAGAGGGCGATAGACCTGTGCCACATGTCAGCATATCCCTTTTGTGATAGACTTCAGTTATATTTACCGCCGTGGACACAGAAAATTTGATCGTTGATCACAACGCTCAAAGTCAAAAAGTCAAACATATCGGTAAAGTAATGCCATACATTGGCATTGCCATATTTCCGTGAACACTCTGTGTAGAAGCCATATGACTGCGTGACGCCGCGCGACTCATGGTTTCCACGGATTAAATGCACGCGATTAGGGTATCGTAGTTTCAAGCATACAAGCAACGATATTGTTTCGACACTGAACATGCCACGATCAACGTAGTCTCCTGCAATGCCCCGTTGTGGTCAGCAAAGGTCCACCTTTATTCAATTCGAGCTCGCGAGCGGTTACCAAGGAACAGATAGTTGGTGTCAGGGCAGTAGCCGCCGATGCGAAAAATTTCGATGAGGTCGAAGAATTGTCCGTGGATATCTCCAACAACAGTAATGGGCGCGCGGACATGGACGACGTTGGACTCGCGCATAAGAAGCTCTTTCGTCTTGGCGCAGACGGCCTCAATGACTGACTCGGCAAGCAATTCCTTGTTGTACAAGCGCGAAATGCACTCGTCGAGATCGACGGACGCTGGATGAGGTACGTCAGCCTGGAAACCCCTTCGATTTGGAAGGGTGCTTACAAGGTAGCCCAGGCATTTTGGTGGAATATAGAAGTCGATACTGTAGATGCCGAGTGAACAAGGGTGTGCGATACGGAGAGCCCGCTATTCAAGAGTATTTGTAAGGATCGAGAAGCGTTCGTTGGGGGATTATGATCATTAAGGGTATCGGCGTCGAATTCGGCTCCTGGCAAGGATGATGTTCAGAGAAGAGCTCGGTGGTTGTATCAACATGATCGGGGCCCAGGACAGTTCTATTTACATGTGTGCGGGGCGAAGTCGGTCGAAAGTAGGGCGAGAGTATGTGGTGTCGACGAAGCTTCGAATGCTGACAGAGCTACGGCAGTAGAAATGTTATGGACGTGAACGAACTTCTGTGATTACATACGCAGCATCTTGGTGGTGGTGGTGGTGTTGCTGCTGCTGCTGCTTTTTGGGCGGTGGGATGTTTTACTGTACATATCTAGTGGGCGTTTTGCTTAGTCGTTGCTGAATGACGGTGCCTCGGCAGGAAAATGGCCCGGCCGACTCCCCCACACTGGCTATCCGTATATCTCGACCTCTTCTGAAGCTTTAGTATAAGTTAGGATAAAGACTACCTAGAGATCCCAGTGATTGTGCATATACTGACTGTACTGACCTTTCGTAACTCTCTCATACCGTATGAGTGACTTCCTTTATATGTCTTAAGTGTGCGTATGTTGAAGTTTGTGTCAGATAATAATGTATCATGTTGAAGAACTGATATTCTGTTAGATTGCTTATTTGAATGCTTCTTCCACAAGGACATATGAATCATTGACGCCAGGGGATTAAAGTATAAATTGATGAATCTATCAACAAGAATTTATTGTTGTTGATTGTTGAATGCAAACAATAGGTAAGCTCTGATTAGGTAGGTAGATGGGCATTTACTACAGAGTTAATAGGTAACCTAGTTAAACGGGCTGTTTGTGTTGAAAACGCAAGTCGGGAATAGCCAAAGTTTAATTCAATTCATTCCATTTGGACTTACCTTCCTCTCTCTCTTCCTGGAGAAGTGGCCCGTGCGCACGCGACAACCTCAGCATTGTCATCAACCAATGACTGTCATTGCATCAATATTGCCTACATACTTCTAGTCATTTGATTGAATTGAGCCTCATCGGCCATTCGAATCCAGGACTCTCGTCGCAAACTCAAATCTAGTGCCCCTTCCCTCAATGGTCCCTGAATGAAGCCTCTCTGATAACCCCAGAGCAGGTTCAGGGAGGGGGCTTTCGCATGTCGCGACCGCGCGCTGGCCACTGACAAGCTTGGGCTGAAGCAATCCCAAAGCATCGCTATCGCTGCCCTATTCAACCATCCATATTATCGCTTCGCATCGCCTCTCAGTCGCGCTGCAGCCCATGCTGTGAAACGTATCACAGTGTTACTCGAACCAGCCTCAGTCCGCTTGCTCAAACTTGTTTCGGCTCAGCGGTGGCCGCGCTTGAGCATCTCATCCTGCTGATCAAGTCTGCTCTTCTTTGGCATCCCGCAACTTCTATAGACGGCATAGACTTGCATAATCCGTACGAACTCTCCATTGTTCTATTTTCAGGATAGTGTCCTGTTTGGGTTGAAGCTTCTCTTTGCGCACTTTGCTTCGCTTCCTCAGTCATGCCCAACACGGCTCCTGGCCAACCTCGGCCAGACGAGGCTCGATGTTATAACTGTGGTACTGCTGGTCACTGGGCCATAGCATGCCCAGAACCTACGCGAGAAACTCCAGCGTAAGTATACATTTTCTCCGAGTTCCATCGCGGACTTTCATGCCTCACAGGTCTTAACTCGATGATAGTGGTCTTGCAGCTTGGAGGAACTCTAATACTCCAGGGCATGGTGGCAATAGGGATCATCATGGCGGTCCAAAGAAGCCCAAAGGGCCTATTATCACCAAATACACACCTTCACCCGTACCAGCACCGGCACCAGGAGTGAATCGATATGGTCCGCCTCCAGGTTACGGTCCTCCGCCTGCGCCTTATCCGGGAGGACCTCCCTCGTATCCTCCCCATTACCCTCCATACGGGAGCTCAGCATCGAGTTATGCGCCTGGGTACTCACCTCCAGGCTATTCTAACCCTTATCCTCCACCTTCTTACGGTGGTCCTCCCCCGGGTCTACCGGCGCCTCCTCAAAGACCACCGGGCACTTATGCTTCTCCTCCACCACCTCCTCAACCTCCAGGACCATCACCGTACCAGCGCCCTTACGGACCTCCTCCGCCGCATCAAGATCACACACCATACGCCCATCAGCCTCATTATCCTTACCCTCCGCCTGCTTCAGCACCATATGGGCAGCATGCTCCACCGCCATCATATCCACCTCCATTCCCCCCTCATAGTGCACCACCTACTTATGGACATCCGCCACCTCCTAGGCCTCCTGCTCCGTCTCCAGCACCCTCGAAAGCATGGGCGAACCGATCATCTGGATCCCCTCCCATACCGCGTCAAAGTCCTGCCTCAACTTTATCTTTGCCCGCTTCGTTACCCCCGAAGCCTCCTTTGCCCCCAAAACCTCCACAGCCTCACCAGCATGGACAACCTAACAGAGGTCGTCGAGACTTTTCTGATCATTCTCGCGATCACCGGAACAAACGCAAGAACGATCGACATAATCGTAATCACGACAATCGACAAAAGAAGAACCAGCATCACCCTCGACAAGAACAGAAACCACAAGACGGCAACAGTAGACGGTCTGATTCCAAAACAACCAATCTACCCAAGCCTCTTCCGTCTCCAAAGCAAGATGAAAAGACCCCTGTCACCCCTGCTAAGCAAAAGTCAAGTACACCTTCAGGGACACCTGAAACTAAAAAGGCTCAAGTTGAAAGTCCTATACCTGATTCATCACAGAGACCAGAACCAGAACCGTTGGCAGAAAATGTACCCGAGAAGGCTACTGAAGACGAGTGGGAATGGGAAAAGAAGACCATCTTCAAGGAGGCAGAATCCCATCACCCTCCTGATGAAGTTGGCAAGCCACTGCCTGCAGAGTATAATGACGAGGTGCTTCTTCCTAGAAAATGGGATGCGAAATGCATCGAATCGGTCTATGTCCAAGCTGACAATATCGAGGAATACGTCAAACCGATACACGAAACACCGTATTGGCCGAATGTCGAATCCGACCCCGCGTTTGTACGGGATGGTAAGCTTCCTAGCGGAGATCCCGTCTCTGAGCTCCCACCAAGAGTCGATGTAATCGCTCGGAGTGAAAGGTCCGAAAGTGGGGAGGTTCTTGAACAACACCCCAAACGAGGTCATTCAGATGACGATAATTCTGTTGAACGACCATTGAAGAGACAAAGATCTCAGAGCTCTTCCAATGCGAATCGCAAAGGACCGCACGACGCACGTCCCGGCTCACGAGATACCTACGAGCCCAAGAGGTTTAAATCACGTCGTGATAGCTCCGAATACCGGTCAACAAATTACCGTGATGTCGATGACCATCGGCGATTAGACCGGCACTATCGAGATCGAGATAGAGACCGCGGTCGTAGCCGCAGTCGCAGTCGTGGTCGTAACCGTAGTCGAAGTCGCAGTCGAACGCCAACCTCACGAGACTCTTCGGTGTCAGCTGCATCGTCCGGGTTGGATTCCTTGGAAGCCGAGTTGCTAGGACGGGATTCCAAGGCAAAGACACCTGAAGAGTCCCCGAGGCGGAAACAGTCAATGTCAGGATTGAAGCCCAAACGCCGTCAGACGAAGCTCGATTCGGCCTACAGGTAAGCCACATGGTACCCTGTAAACATTTCCAGCTAACATCAGAACAGCCGTCGGTGGTAAACCAAGTGTATCACACCCTTTGTGTGCTATTGTCCTTCTCAACCTTGACCGGTACTTGATATTTTCTTTGTTTTACTCCCCAACTTGGAACCGCAACTCTCAAGTTGTACATGTTCCTGTACCTAGGCCAGGCACTGTCCCTTACATTTTCCTTTCAATTACTTCAATTTGGGCCATGGTTCAACCATCGTTTTGGAATGGCGCTTAGGTTTCGGGTATTATATTAACGATCATCATGACCAAGGTGCATGGCTGGCGTATATCATTCACGAGGTATGCGTGGATCGTTCTTAATCTGACTATTTTCATCTGTCCGTGCTTGAGATCCCTTTCTGTCATTATACCGACCGTTCGAACCTCAGCTACGCTGTTGGCATTACGAGGCTATTCATTCGATGCCTTGTTGGTGCGTCATCGACCAACGTTCTGTGCCTGGCCGTCCCTTTGCACCTTTCTGTTTTGTACTTGGATCCACTGAAGTGAATGTCTCAATTTTTAGTTCTTGCATTCGTAGGTCAGTATTTAGAGGAACATCGTCTGATGGACCACATACATTCCATGTATGCATGGCCTTGTGCCAGTACTCCTGGTTTCTGTTCGGCGCTACAATCTTGCAGTACAGTATACGAAATAGCTCAGACGTAGACTAACTAGAGCATGCTTAGTTTCAGCACATATTATTTACTAGAATCAATGTCAATGGGCCATGAGCTGTTTGTAATCGACTTTTCCTAATATGGCATAAGACGATGCATTGCCGTTGAGATGGATTGCTGGCACTGCGCAACTGGACGAAGAAAGAATATAGCTACGGCCAATCCTTGCCAGTATGCTTCGTGACTACTGTCAGAATAAAATGACGCTAGACTAAATAGCCACATATGAAAAGATAGGTAACTAGAGATATGTTCTCTATGAACTCGCTGACTCTTGGTGCCCACCTTACTAGCATTATTTAACAGACATGGTAGAGAATTCAGAAGTAGTCATTTACGTATGTTATGTCTATACACAGGCATTCCGCCGTGCTATACTATTGGTTCAGAACTCGACGTCAAAACCTTCTATTGCTGCCAGACAACTTGCGACTACCTTATCAGCCAACGGATCAACGAGTCTGATCCATCTTATCTTGACGCCCAATCGAATGTAATCGGTGAGTGTAATGTTATCCCCCATTCATGATGTCAATGCCGAGCTTTGAGGAAAAGATCAGTCACCGCATCCGCGGCCATACATGAGATCGTCTCTCACCAACAGGGACGACGGACGGCTATGACCGCGGATTCTAATTCCGTCAACGAGAATTTCAACTCCTCCTCCCGAGACAGAGGGGGAAATAATGATGCAGTTGGGGGTATCACCCCCACTTCCTTTTTGCCATTCCGTTTTCTACTTCGTGCCTCTGTTCTCTATTGGTAACAAGCATGCCCTTATCCTATCAAGGAGATACATACATACATACATAACGGCCTCAGATCTAACCAAGATAATACAAGGCAGGTGTATACTACATACTAGGTAGATGAGGGGTACCACAATGTATGCATTGAGGAGAAAAGAGAAATCTTGGCTTCTATGCGGTGTAACCTTGATCTAACACGAAAGTGAGATTTGTCCTACACGTGTGCGACACAACTCATTGCCGTTGACCTCGCTTCTTTTGCTCAGACCTTTGAAAATACGGGGTTGATGGTTGATAACGATACGTAGGCGTAATCTCGCAGGACGCCAAAAGGTGGTCAGGTGTCTCGGCCGAGATTTCAAGCTCAAACCACTTTCGTCGAAGCTGCATGTTCTCTAGTTCTTCTAGTCAGTGGAGCAACCGGTCTAGGACCCTTGGGATATCAATGGATGTCTTGGTCCGAGTAGAGTTTGGACAAATCACACCTGCAGACTTGATCAACGCTGCCGCCGACAGAACCGGGTTCACTGTGATTGGGACTTGCAGGTAAAATGATGAGGTGAAGGCGAATGAGTAGGATAGGTCATGTCAGGCAGGTCAGGTCAAGTGGTATTATAAAACTACTGTCATCTAAGGTTCACGTAGTATAGATGGTGGGTCTGCTGATAAATCCCATGTCCAGAAAAGCAGCTTGTTGAACTCGGTGAAGCCATCGTGAGATTCGACTGGTCTAGAACCGGCATCTGCGAAGACAACCACCCCGACGCCGAACACCTCTATTCTTTTGGCATTGAATTGTGAACAGCTGGTCAAAACACGCGGCGTTCCTCTAAGTCATTAGCTAATTCTTTGGTACTCCGAGCTTGCAACCGAACTGAACCCTAGGATAAAACACAAGAGTCGACTTTTGCTCCGACGCTAAAAATACACCACATTGTATATAGACGGGAACCAGAAACACCCCGTAACCAAAAACATCATATCATTTTTTAAACGATCAAGTTCTCAAATCCCATCCCCCGTAAATCATGTAGCCAGTTGACATTATCAGTGCCGCGTGTATCTTGCATCGCCCATGTTGCCTTGAGCATCTCAATTGCCGTGAACAGGTACCCCCACGGGCAAATCTGCCAAATTGACAACAACCGGGACAGGGTCCATGTGCGTCTTTCAGGGTCTCGTGTCTCAGCCCCTGCAACAAATGTTGGCCACGAAGAGGCCTTGAAGTATGGGTCGTTCTCGTCAATAAGAGCTAAATTGCTCAAAACGTCTTCAAGCAGAAAATCGGTATCAATGGACCGTAACGACCGAACTAGTGGTAGCGCTTGGAGGATGTACAGGCATGCCGCTGACCGGTGTGCTGCGGCTAAACGGACTCGACTATCGAGGTCCTGGGTAAGGTTATGCTGCCGCAAGTAGTCCGCCCAGCCTGCAATATCAATAGCAAGAGCTTCGTCTACCAGGGCGAGTGCTTTATCTGCCACTCCCAAACACTGGTCAGTCCAGGGCACTTCGTGAGACAGCTCGGACGCGGAAAGTATAATGTTGAGAATCTCTGGAGGGCAAGACAAATAACTCGTCAGTTCTACCCGTTTCATGACAGGTAGGAACTGAAAAGCTTGCCGTGCAACCCGGGCAGCAAGCCCTCCCGAGGTCAACGTCGAGCCAAGAATATTATAGCTATGAAAATATCAGTACCCACTACAAGTGCCAGGCGAATTGCACTTACATGAAGCTGTCAGTAATGACCCGGTCCCGCAGCATTCTACTAGATGCGTCGGGGTTACTATCCGGGTTAAGAAGTGCCATAATACTGGTAGCGCCTTCGAGGTGGGCCCTCCAGCTCTGATTATCCGACTTGTCCAGATCAATCAAATCAAACTTGATGAAAAAGTGCATGGCAGCCAGCGCCACCTCACTACCTGCCGGATCAAGGGTGTCGAGCACCTCTCTAAGGTGGCTCATGGCCTTTTGTTTAGCCGTCAGGGCATCGATAAGAGCTTGGTGAGTTACGAGATCTTTTGAGCGTAGCACAGAGAGGTAATCGCCAGGATTGGGGATGCCAGTGGGGATCTTGGTGACGCGGCGAAACACATTGGACCAGTGGATAGCTGAAGTTGCAATAAGAACTTGAAAAAGAAGCGGGTGCTTCCGCGTCAAGGGTATCAGCTCGCGGAATGGATTGCTCTCAGGTGTGTCTCGGACCACGAGATCCTTGCAAACGCTTTCGGAGACTGGAACTCGCATTAGTATGTATCAATTAAGGTAACGACTAGAGCCAAGACCTACAATGCGCTAGGTAGAATCGTGATGTGCGGTCAAGATCCTGGAACAATGGGTCTGTAAGTGCAGCGGGAGAAGGCCATGGCATGTTGGCATCGCTTGAGGGCGCAGATTCGTCATTCCGTGGGGTCGGTTGCTGTCGATGTCGCTTCAACTCCTCTGCCTCTTGGGCAGCCTGCTGTGCTTGCTGGACCAAGCGCGCCAACGGGTGCTGATCGCTGTAGTCAGGTTGAGGTTGGGGTCTCGGGCGGTCATGATGATGGCCTTGACCTGGTTGATGGTAATGTCCTGGTGGAGAGACAGATGCGGAAGAATCAGAGTCGTCGGGTAGCCTCCGGCCTGGGGGCGGATTGACATTGCCGTGAGAATCAATGCCTTGAGTCCAAACGAATACCTTGCCATACCCGAGGCATTCCTGCCCTGAAACCGCACATTTGTGGCATGTCGGCCATGAGCGGTCGCAGCGCAGGCGTCGGCGACGGCAGTTGTGACACGGTTTGGTGTTGCTTGGCGGCATGCGCCGGGTGCTGACAGAGCAGCTTGACAGGTCTGTCTGGTGCTGGTGTTTTGTCCTAGGATTTCACTAGGTCCAGGTCGTGCTCGAGCTCTCTTGTGGGGGGCGAGACAGCGGTTTGGATATGACGATCGAGTCGTTACAGAAGGTTCATGATGAACTGAGACAAAGAGATTGAATCCAGGTGCACGATGTACTGGCGCAAGGCGGGGGGGTAAGACGAGCCTGATAGTAAGGTAGGTACTAAGGTAGGTAGGTAATGATGATGAATGAAAAAAGGTTGTGACGGAAGAGAAAAGTAATGGATGGAGGAGATGGAATGTAGAGGTAGGTACCTTAAAGCTAAGGTACAGCAGTAGGTAGACAAACAAGGTGGGAGGAAAGATGATGGAGGGGTAAATGGAAGAAGGTGCGACTATCTTTCTCTATACGTTAGTTAGTTCCATGAATCCAGTCCAGAGAATCGGTAGGCATGGTTTGTTGCGATTGGACTAATTGACAAGGCCATCACTGTGCATACTAGAGAATAACAACTAATGCCACCTACCTAACTTAGTACTTAGTATCTACTAGATAACGGCGAAGCACGCAATGACAAGGAACAAACCAAATCCAGATTGAGCTTCGTCTCGGTATAGAACATTCTATGGATGAACTGGAGCCGAAGCCTACCTACCTAGTAAAAGATGCTGGTTACATGCACCCGTAAGAAGGACCAGGATCTTGTAGACTAAAGAGAGAGAGGTACGACACAACCCAGCAAGGTATAGTATAGTGTACAGTGCTAGAGGAGATCTCATGACTCGGTTCCAATCAGAGTTGACAGTAGTAGCCCCCAACATCTCGCATAGTAGTATGTAATTGTATAAGTCACCCCATATCAGATTACAGCATATACCCCCAATAAGTCCAATGCTCGCCTTGTCTTGCCTTGCCTTTTTTTTTTTCTCTCTCCTCTTTGTCTCTTTCAACTCCAATCCTAATAGGTAGCTAGGACAAGACCAAGCCCCACGTTCACCTAACCCAATACCCCGACTAAAGCCGATACCGTCGCTCCCCCGAAAGGGTAACGAAACGACATATCGTGCAGCCGAACCGCCGGGACCTGCATCATGGGTCTTCCTTCAGAGTCGGCAGAAAGCTTGTCGTTTCTGGGTCCAAATGGGACCGTCCAGCCAGAAGTGACACAACGGCCCAATTGGGAAATCAGTTGTCCTTCGAAGCCTTGTTCTTTTTCTTTTTCTGTTCTTCCACGTCCTTGTTTTTTTTCTTCTATTGTGAGGGGAACCCTGAGATGTTTCCCCCCCTTCTATGCGTTGGAGATCGTGATGGATCCCACCGCCAACGGAGCTTATAGGCCGTCATGGATGGCACTACATACACTACCTATGCTATGATCCGCATGCGGCCTTGACTAGGAACTTTCCTTCTACAGTGATATTTGTACTAGGCGTTGCTTTTGACATGACTCTTTCTCTCCAATTGTAACTTTAGCCTCTAACTAACATAGACGATAAGAACCGACTATCTATTGCTATTATCGTTTAGTAACGATACTAAGGAATCATTTTGGCATCTCCGGTCTGGCCCTAATCGAGATCCAGTTAAGTATGCTCTCCAGCCATCTCCAACTAAGTCGAGTGGCAGGTTGCTGAGCTAGTCCGGCTGCCCGGGTTTATTTTGATCGCAGAAGCCTTGGCTTCTCCTCATAAGGCTCCTCCCATCCTCTCAACAACTCCACCAAGAAATTATCATGATGGACCCTTCACGATACCTAGTTAGATTCCTTCACCTTGCTCACCGTACTTATTTCCCCTCCGTAATCTATTCAATGGGTCAAATTGCATGAATTGGCGGGGACATACTCATTATGATGGGATTTGACTCAAAGGTGGCTTCTCGTGAACCTTGAGCTGGACAACATGTTCTTACCACCTTCGCTTGGGTCGTCGTTGATCCCATTCAAGCCCACTCAGCACAGTATCGTGCCGGTCCCCTAGCCCGTGTACGAGCCCACAGTCTGGGGCGATAGGGCGACTCCGAACCTGAGAAAGCGGAGCGCAAGTCAAGACCGGCTGACACAAGGAGACTAATGGCAACAACAATTTAAACAACGCTCATAAATTCTGACTTTTCGTATCTCGTTCTGATATCTGCCTTGCGGCATCTCTAGTATCGTTGGTGCCTCGCCAAGCTGCCAGCCAACGTCAGTGCTCTGCCCGCACACGCGTTTTCATGCCGACTGACAACTCTGGACACTACATTATTTTTCATCATGGCTGTTTGGACTATCGTGTCCGCCATTGGCATTTTCAGACCCAAATTCTATAGATCTCCCACTCATTGATGTCTCGAAGCTGTCCATTTTTATCGCCGGCATTTCTAGTTCAGAATGTTTTTCACTCGGGCGCTTGAGAACCTCATCGTCAACGTTTATGACGTTGTGATCTGCTCGCTTGCCACATTGTGAAGACTGTTGACCACGTCAGCGTATGCAAAGAATGAAAATCACTGACAAGGACTCACCTGATATCTTCTCGCTCATCGGCATCAGCCGGGCCATTTGTAGGTCCAGAGCTGACGACTACGTTTCCACCCTCATCACCGCCAGCCTTGATTTCTGTCAAGGCTGCCTTGGCCTTTCGCTTGCCGTTTCGGAGATCGCTCAGGTGCTCGAAATATCCTTCGGGAACTTCTGTGACATACCGGCCACAGAAGACACCGACTTCAAAGTCCTCAACCTTGCTTGCGGTTTCGGCAGCCTCCATGCAAGCAGCCTTCAAGCCGTCCTTACCGTCAAGGTCCTGGAAGATAACCTCGTCGGCGCCAATATAGTCGGCAATCTCTTGTGTCGTTCGGCCATGAGCAACCAGGTCTTTTGAAATGTTAGTAATTGTAACTTCAGAAATGGATCGGAGAGTTTCCTACCAATTGGATCCGCAAGATCAATACCGTACTTGAGAACTGTTAGCATCATTCTCAGGCAAAGCAATTAGGCCGAACTTACAATGTGAGGGTGAATGCATTCGGGGGAGGCTGAAACAAAGATGACCTTGACAGCACCGGCATCCCTAGCCATCTGAACAATTTGTCGTGATGTAGCTATTTCAAGTCAGTATTGGTGTGTAATTTACATAAAATGGGTTGCTTACTTCCACGGACGACACTGTCATCCACTATAATCAAGTTCTTGCCGCGGAACTCGGAGTCGATAGGTGAAAGCTTTCGGCGGACGCTCTTCATTCGGAGAGCTTGGTTGGGGAGAATGAAGGTTCGTTGGACGTATCGGTTCTTGATGAGAGCAGTTACATATGGCTTGCCAAGCTTTTCAGCAAGAGTAGCAGCGGCAATGTTACTTGTCTGCAGAGAAGTTAGTTCCTGTGAAAAGGAGGAAAGGTGCATGCTGCGGCATAGCATACCTCGGGTACTGGAATAACTAGAAGATGTGTTAGCGTGATTTAAAATAAGAAATTGTTGAGTACCACATACCAGCATCAATCTCTTGAACTCCCTTCTCTCCAAGAACGTCACGGATCTTCTTGGCCAGCTTCTCTCCCATGTTTTGTCGGCTGCGGTAGACAGAGATGCCATCCATGGTCGAGTCGGGGCGAGCGACGTAAACGAACTCGAAGCAATCGGGGGTGTAGGGTCGGTCGTTGATGATCTGGCGGAACTTGGGTTCACATCCCTTTTGCAAAAAGCAGGCTTGTCCAGGAAGAATGTCGACAATGTCCTCGAAGCCAAGTTGCTTGAGGACAACAGATTCGGAAGCGACCATGTAATCTTTGGTACCGGAGAGAGTAGCGGAAGCTCGAGAACCAATGCAAAGGGGTCGAATGCCGTTGGCGTCACTTTTCCTAATTAGACCTGAGATATATTTTGAGCCATTGGCATAACTCACCGGAAAGCGAGGATACCGAAGCCCGCGATCATAGCAGTGCAGGCAAAAGCACCCTGGCACTTGGAGTACACATCGCTGAGGGCAGTAAAGATATCGTCCGAGTTGGCGCGAGTCTTGCCGAGTTGCTGGAGTCCGTGTGCGAAGATGTTGAGACTATTGATACTAATCAGTCATCGTGGTTCGAATAAATGCCAGCTGCGATTACGCACAGGAGTTCCGAGTCGGAATCGGAGTTGACGTGTCGGTGAGCTTCCTCGTCGAGGAACTTTCGGAGGTATTCGGTGTTGACGAGGTTGCCGTTGACGCTCATGGAGATTCCGAATGGCGCATTGACATAGAAAGGCTGAGCCTCAGATCTTTAAACTGCGGTCAGTTGTGCACATAGCGTATTTGCGGTCACACATACGCAGAAGCGGTACCCATGGTAGGGTAGCGAACGTGTCCCAGGCCTGAAGAGAGTCAGTTCTTGTATCATCATGTGTGTCATGTTGCCATACCCATGTATCCGGGCAGATGCTCAAGTCGTCGGCCATCAGCAAAGACCTTGCTGGCCATTCCCAGGCCCTTGCACTGGGAGACTCTTCCACCCTGGCAAACAGCAATGCCTGCCGCATCTTGTCCTCGCTATTCCTGTTATCAGCATTCGTGGCTTCGAGGTTCGGGATTCGATGTGCAATTGCTTGCGATCGGTGACTAACATGTTGGAGGTAATACAAAGATTCGTGCAGATCGATAGCGGCGGAAGTGGCGTCCTGGTCGCCCAGCTGTATAGACAGTCAGCATTTGTTTGCATGTAATGCATCACTCTTTTTTTTTCTTTTGCTCTTTTGGTAGGGCACTTCCGTCTCAAGTCCGAGCACGGGCAAGGGTCTCACTGAGCGCGGGGGAGGGGCAATAGGAGAGAAGGACTCGAGACTCACCAAGATACCCGAAACACCACACATGTTGAATATCGTGTCACGTCGCGGTCGTGGAGAGATTGAAGAGAGGAACAGTCGAGTGTCTTTACACTCAGTCTAAAATTTGGCTTGTGCCAGAATGTGTAACCTTTTGGAAAATTTTTCCTAAATGGTCGCGACGATATCGGTCATTTTTTTGCGACCACAAATCCTGCGTAGGCGGGGTATTGGTCAAGGCGGGCCGGAGAATGATCCGCAGTGGTGGGCTCCCCCCCAAATGTGCCTTGCTTTAGTGGACCTTCATTTAAATCAGTGGCTTTTGTCATACTCTGGGTATCAATCAAACCCCGATTTTGAGTACCTACCTATTTGTCTTTTCTCGGTCTACTATTAGCAACACGGTTTGGTGATGATTATCTGAATGTATTCATTACTTTGCCTCTGTTGAGCAGGAAATACGTTTTCTAATGACTGGTTGATCGCTGCGTGTTATAACAACCAATGGCAGCACGCAAATGTCAACGTGTGTAAGTGAAAGTCCAAAGTACAAGTTCAGGTAGTATATCTGCCCAGCAGTAGATAACGAATTATACCTAAAGATGGATATCCAAATATCTACATACAGGGCCATTAATACCGCATTGGCATACTTTTCATGTCAACTGACTACTCCCATGTTGCATGCACTAGCACATTTCTGCAATCAAGCTTCATTAATACCTTGCCTTTTGAACTCACGCTACAGATATAGTGAGTGGGCCTTTGTTCAACCAGTCAACCATTTTCTTTCATATATAATTCTCTTCAGATACATCTTTCAATTTCAAATCCCAAGAATGCTACAAGCTGTGCGGTGTGATGGTTTATAAAGGTAACCCTAAATAAAAAGAAAAAAGACTCGGAGAATGTGCAAAAACTATTATTACCTTCAGAGCACAGAGGTCAAAGCGAAGGGTACGGTCAGTGAAAAGCCCACATGACTGGGGTTTACGGAAAACTTCAACAAATGCCGATGTTAAAGCAAGAGTACAGCACTGTACTGACTAATGGGAAACTTTGCTCTTACGAGTCACATACAGTTTCCAAATTCCTCATCTTTTTGCTGGTGATGTAATGATTACGGAGCGACCACTAGATAGGTAATATTGACAGAATTGATATGTATATAGTGAGAGAAAAGTACGATGACGGGGCAGGATGCCCATGCGTCTTTTCGTCTTGTCCAATTCCTATTCCTAAACTCTTCATAATACTATACAAAAGAAAGCTGCCAGATTCCCAACAATGTGATACTCAAGGACCAAGGCCAACGTAATCCTGGTTCGCAGTGCACAGCCAATTGCATAACGCAATGCATGTTCGATAAACATGACAGTAGACGTTCCTGGCGTACTGTCTGCAACAACACTTCGACGCTGTGAAGGTGGTAGTATCTTTTGTCTTTGACGCAGCGCTAACTATATATTCTAGATTCGCTGCATGTTTACACAAGCGAGGAATCACCTCACAAGCCCCGTTGGCTCAGTGGTAAAGCGTATCACTAGTACCTAAGACTTCAAATGATAAGATCACTGGTTCGATTCCAGTACGGGGCACGTGATTCACTGTCTATATCTTTTGTCTTTTTGTAGTTGAGATATTCGGAGGGTGGTGGTCGTGATGATTTCTCATGGTGTTGAGATACGGCGGTTGTTTTCTTTTTTAGACTATTGCCCGATTTGATCTTTACACGTGGTAGTGCGGGAACACCCGCGCTGCACCTTCCTTGTTCGTTTGCCAGAATAATTAAAGGACGGTTCTCATGAGGCCTTTGACTTTGTAGGTCTATGTATAACAACACCCAGGTAGGTAAGACAGTCATGAACCCAGTAGGGTTGTTTATATATCGATGTTTCCGTGTCCTATTGAGTACACTAGTGCAAACCTTTGTCAGCTTACCTTGTGAGTGTACAGCTATGTCGATCTCTTATCCCATCTAGAGTTAACTCTGAATATGCAGCTTTATGTATGTGTGAAACAGAAACTCATTAGCAACTGTTGATCTGTTTCACATTGGAACCAAGTCCTGCTGCAAAAAGAGATCATAAAGGCTGATGCATGAAGGGCACTATTTCGCATGTGACGTCACTCTGCATGAACCTTAAATCAGTTAAGCGAGCGTGCCGTCCCGCTCTAGAGTTACACAGCACCAAAAAAGGAATCAGAAAACTATGCGCGTCAGTATCATTTCCACCTACCTAGGTAGTGATACGATTTATCTGGGCCTGCTGGAGTAGTTCAAGTTAACTCTCAAGAGAATGTGACGGCATAACAGAGACAGGGGATACAATCCCTCCAGGCAGATTGTTCAATCAAAAGATGTTGAGTCCAGAGTTGAGTCTTGGATAATGGGTATAAAGGCTTGTGTATTACAAGAATCAACCCACCCAGAACGAAAAGTAGAAACCAACCAGGAAATTAGATCAAAGAACAACGTGTTCATGTATTCATCGTCTGGCAAATAGCTCAGACTTTCAGTATATATCCAATACGAAAGTAATTTACATAACCAAATATCCGCTGTAAACTAAACTCCCATGCCATATCTAAACCTAGAAATGTTTCGTATCACCAGCGGCCTTTGATGCCTCGCCTGTCGCATTCTCTTCGTCGTAAGAAGGGGTCCTTGAGTCGTAAGCAAGCCGGATATCATCAATCTCGTCGCCAACCTCCATCCAGCGGTCGCTGGTCGCAGCCACCGGCGAAAGCTTGCAGAGGGCATAGTAGACAAGCGTGGATACTCCAAAACCGCAGAAATAGTTGAGCTGGTAGACATGAACAGCACCAATGGGGACGTTCTTTGCGCCAACAGCATCGGCGAAACCGACAACGTTGATAACAATTCCGCAAATGTAAGCAGCATAGCCACGCCAGTTGAAACCGGCGGTATAGTAGTAAGGGCCCTCCTTGCGACCATCGTAGAGTTCCTTGACATCAATGTATCCCTTGCGAATGATGTAGTAGTCACAAACCATGACACCAGCAATAGAGCTAAGGAACACGCTGTATGCAGAAAGGTAGGTTGTGAACTGGTTGCTGTCCTTAAGGAGCTGCCAGGGGCAGATCACAAGACCAAGGCAGGCACAAATGTAACTACCACGTCGAATATTGATCCAGCGAGGAAGAAGAGCCGTCAAGTCGTTTCCCGCACTGACACTATTCGCCGCAATATTCGTCCCGAGCTGAGCTAGGGTAAATGCTGAGGCAATAAAGAAGACACCAAAGCGCTCAGCAGAGCTTCCATCGTTGATGAACTCGTCGAGCAAGTCAAGAGGGTTCCAAATGGCCCTGCCATACAGCTTCGTCGAAGCAGACGAGACGATGATACCGATAAAGGATGTAATAGCGAAGCCAAACGGAATGGTGATCAGCTGGGACCAGACGGCGTCTCTGGGCTTTTGCGCAAATCGAGAGAAATCGCTGGCGTTGACAATAAGCGTAGCAAAGTTGGAAATCGACGACATGATTCCCTTGACAATTTCCCAAGCCAAGTCGCCGCCGTGAACAGTATTGGGCTGCTTGATAATAGGACCAATGCCACCAGCACGCGAGATAGTCCAGGCGAGGAAAGTAATTCCGGCAACAGGAACAACATAGGCCTTGACGGTGAAAAGATGTCGGAGCTGGTGGACGGGAAACCATAGAGCTGGCAGAGAGCAAAACCAGAAGATAAAGAAGGAAGCAAAGTGAGCGGTATTTGTGCCAGAGTCCTCACTAAACGTGTTGGGAACGTTTTCCCATGATTTCCAGATGGATCGGATCATAAGATAGACACAGTTTCCACCAATGTAAGCTTGAACTCCATACCAGACACAAGCTATTTACTGTTAATGATGCGATACATAACTGAGAAAGGAGCAGAGACATACCCATAGCAGCACGGTTCAAAACAGGCCACAAGGCACCCCAAATACCAAAAGAGCTTCTGTTAATAACGGGGAAACTGATGTGGTAGACGGCACCAGGTCGCGCATTAATGGCGACAAAGATACCAGTAACGCTGTAACCAATCCAGACACAAAGCCAGGCCTGCCACCATGAAAGTCCATTAACGATCATGGCTGACGAAATCATCCAAGTGTTGATATTGAAAGAATCGGCAATCCAGAAACCAACAAAGTTCCAAGGACCCCATTGTCGACGCTCCTTCTCGACTGGCTTGAGATCATGGTTCGTAAGCTGTGTAAGAGATTAGTACAGCTCGGTCTCGCAGATCGCAATGCATTATATGCCCTGGTTATGGGGCCAATAAAGCTTGCGAGGCCTTCATACCATAAGTTGTGTGCTTGTCAAGCCAGGTTCAGTCTCGACGGCGACCTTATCGGCAAAGACTTTAAATCTTGATCTGGTTTCCATGGTGTCGATATGTGGTAGGAACGGAACAAAACGGTACGATGTAGCGATAAAGAGAAAGAAAAGTTAAAGAAGCTTCTGAGTGAGATCTAAGAGCAACTTTAAAAGCAATTGACTTTTGTGATGTATCGCAACTCCAATGGCTTTGGACGAAGGGGGGGTTATGACGTGCAGGTGACAACGTAAGGCTGGTTGGTGGACTAGGATTAAATCCAAGTAAGAACAGACCCCAAAGACGAAAGAAGAAGAATATGTGACGGCAATCTTGTCTAGATAATATAGTAATAGTAATAGATGGACTGATTGAGAGGGGATCAACTGGATCTTCTCCGCCACCGTTCTTGTCTTGAAAAACGCGGTTGTCGAGGGTGACGGGCAAGCTTGGTATTTATGGTTTGATGATTGAGATTGGGGTCCCCCCCATTCAAATGCGATGGAGGTTCATGTACAGATATGTCCACTGTAATGTATGTCCAGCCCGGTTATCAGCAGCCACTATCAGTATGATCGTCATCCCCAGACCCGACCGTTGGTACTGTAGATAACTAGCCGGTAACGTAGTATGTACCAGGATCCTCCGCCGGCGGCCACATTTGACTGTGGTTGGTTTAGTTGAAGGAGTAAGTACTTTGCATTTCCGGTAGTTGAATCTGTTTTTTGTTTTTTATCTCGTGTGCAACTGACTTTTGTATCTCATTTTCAGACAATAGTCATCACTGAAGATGTCCCAAAGTTGGTTGGCACTGCCCACATAAGGCCACCTGTACCCAATTCATTCATCGACATCTCGTCAAGCATCCATTACCAAGGTAGGTACGTATATGGATGCTTCTATCGGCACGAAAGAGCAATGGATGGATGTTGGTTGCGGAGAGATGAGTCGCGAGGTACAAGGGACCCAAGCCGTGTTTTAGTGGGTGCCCCCACTATGAGACTTTAAATCCATGGAGAAAATGCTTGGTATCACCATACGAGTGGTTGTGGGAGCGTCCTTCGACTCACATTGACGTAGACGGTTCCCCGATATCACATTATTTTCTGGATAAAATGACCTATAATCTTTTTTTACTACAGCATTCAGTTGTAAAAATTAGAGAAGTAGAGAGAGAAATCAAGGCAAATATGGATGCATCGCATAGGTACGGCTTGGTAAAATGCCATGCATCCATGCAGATGGGATGCTATCAAAGCCAAGTGAGCCACAGCCAGAGCCATCCATGCCACAAGAGGGGCGATTACCCCAGGCGGATATAAACGAGGTTATATAATTGGTCACTAACATTTCCTTATCATTGTGGACGATGCGACTGAGATACCGGTACTCACGCCCAGAACCAAATTGAGCTTAGTCTTGAACTGTATAATAAATTTATTACTCGATCTCATCGAGTCAACTCTTCATCTAGACCCAGATTCCCTCTCTGCAGGAGCTATCTGTCCTATCATGTCTACCTATCAACAAACCTCATCCTTAATTCAGTAGTCAACGAAATACTATCTCATTGTCAACAGCCTAAGTCATTGTATTTCGGTTTTTACCCGAAACTATTCTATGTCGCATGATCTCTTTGAACCCCCTCTTAATCTAGAGTTCCATTGCATCGCATTTTTCTGCTTGATATGGATCGTATCGGCGTTACAGTAGTGAAGTACCTACCTAGGTAGTCTAGAACCCCTACCAGACCCGTTACAGTGGCTCGCGATGGCTTTCGGCTTCAACGCAACTTGGCCGTTTTCCCCGTTATTCTTACAACTCAGTTTCCTGAAACGATTATACCGCCGTAGCTCAGATGCCGAATGCTACTCCGGTATTGTTCACCGATGTGTCATGATAATACTGTACTCGACTGACATCAACGCAAGCACCTGCAGGTGTCATGTCGGTATATCCGTAGAAGCTCGAATAGCACCGAGAACATCACGGCACTGAAACAGATCTACCAAAACTTTTGGGTCCATACTGGGCTAGAATCTTTCCTTACCGGGAAGATGCGAAACGTCAGCCTGTCGGTCCGTCGGTGCAATACTCGCAGCTGCTGCATTGGCGTCTACACATACTGCAATAAGTCGTGCGTAATGCACAACACCTATGACTTGATAAACCCATTCAAATTTGCCATGGACAAGCTGCACTGGAGCTTTTCACAATACGAAAGTGTATACGAAATGCACGCGAGAATCGGATTAATCATATGTCTAGTTGTATCGGTCCGCATTCGCAACTGTGGATGGGTCATCACAAACAGCCTCATACGATCTGATGGTGTTTGCGGCAAAACGAAATGAAATCCCGAGCCTAGGACATAAATTCGCAGCTTATATTACCTCTGGCATTATCAAGTATTCGTGTTCCATTCTTTAAGAATGGGTCGATTTGCCGTTTGTGTTGAGAGGTACGCCAAATGAAGCAATGCCTCCATATTCAGGTTTAGGGTAAGCGATCTTGTACATGGCTACTTCTTTGATCTTTGATCTACATAAGTATAGTTCTAAATTGAGTAATCTGTTTCTTCTAGGAACGCATGGTATCTATCAAGAACCAAGGTGAACAGAGTCATGCCTCAATTCAAGTCGATTGATAGAGACAGGTATAGGAAAGCCATCTCAACTGGATATTTGAGAACAAGCTTATACCTTCAAATGACAATGCCATCATGATTGGTCATTCTGACAAGTGAGTCAATGTTGACCTTTTCATAATAATGAACAAGAGATCAACAAATATTCTTATTCAATCAGTGGTTGTTCAATACTTATGAGGCTCTGCTAGCGTCATGGCTCAGCCAGGAGAATGTTCTAAGAAGCAAAAAAAGGGGTCCAGATAGGCAAAAGGAAAACACGTGAATGAATCGAAAACTCCTGCCCCGCGATATAGGAAAGAAAACATTTGCTTGGCGATTGCAACCGGATATCTTATTACTATTACTACTAAAAATACTTAAAACAACCGCCTACTACAGGGAACAATTTTCATTGATCTTTATCTAATTACAGAGCAAATTATCACGTTGAGCATCTACTTTGGATCCTAAATACCTACCTAAATTAATACCTTCTTCCTTGGCTTCCAGGTTGCTCTTCCTCGGGACCCGCTTTTTGTTTGTGTCCCCCCCACCATCGTCACCAATTCCGCTTCTTTCTCCCCGCCAACCTCAACTTTTTCATCACATCTAATTACCAAACACACCAAGTCCTTGATCTGCAATCATGGAGGACCAGTTGGTGCAGATTCTTTCCAATACCCAAGTAGCCGACCAAGGTCCTAGGCAACAGGCCGAAATCGAGCTCAAGCGCGCACGAACGAATCCCGCCTTTCCTCTGTCTCTCGCCAATATCGCTGCCCATACCTCGATTGAAACAAACATCCGCCAGTCTGCACTTTCCAACCTGCGACTCTTTATTGAGGGCAACTGGAGCAATGATGATCTTGACGATGGGCCTCTAATCCCCATCTCCGATGAAGTCAGAGGCCAGCTCAGGCAGGTCCTGCTCGACTTGGTCTTGAGCCAGGAAGAGGACCGCAAAGTCAAGATCTCTGCCAGTTATGCAGTCGGAAAGATCGCTGTGCACGACTTTCCTGAACAATGGCCCAGCCTGCTTCCCACGGTTCTTTCCGTCGTCCCAGCCGGCACCGACGCCCAGCTCCACGGTGCCTTGAGATTGCTCAACGACATAATCGAAGAGAGTTTGACCGAGGACCAGTTCTTTTCCATGGCCCAGGACATTGCCAAGGCCCTCTCCGATGTCGCTTTCAATGAAAACCGAAAGCCTATGCACAGAGCGCTTGCCATTTCAATCCTCCGAGGATGCTTCGATCTTCTTAACATGATCAAGGAGGACTACGCCAAGGAGGTCCGCACATTTGCTGACAATCTCCTTCATCAATGGAACCCTTTCTTCGTCACTGTGATGAAGAGCCGCCTCCCCGAAGCCAACCTCGATAATGGTACCCAGCCCGATGCCTGGAGCAATATCATCGCGCTCAAGCTCCAGGTTGTGAAGACGCTCATTAGAATTAGACGTGTCTTCCCTAACCTTCTCCTACCCCAGAGCACTGTGTTTTTCAGTGCCGTATGGGAGGAGCTTTCCACCTTGCAAGCCCCCCACGAACAGTTGTACATCAAACATGATGCACAAGGACGACTGGAGGATTCCGACAACCTCCCATACACCTTGGATTTTCTCATCCTGGAGGAACTGGATTTCCTGAACCAGTGCTTCAGAGCTCCACCGGTGCAGGCTGAGCTTGAGGGTCACCTCAAATCTCATCCCTCTGGATCGCAGGTTCCTTGGATGAAGGAGATCATGAGCATGCTCATCGGCTACTCCCGTGTCACCCGGGAAGAGGAGGAACTGTGGGATATTGATTGCTCCCTGTACCTTGCTGAGGAGACTTCCGTGACTGCAAACTACACTGCACGAACTGCTGCTGGTGATCTATTGATCAAGATGGGCGAGTGGTTCGACCAAAAGACCATAGAAGGCCTGTTTGGACAGACACAACCGCTTTTCGCCAACGAGGGCTCCGACTGGCGTAATCAGGAGGCGGCACTCTACCTCTTTGTCATGCTTGTTAGCGACTTTCAAGATATGAGTAAGCCAATCTCCGATGAGGTTGCCCACGCCTATCTTGTATTGGTCGACTACGCCATCAACCGAGCCGACCAGCCTCTCCTCCGAGCTAGAGGCTATCTCGTTGCTGGTATTCTTTGCCGATCTTACCAGACCCCCACTGGGTTACTGGATCGCATGATCACCTCGATTACCTTAGAAGACTCGGAGGTCGTTCAAGTTGCCTGCATCAAGGCCCTTGAGGGGTTGATCAATGCTGGCCAAGTGACCCCTGACAGACAGGTTCCTATCATCAATGCTATTCAAAGCTACATGAATGGCAAGGACCCTAGTGATATGGAAGATGCGGACGAACTTCTCGTTACCCTTTCCGAGTCTCTCCGCGCTGCTATCACACTGGACACTCGCATCGCTCTTTCCAATGAGGTCCAGTCTGTTGACCTTCTCTTCATGCTTGCCAAGCTTGGCGCCAGCAACTTCCAGGTCACAATGCTGATTTCTGAGGGCCTTGAGGATATCGTTACTGCTTTGTCGGACCTCGAATCTTACACTGCCCTCTGCGGAAAGCTTCTACCTACCTTGACCGGCGCCTTTGATGTTGCCAACGTCACCGAAGACAACCCTCTGGTTACAGTAAGATATTAAAAACAACCAATTTAGAGCTAGACTGACAGTTTTTAGGTCGCCATCGAGCTGTTGGCTATTCTTGCCGAGAACGGACCCGAGCCACTCCCTGCAGGCTTTGTAGCAGCTACTTTCCCCAAGCTTAACCGTCTCCTCATGGAGTCTACTGAGGGCGAGGTTCTTCGACCAGGATCAGAGGTTGTCAAGTGGATGCTTCAGCATGACCACCAGCAGGTTCTTGCCTGGCAAGATGCTAACGGGCGTTCTGGCCTCGAGGTTTGCCTGCACATCATCGACCGACTCCTGGGCCCTTCTATTGAGGATAACTCCGCCTCCGAAGTTGGTGGTCTAGCTGCCGAACTTGTTGAGAAGGCTGGCCAGGAGCGTCTTGGTCCTTTCCTGCCCCAGCTACTCCAAGCTGTTGCTAACCGACTTGCTACTGCTCAAGCCGCAGCCTTTATTCAGTCACTCATCCTTGTTTTTGCCCGCCTCACCCTTTCCGGAGCCCACGAGGTGGTTGACTTTTTGAGTCAAATTCAGATCAACGGTGAAAGTGGTCTGCAGGTTGTCATGGCCAAGTGGCTAGAGAACTCTGTTAACTTTGCTGGATACGATGAAATCCGCCAGAAGTATGTTACGAATATGAAGCGGCCTCTCGGTATTTACTGACAATTATAGTGTGATCGCTCTATCCAAGCTCTACTCCCTCAACGATCCTCGTCTAGCACAAACCAATGTTAAGGGAGATCTGATCGTAAACAAGGACGATGGGCTTATTAAGACCCGTTCACGTGCGAAAAAGAGTATGTATCCAACAACTCACGACCCTCCAGCCACCACCTCCTACCTAGACACCATTTACACCCAATTTATTGAGGCTCAAAACGCTAATCAACCAGCCATGGCACCAGACCCCGACCAATATACTGTTGTTTCTGCTTCACTCAAGATTATCAAGGTCCTGATTGAGGAACTTCTTTCCGCGTCTGGCCAACGGGCTGCCGCAGGTGCGGCTGCGGCTGCTGTGGCATCTGCCAGCTTCGAGGATGAGAACGACGAGGAGGGTTGGGAGGACGATGACGATACTCTCGACTTGAGCCTGGGGGCTACCAAGCATGATCTCATGTCTTTTGTGGAAGGTGGGCAGCGACAGCGAGACGACGAGACACAGGCTTACCTCACCGACTTTTTCATCCGCTGTGCCCGGGAAAACACTGCCAACTTCCAGCAGTGGTATACCATGTTGACAGAAGAAGAGCAGACGAAGCTTAACGAGTTGGCCAACTCAGCAGGACAATAGAAAAGAACTGCATACGTGATCACGAACACCTACCAGCCTGGCTCGGTTCGACGAAGGACATTGTGGAAGCACCTGGTTGACAACTAAGGAGTATAAAATGAGAGAAAAGTGCATGCGACGCGTGCCTTGGTATATGCCGCAGAGGGTAGATAGACATGCCTTTTGATTGGCAAAATTGGTACAATGAGTGCCGGGCCAGGATGAATTATTACGAACGGATATGAACTGTAGATAGAGCTAGAGAAACAACCCAATGGAAGAGTCACATACGAAATGACGGAGCAGTGGACAATTAAAAATCCTGATTCTCTCACTTCTTATGTGAAAATACTAATTACCTATTGGGAACCGTGATGTGCGATCGCTTAAATTATATCACCTCCAAAGCCTCCTCCTCCAAAACCTCCCCCAAAAGGATTGTTGCCTCGTCCACTACCAGGACCAGGGAATCGAGGATTGCCTCCGGGGCCAGTGGGGTCCCATCGCGCGCCAGGCGGAGCTTGGGGATCGAAGCCTCCATATCCATCACCTCCTTGTCCTCTGAACAATGGGTCGTCAAAGGTGGGATGCATACCCGAGCCGCCACCAGGGCGAGGCAGTCCTCCACCAACAAACGAACCTCGGAGAGGATCGTGAGGGCCAAGACCAGGTGGATTCAGGTCGTCGTGTCCAATATTGTAAGGAGACCTACCCGGCATCTGAAGACCACCTCGTGGTGGCCTATTCATCTCATATTCGTCCTCAAAGCCTGGGGGAGGGAAGTCGCCCACCGGATGGGGCCGGGGACGAGCCATTTCAGGAAGTGGATTTACTGGAGGTGCAGGCATGTTTGGGTTAGGCACAGGATCACCACGGAACGGTCGGTTTGGGTTCTGTGCTTCTTGGGCACGGCGCTCGGAGCGTGCGTTGCCCTCTGCCTCGGCAGTCTCTATATATCCTTCGCTCTGGAGTTTGGGAATGAGCTTTTGAACGATGTTGACCTTGAGGTCATGGAGAATGTCTATCAGAGAGAGTTAGTATACGAAACTGGGATCCTAAGGAGGCAACATACCAACAATAGCTTGCTCAGATGTGAACACACCGCGGAGCTTTTCAACAAGATCACTTCGGTCTTCTTGGTTGTCCTTCATGGTGATTCGAATAGGGAGTTTCGTGGAATCCACGACTTCACTGATAGATCGTTCGAAACGGCGAATGTTATCGTCTCCCACAGCCAGTCCCCGCACCTCAACCTTCTTACCCATGCGATCCACGCGAATGCTGAAGGTCATGGCTGATTGCTTGTGCGAGTACACAAAGCTATAAGATTTAAAACCAGAGTTCCATTGTGGTGGCAGGCGAGGAGCGAGTGACTCGCATTCAGCTATTGGTCCCTTGTGTGAGCCGAGTAATGATGCTGTTCGGGGGGACTAGGTAAACTTACGTAGCTTCTTGTCCTCGTCAAAGCCCTGGAGCTTGAATCCAAGAGCGGAGAGATATGAATGAATGAGTAGAGCGATAACTTCGTAGGAGGATGCGAGATCCGATGAATCGTCGTTGGGAGGATGTGTGGGAAGCGCTTCTGCCATGCCGCCGAGGATGGCGGCGACGCTCAGGGGTTCTGACATGATGGACTGTGATGATTGTCGACGATGTTCTTTAGCGGCGGCGATGATGCTCGATGAGTGGAGTTTGTTTTCTAGCGAGGTTTTTGATGGATAGTGGGGAAGATGGAGGTTGTTAGTTGAGAGTGAAGAGGACCAGGCAGGTGCGTCATGAAATAGCTGCCTCTCAGCCCTATATGTGGATCTTTTAGGCTTCGCGGGGCAGTGATATCGTTACCTAGGATTGGTGACACTGTAGTATGCAACGTTAAAACTTATACGTGCTTGGAATTTAATAGATGAATGGAACGTATCTAGAGGAATAAAAGAGTATAGATATTAAGAGAGATAAGTAATTGTTATTAAAATTAACCTGGGAGGACATCTTAATGCTCGATAAAAGTACTCCTCTTACTCCGAGTTGCAGGGCCAGAATAAGTCAGAACAGTGTGAAAAAAGGATTGCATCGCCGTTTCTTCCGTAACAGAGAGCTATAGTAAGCATCATTAGTGCTTCACAGCCCGGTTGGGTAGGTAAAGCTATGGCTGCCTGCAGCTATCTCTAGAAACTTTCTGCCCAAGTCTCTTTAAAACACACAGCTTCTACACAATATTAGCATCATGATTCACAGTAACCAGATACAAGATTTTACATCTGGAAATGCAATCAGCTTGAGGTTATGATAATACCCCAACTCTCATACTAAGTAAGGTAGGTATCCATATGATGAGCTTCATCATGTCTCATGACGACACACTCACGTGATATCGCGTTTCACTCAACGCGTTCCACCACGTCTCCTAGACCACCAATTCTTCAACATCACCACTTGCTCACCGTATGTCATTTCCACCATGGACCCGGGCCCCTCCATCCCCGCTGCCCAAGCATCTCACCTCCTCTCCTCATTCACAACCTTCCTGACCCTCACTCTCCACACCCTCCTCTACCACCGCGGTCTCTACCCTGCAACTACCTTCCTCACCGCACGCGCTCTCAACCTCCCTGTCCACCAGTCCCGTCACCCTGGTCTCTGTACGTGGATAAACGATGCTGTATCTTCTGTAGCGGCACAGCTGCGCAAAGGCACTGTGCGCCGTATAGCCATTGTGATGCACGCCGCAAAGACGTTTGATGTACTTGAGCGTTGGGTATTTGACGTTGAGACTTTCCCTGTTGGTTGGGGTGATAGGGAGGAGATGAACTATAACCCTGCGTTGGTTGAGGGCGCGGACGAGGAGGGTGATGTAAACTGGACAGATGTAAATGAAGCTCTTCGGGGGGCACTTAGGCGTGTATCGCACGCGGCTGAGATGATGTCTGCTTTGCCTGAAGGTAGTACTTTTACACTTGCTGTTGAGCTGCGAGACGAAGCATCTGCGCCTATAGGAGTAAGTTTAAAATTCATTTGAAATACATCTAGCTAAACCACTCAGCATCCACAACATTGGATCCCTTCCCAACCAAATCTTCAACCACCAACCGACACTTCTTTGAATCAAGGCTCAGCCATTGGCGGTCAGAATACAACGCCAATCCGCTCTGTCCAAGCCGGCCCTCTCTTCTTTGAGTGTTGGATCGAGCGAAGCGACTTGTAATAATCACATGACGATACACACATGATACCCAACGCGAAAAGAAAATAGATTATCGTCATCATGACATTTCATAACCTCTAATTCATCTTGTACAACATGACATGAACCCATTGTCCTGGTCCCAATTCCCAGACCCGAACCAGCCCGTGCCATACGACCCTGCTCCCTACTCCGACAAAGCCCACAGTCCGCCGTGTTATGTACAGCCCGGCCGTCAAGGCATGGCAAATCCCTTGACTTATTACTATCAGAACCCTTTTCAAACGCCCAAATAGCCTTCCAGCCAGCCTCCCAGAGGACAGCAGCGCCTACTCCGTCGTCCCCTTCAACGCTGCGCGCAGACTAACCATCTCGCGCTTGAGTCGCGCATTCTCCTTCTTCATCCGTGCTGTCTCGTCGCTTTGATCGCGTAGCCGAACCATCAGTTCTTCTTTTTCTTCTTTGCCCTTGCCCTTGAGAGCCTTGACAATCTTGCCAAGCTCCCCGTTGAACTTCTCGTATAGTAATTCGTTCTCTGCTACTGCCTCTTTGTATAGTTGGTCAATAGCCCGGACCTTGGCTTCAGCTGCCTTGACCGTAGTTTCCATATCGTGCTGGATTGCGGCGTGCTTCTCTTGTATCTCCTGGATGGCGGCGGGAACTCGATCCTCCAACTGCCGGACGGCAGCAGTCACTTGTCGCATATCAACGGACTGTGACCCCGGAGACTGCTGCGCATCACTGAGGCGGGCCATTTCTTCGCCAATTTTGAATAGCTCAGATTTGAGGGAAGCATCAACGTCGTCAACAGCCTGCTTCTCCGTATTGAGTCGTTCTCGAAGCTTTTGCGGCGATTGTAAGCGGAGTCTCTGAGTTCCACGCCTGGATGGACTTGAGTTTGGACGAGGGGGCGATTCAGATCCTGGAGGTGCAGAACGGTATGGGCGCAACGTCGGTATGTTGCTTGATGACAATGTCTTGGAGTGCCTGTGGGTCTTCAGTGGTGCAGGTCGACGAATCGACTCATCGGATGGCTCCAAGGGACTCGGTTGAAGCATACTGGACTGAAGCATATCTAAGACATTTTCCTTTTGCCTTGACACTCGCATCGTCTGGGCCACGCCGGGACTAACTGGTATTCTAGACGGCGTTGTCTTGGGGCTTGCGTTGAGCTTCTCCGATGTTTGCTTTGCGTCTTGAAGTGGTTGCGGTGACTCTTCATCGTCGAGAGTTACCGCTGCCATGTAGGTCTTTAGATCTGATAGAGAGCTGCGACGCTTCTTCTTGGGCGACCGTGGTGGTGGCCGCTCCGTCTCTGGTTCTCCTATTGTTTCCAATAATCGATGGGAGCTTCCTGGTCTCTGTGCTTCGTCAAACGCCCCTGCTATGGGTGGACGATCCCTAGAACCTGGTCTCCGTGCCAGCTTTTTGGGCAGTGTGTTGTCATCAATAGACCTTGAACGGCCTAATGACATTTTAGATAAGCTGGGTGTTTCGCCTGGTGCGGGGTTTCTGTGCTTACTGAGTTGTCGCCATACTGATGATCGTTCGTCTTTGCTGTTTTGTCGTAACAGGGTATCGAAACCAAACTTGCGGCGCAGTGACGAAGTATTCGATGCCAACGAAGGGGTATATCCTTTGCCGCGGATGGCCGAATTAATCGACTCATAAGTTGAGCTATCCAGTCCAAAGCTGTGGTTCAAGCTGGGCTCTTCGAAAATCCGATCGCAGTCTTCCACAAGACGATCGAGTAAATTGATATAGTTTGCAGCTGTTCCGTCATATACAAGCAATTCCGCAAAAGCAAGTGTCAGTGCTCCTCTGTCGCCATCATTGCCGCACCCGTCCAGCAGATCGGCCAAGAGCTTGATGAGAGCAGTGAATGCGCGGCGATTCTGTGGAGCCATGTCGCCAAACAGGAAGTTGACGAAATCTGCAAAGTCGCCGGGCACTCTCTTGTTGACGCGTGCTTGCAGAGTATCCAGAGATTTCATTGACATAACTGGGCTTATTTGATCGGCCCATGCAATTCGAAGAAATTTTTCAAAAGCAACAAAAATGACCTCTGTGCCTAGGTCAGCGGTAGCATCAAAATCGTAAGGGCTCTCGATGAGCCTGTTGTAAAGTTCATTGACCGTTAGCTCGTCGACCACTGAGCGCTGCAGCAATGTACGGCCAATGATGAGACCTTTGCGATTCTGTAGGGCAGCGACATAACTAGTGAACGTTTGCTCTAGGCGCACCAACGGGTTTTCGGTACGGGTTTCCTCTTGAGAAACGCCATCCTTGCCTCCCTTTATTGAGCTGACAACAGATGCCTGACTGTTGTTTCGATGTATTGAAGGCACTTGTTTGTGTTTTGAGCTCACGCTCGCGGTGTCTGAGAGATGAACCGAGCTGCCGCCCCAGAAACTGGAAAGAAGCTTCACGGGGGATGACGCGAGGAAAGACTTGGTCTTCTCCGCCCTGGTATTGAGTAGAAGACCATGAAGCGTCTTGGAGTAATATGAGACGAGGGGTGCCGTCAACTGCATGTTGGAAACGCTGTGTTGTGTACTCAAAAGTTGTATCACTAAATTTGATTAGCTTTAGAAGTTCCAAATATTTATCGTGACGTTGCTCACCTCGCCGTGATATTGTGGGGAGGAAGTCTTCCAGAGCAACGTCATCCTGGAACTGCCTCCCATTCAATCCAACTGTGAGAATCGATACCCGCTTCATGTCGTTGGTCGTGACGTTGATAACAATCTCAACCCCATAATGACCTACAGGTGCTCCTTTGGTGCCCATAGCATGATCGACAACCACTCGGATCGGGGCAGGCTCCTTGCGGCCCTCGATAAGTTGGTCGGCGCCCTCCTGGAAGATGGCTGCGTGAAGTCCCAGGTTGCTATCTGGCATGCGCGCTGATCGTAGAGTCCAGGTAGGATCCTCTCGCTCCTTTTCCGAGAATCGAGCTTCGACTCTCGCCTTGACGACATCCTCTCCCCACTTGGCGGCTCTCGCTTCGTACACCTCTTGAAGGAGGAAACATCGCGACGTTACGGCTTTGCTAATTCTGTGCTCGCCTGGGTGAGCACCTCTCATCTCTTCCGTCGAAGTCATCCAGAAAAGTGTGCCGTCGTCTGCTTCGGTAAATCGAACTTCGGCCAAGTCATGCCATCCTGTGAAGACAAATTCATACGCGGCTGGACCACCTGCGGCATTGGTCATGGAGATAAGTAAGCCGGCGGCGGAGGGTTTCTCAATCTCGCGTAGGAGGTCTCGTCCTGTCATGGTTCCACTCATCTTCTTTAGGATAACTACACAGTCTGAGAAGAGGAGAAAGATGCCGGATCTATCTGATTGATTAAGCAGCGGTTGGAAAGGAGGTGCCAATTCGGTGAAATCGGCTGTTGCGATGAGACGCCCTTGTGGTTCTAAGTTCAATGGCCAAGCTTCAACCATATTTCGAAGTCGATTGGTGACATGAGGCTTGTCGGGCAAGGGCTCGTCCATCGAGCAAATGTTGGTGATGATATCCCGTGCTTTCAACATTGGTTGCAGAGCTGGATGTGTCATGGGGATACATCCCACGATCTGGTCAATGAGCAAGCTGTACCGGGGAAGCCTTTGCACGGGCTCGATGAGAATAGAGCGGATCGTCTGCTCGCCAGCTTGAGCCACTCTCTGCCTAAAGCTCGACTGTTGATCGAGGAAGGAATTGAGTAGCGTTGGAAAGTGCTGGCTGGCTTTAATGTAATCCTGGTAGCACTCCGTAAACTTGGGGAACCATTCCAGGAATAACCTGGCAATGGCCAAGGCACCACTTGGATCTTTTGTCCTACCAATTTTGGAACCCATAAAGTTCATCGTGGGCGTCTCCATATCACGTAGGGCTTCCTCCTCAGTGTCGTCAAGAATTCTGCGCAATTCCTCCATAAATGCAGAGTTGACCTGTAAGATACCATCTGCTGAACCAGGGAAGAGTTTCTCCAACTCTTCTTCGGAAGGACTCAAGCTGCCAGGTGCTCGCGCTTGAGCACCTTCGCGAAAGTCAGCCGCGACATTAGTCACCAGCTCCCTTACTTTGGCCACATATCGTTCTTCCGTCTCGACGAGTTCTATCAATTTCATGCGCAACTCCATTTTCTGGTCCTTGAGGAAAGATTTGCTCCGATTTAACGCGGTCGGCTTCGACGGTGCTCTTCGTAGACGGCTAGTTGGTAGGAATACTGGTTCTCCAAATAATTTTATCAGAGGTGTGTATCCTCCATATTGTCGCAATGTCGGGTCTAGAATATCATCTTCGTCGTCAGGCACATCTTCGAGGTCGACTGACTGTAGCGGCACGATAGCGCCCGGCGGAAGAACAAAGTCTAGATCGACATGACTGATGTGTTGTGTCTGCAAAGCGTCTTGCAGAGTCTCGATGATGTCGGCCGTATGATCGCTCTGGACCATGTCCTTAACAATATCGGCAGCATGTTGCTCGCTGAACAGCGCCGGTGCACTGCCAGGACGTCGACCCCGTGTAGGATATAGGTTCTTGAGATATATTTTAACGCAATCGGGTAGTTCTGTAAAGTATTTGAAGAGGCCAAAGGCGAGGGCGCGGTAGACCTCATCTCCCTGAAACTCGCGGGGTAGGTGGTGGACGACGCTGTAGAATGGGGAATTGGGCGATATTGTTATTCGGGGAAAGCTCTGGAAGCCAGCGGGCGTAAAAACGTGGACTTGTACTCGAGAGCTGTTGAGGGTATAGTTTGCGGTGGTCGAGGGTCCGTGGAAAAGCAAGAGAGGAAGATGACCGAGTAGAGGATCAGCGGCGTGGTAAAGAGTAACACTATCTGACGACAGCGCCAGCTCTTCTGTAACGCGAACCATGACGTTGGAAGAAGGGGGTGTCTTCTGGTCTGGTCAGTTCAGTTCAGTATGTACTGTACTGTACAATGCAGTACAGGGCAATACGAGAGGTGTGTTGACGTTGACTTTGGACGGCGGTCTCCAAGTTGGGCCGCAGATGGGGAGCGATTCGACGAGAAGCGATCAATGGGCGAGCTTAGTTAGGTGCAGTAGCTTAGCGGCGCCCAACTTGAGAAGAGACGAGACTTTATCCGTAATTACTAACGAGTCGCCTCCTCCCTCGTCACGGATACTCAGATTTGCGCATGCGGGCGGGCAATCGAATCGAGGGGTTGACGAAGTGACGTTGTTTTGGAGATCGATCTCGGGCTGGGATTAGGACGAGACGAGCGAGATGGAGGTTTGAGCTTTGGCCCGTATCCGTAGTCGGTCGGGAGTCAACAAAGCCCAGACCCAGACCCAGACCCAGAACAAGAGCAAGAACAAGACCACCTAAGACCAAGTAAGACCCAGATTCAAAAGCTCAGAGACAGTTGGGGGGAGAGCGGGAACTCAAGCGAGAGAAAGGTGGGTCCAACCTGTTTCGAAAGTAAACACACTTGAACCTAGACTAGTACATCAAAATCAGATCAACCACTAATTATTTATTTACAGCCCGTGTAGAAATCTACGTTACTGTATCCATGTAAATATCGTACGTGCGTCACACAGAGATCCATTCTAGTGTCGTGTTGACAGCTGATCAACAAATACACGTGACAGATAATAACAAACATTCAAAGATCAACACACTCATCAACAGCTGAAGCAGGGACTTCCATGATTGCGGGCTTGATCTAAATTAAGCTTGGTTACAGTACAGTATTAACCGTAACCGTAACCCTGCCCTGGCAACAAGAAACTTCAGCCCAACAACGCTGCCCGGAGCGGTCAAAGCCAAACAATGGATCCATGGATGCCCGGACAAAAGTCAATGCCCTGCCCTGGCTGCCATGCCATGCCTAGGCGGGGACTAGCGGAAACTCCCTTGGTTCCAAGGCATTGACCGCTGAACTTACAGTGCCCAAGTGCCCACCAATTTGAGTTATTTCTACTGGTGGACGTCGCGCCTGACACCATCAGCTATTCCCGTCAGCACCTCAGACTTTCAGGTTTTCCATAGACCATACCACTAAGGTAATCAAGATCCATAGAATTGCCAAGAAATTGTGTCTAATAAATAACTCCAAGCTATTAATTTACTTTACTTACTATTTCACTTAATACTAGTGCTTTATCAAAACCATTAAATATCCACTGATAAAAATATGGTCATCTACAAAATCCACTAAAGATACCTACCTAGGTACCTATTCGTCCTCAAAAGCTTTGATTACCTCCTTGGCACCTCGTACACCAGATCGAACAGCGCCCTCCATATACCCCTTCCAAACCAACGACGTCTCTGTGCCTACAAAATGAACTCTTCCATAGACCTCGCGCAGCGCCTTACCACTATCGCTTGTCAGCGTCCCGGGCATCATGACCGGTGATGGCGCACCCCAAATCCAAGGCTGTTTAGTCCATTCCTGGACAATGATATTGACAGGATCTGGCGCTCTGATGTCCACCGCGCTAAAGATACGCTTGAACTGATCTAATACGATCCTCTTCCGCTCTGCGGATGACCACTTGGACCACTCCCTGCCTCTATCGCCAACGACGAAGCATGTGATACTGTACTGCCCATCCTCTTCTGAGCACGTATCTCTTGAGAAGTATATAGGCCCTGTCTCGCACTCTATGATGCCGCTTAAACCAGCATCGCGCCACCATGGCTTCTCAAAGACAAAGATGGTCTTGGAATAGTAGCCCAAAGCAGTACTGTCACTCAGTGTCTTCTTTGCTGGTGGCAAGGGTGGTTCGAACACAAGGGACGAGTAGAGACATGTTGGTACTGAAACAACCACTCTCTTTGCTCGGAAATTCTGTCTTGGGTTGGCTGTTTCGACAATGACACCATCCGAGCCTTGTCTAATGGTCTTGACAGGAGTGCGGAGTCTTATAGCTCCTTTCGGGAGCTTGGCTGCCAAATGAATCGAGAATGTCTGGTTTCCTGCTATCTGTTAGCTAATTTCCACTGGTAGTAGTCGACCTTCAGACCTTGTCTGTTGCGCAGATATTGTCCGCCGTCTTTTCCATCCGAAGCCATGTTATCCACGCCCGTACCACTGCGGAAATAATCCACCATGTACAACGCGCTGGCTTCGTCAGGTCCCACGCCTAAAAGGGGGCTTGTAGCAGAATCAGCGACTGCTGGACCAAGTTCAGGCCCCAGGTACTTGGAACACAGTTGGCCAAAAGTCAATGAGTCCAGCATTTCTGCTTCGGGATGTGCAGAGGGATTCTCTGGATCGATTTTATCAATCCATTTGTTCAGTCTCTCGAGAAACTCTTGAACCAATTCAGTTGCACCCGAAGGGAGAGGTATTCCGGACCCGTGCGGTATCTTGATAACTTTGCCATCCAGCGCCTGGTGCAGGTTCAGCCCGGTGGCTCTTTGCTTGATCAGGTCGAAGCCAAACTCCTGCGCAAGTTTGTACATCTCGCTCTGGTTGGTGTCGTTTAGCCAAGCTGCACCGAGATCGACTCTGCCTCCCAGGTGCGAGGCATCGACGCTGAGAGTCTTGCCGCCGACCCGATCACCGGCTTCCAAAACGATGACGGAGTAGCCAGCTTCGTGGATCTTGACTGCTGCGCGGAGTCCAGAGAGACCTGCACCGACGACCACAACGTCGGCAGTCTCAGGCTTATTGGAATCGGTGAGTGTCATTTTGGAACGAGTGAGACGATGTATGCAAGGAGGGAGAAGGATAACAGCACTGAGGGGGTTATAGCTAGAAGTTAGATAGAGACTGGGGATCGCAATCCTTGTTCAAGCTATAATCTCACATGATATACACGCATTTGTATTACATCAGGGTGACCTCTGGTTTTGTCGTCCTGGGAGTGCGTCGTCGATCCAGTGAGATTTTGCTTACATCCAATGCCTCCTTTCCCTAACAAACAAATAACCTTGTTTAACCATATTCAGCCTAACTTGATGTGATTGTTCACAGGAAACTTGCTACATTGAATAAGCGAAATGAAAGTTCACTCATTCTTCAAACATGACAGTTCGATCTAATTGCGAGTGTTTGTTCAACTTTCAGCTTCCATGGATGTTTCATTTATTGAGACTCTTCACGTGGACCCACGTTCGGTTGCATTTAGCGTCACATCTCAGAATTCTGGACTTGAAACCATTTCATAAACATCCAACTTGAACTGACTTATTAATCCACCTTCCATTTTGAATCTTGATATTGCCATCGAATATCCCTTCTCGAAAAAGTAATTATTATCATCATCATCATGGCGAGCCAATCACGCGGTATGCCTGTGCAGCACAATCCCTCACCAAACAACTACCGCCTCATAGAGCTTCCCCCAGATCTACAAAACATTCTTGAGGCTGAAGACGCTCCCGTGTAAGTGATTTTCAAATCGCATTATGATATATGAGCACCACACTGAAATTCGAGTCAGGCTTAGCATTGAGTCTTCCGATACTTCTGCCGTTATCAAAACCCCCAACAAGACATATGCACTTCGTCAAAAGAACACTTCAAACGCACTCATGCTTCTCTCGCCCATGTCCTCGCCATCTTCAGATGAGCCGTTTGGCCAGGGAATTTCTATAATCTCCACCATCAAGGAGACTGTGGAACTGGATACCGTTCCTGAAAAGGCAGCGGCGAAAAGCGCCCCGGGCAAGGGGAAGTGGCATGAGCGGTTCGGACGGAATAGATAATGGTTGTTGCGGTGATCTATGGTGAAGAATCATCACTCCATGGATCGGGAAAGCATCGCATTGGGTGGGAACTTAGACGTCGGTTGCTGGGAATACATCTACGCCATTCAAAGTCAGCATCATCCCGCTCTTAAGGACAAAAAGCCTTTGGCTAATTGGGTGGCAGGCGAACAAGCAGCGGGATGATAGACTGATTGCCAGTTACACACAGCCTGACTTGTCATACTGTTGGGCATTAATTAACCTGAAAGGTGTATTAGAGGATGCACCAAAGAAATTTATCTTGACTAGGTAATCTACATACCTGCCTACTCGGGTTATTTATGTACATGTTTCGGCAATGCTAGTCTAAAGGTGCAGTCTATACATCTATAAACTTATGTTCCATGGTTTGAGTTCAAGACGATAGGTCAGCAGCATCCTTGTTGGTTCCCTTAATGTTCCTGTTCGTATGAAGCTCAAATAAGTGATGAATGATCGACTAACAACCCCTCATCTGATCTCATTGAATCCAATAACTTTCATCCCTGGTAAACCTCAAGCCACAAACTACCAACAGAGCCCTCGCTTTGGCAACCCAATTTGCCTCCAGATAACTACCTACCAGGAAAAGGTACCCAAGCCAAGCTACTACGAGGTTGCCTCTCGGAGAATCCATCTCGCTTGTGCCTATCCAAGCCTGGTTCAGCCCAGAATTCTTGCAAGTTCAAAAGGCACTAAAGTATAATACTCGATCGCACTCCCTCATTGACTCCGCTTCTCAATATATCTGCATCATACGACGAGTCATTACAGTGCCTCAAATATTCCAGACTTTACAACATACCAATTCCTAAGAAATTGTGTCGCACGCTGTCTATAACCTCATCTTGGGCCTGCCCTCCATATTTTCCATTTTACCAACCTTACGTTATTAGCGATACCTACATACCTACCTGATCTAGAACCCAAGGCAGCAGGTAACTTCATTATCAGGATTATTAACGTCGGGGTTGAAAGAAGAGTTTCAACCTATCCTCAGAATATCTACATTCATCAATTCAACACTTTTCCATCCCATTCCATATGGAGGTTTGGGAAACTTAGGCAGAAGATTGGGAAAGAAGGAACTCTCCATTCATCATCCTCTTGCAGAAACTGTCAGGAAACGGCCTAATGTTATTCAACCCTCTTTTTTCATCCAACCTAACAGATCCCAACATTACTTGTCATTTGAATACCTAGATACATATCGCCCTCTCCAGCCTGGATTCAACTCTGCTCTCTTCAATCGCTCAGTGAGGCGGACGCCCAAGCGACACTTTCCTACGTCTGAACCTCAAGAGTGTTTCTTATTAAACCAGGTAAGTAACTGAATAAAGCTTGATGAGCAGCTTGTCCTTTTCTTTCAAGAATCACATGTTGCATGTATCCGCCGGTGGTGTTCGGACCTCGCGAAGCCTCATCGCCGTGGGAGATCTGCTTATAGCAACAGTGCAATTCTCTTGGCCGCCAGGTGCCTTCTTTTTTGGCACTCTTGTCGTCATCACAACACTTACACTTTTCATCCCGAGTCTATGTGGAATAGCACTCAAACGGCGACGCATCATCTACCTAGTTGTGCCACAGGTGATACAATAGAAAGAAATTACTTATTGTGGACAAAAGGCCAATCGGCGCAAGTGATTGGGAATAAGGCACCACTCGCTTGCAAGCAGCTATTGTTGAGGTATCCTCGCAATACTTACCTTCTGGTCTAACTTCACCTGTCGCTACACTGCCAAATGCAAGTGCATTTCCTTTGCGCATTTACTCTTCACATGCACTCCCTTTTGCACTTGATGCGTTGCATTACTTCCTTCCCTTTATACCCCTTTCAATAAGACTCGGTCGAGCATACATGCCGCAAAACTTCTCTCTTCTAACAACCACCAGAACCAAGTCTCAACTACTGACCACGAGCTAGCAACGAGTATGGAGGACGCCGAAAATGACAACGACACTGAAGGGATGCCACAGCCTACCCAAGAGCTTTGTGCCCAGGAAGTAACTGCTTTGTTCCCAGACATTTGCGTACAGTATCTCCAATCGATTGCCGCACCCTTGAACTTCAGTCCTGAGGCCGTCATCAACCACATACTCGATCTTACAGAATCCGGACAAACATACACAAAGCGAGAACAGCCGAAACAGGTCATCGGCAAGAGAAAGCGTGACACTAGTGAACAAGATGATGACGACCTGGAAGAGAGGGTGCGCAAGGACAGGCACATGTACACTTCTGAAGACCGAGAACAATCGCAGCTGAGCCAGCGAGATCCTCCTCTTGTGTAAGTCGAATTTCCTATGGCTTCGGCGCATTTCGTATACGTGTGGTTCAAGAAACAATGGGAACACTGAACGCACACACAGACCATATCTTTGTTTTTATGGGTGCAGTTCAAGGTACCTAGGTACACCTAGGTAAAATGTATATTGCTTGGGGAACCAGCCAGCAAAAGCTTGATAACATTTGGTTTGCGTTTCTTTCTTTCTTTCTAAATGTTAACCTTAACGCAGGACATATATGATTGCAGGAGACTTTCCCTTCGTCCTTATAAGAACCGTCCAACATTTTCTTTCGGAAAGTAACCGCCTTCTTTTCCCCGCGTATCTTGCGCTCGACAAGTCCACTCAACAGGCAGACAAACCATGGTCATACAAAAAGACGCCTACAATACAGTCGCCACGATACAAGGAAGAAAACATCGAGGAGTCTATCAGGTCCGCCAATAGATCCTTGGAGAAAGAACAGGAAGAAGTAGAGCTCATGGAGGAACTCAAAGCTGCTAGACTGGCTCGACGACATGCGAACTTGATGAGACAGAAGGAACTTGAGGCCTTGGAGGCAGAGAAGCGAAATTTCAATGAGGCCCTGTATAAAGGCGAAATCAAAGAATGCGAGTGTTGTTTTATCGACACTGCAGAAAACCGTCTCGTCCATTGCAATGCCGAGGATGCACACGTAAGTACACCACACATCATCATTGAGCAAATCTCGCACTTGAACCATCCACGGCGGCGTAGAGGAAATACTGCTCTTACTCGGTCCCGCTCTATCCCTTACCAAGGCAACAGGACAAGTTCTGTCATCAGATAAACCTTGCTAATAGTTGTCCAGTTCTTTTGCATTCAATGCGCCCGCCGGAACGCCGAGTCCCAAGTTGGTCTTTCCAAATATGAATTGGAGTGTTTGTCTACGACTGGGTGTAAGGCCGGCTTTTCTTATAGAGAACGGCAGAAGTTCTTGACCGAGTCACTGGCTTCTGCTCTTGATAGAATTGAGCAGGACGAGAGTCTTCGACTGGCCGGATTATCTGACCTTGCCAAATGTCCTTTCTGTTCATACGCAGAAGAGTACCCACCAGTGGATATTGACAAGGAGTTCCGGTGCCGAAAGCCCGACTGCATGGCCACAAGCTGCCGTCTTTGTAACTTGGAAACTCACATCCCCAAAACATGCAAGGAAGCAGCTGCGGGAAAGGGGTTGGACGTCAGACGGGAGGTGGAAGAGGCTATGTCGAAAGCCCTTATCCGCAATTGCAACAAGTGTAAGCTTCCACACCGTAACATCGATTGCAATGCTTTTCCGTGGCTAATGTTTCCTATAGGCAATACACCTTTCGTCAAAGAATCCGGCTGTAACAAGATGACTTGCTCCAAAGCCGGCTGTCGCAATATGCAGTGTTACGTCTGTCACAAGTCTTGCGATTACGAACATTTCGACCAACCAGAACGTGGGGGTAAAGCGGGCAATTGCCCCTTATTTGAGGATAGCGAGAAGCGACATCGTGAAGAGGTCGAGGAAGCCGAGAAGAATGCCAAACAGAAGGTGTTGGAAGAGAATCCAGATCTTGAGCCTGAGAGCCTCAATTTCGTTGTCTCGTCAAAGGTTGAGAGAGACGACGCTCGTCGAATGCAGAAGTCTGCCGCTGGACTTCAAGCGCATCGCCACCGTAACAACCATGGTCATCGACGAGGAAACGACTACAGAGGAGACGTTAGACAGGAGAGAGCATTGCACAGGGTTGTAAACGAACCCATACAGCGCAATCTACCTCGGCAACAGAATCAGCCAGTCCAGCAGCCGCAGATGCTTGACGAGCAAGGACTAGAGCAAGTGAATCAAATTCTTGAGCAAGCACTGGCAATGCAGCATAATGAAAGACACCAACAACAACCGCTTCAGCAGATTCAGGAAATACGTCAGCAAGTACGACTACAGGCACAACAACAAGCACAACAGCAAGCACAACAGCAAGCACAACAGCAAGCACAACAGCAGGCACGACAACAGGCACTAGAAGGCATGAAGAACCAGTACCAGCACCAGCGGCAATTTCATAATGCGTGGCAGAATCTTGTTAAGAATACCAGACTTCCTCCCGTACCCTCTGAAGCGGCACCAGCGCAGCAGGCGCAGCTACCCGCACAGCAACCGGCTCCAGCTGAATTACGCTCACAGCAAGACTTCTTGCATGGCATTCTCTTTCCAAATTTCGTGCCCCATCAGGTAGGCCAAGACGTACCCCAACAAGTTCTCTTTGGTATGCATCCGCCGGATAGAGACAGTAGGTAACTCTTGAGTTTTGGTCAGCTACATAGTCATTAGATACACGTTAGTGTTGAGGAATAAGACCAAAGCGAGAATTTAATCTGAATAGCGTTCTGCCGGTTTCTTTTTCAAATAAGATGAGAATCATGTTACCAGATAAGGTTACGCTCAACAAGTATTGATCCTCAACCTTTCACTCATAGTATTCGATTCGGGCAGGGATTGAGTTGTGGTTTGAGAATACAATCTCCAGATAGAAGCCATTAGAAATCTACAAACGAAAAGTTTGTTGAGTCATCTATCACATCAATTCAATAATGTACAATGGTTAATTCTACTAGTCGTCCTCAGATTCAGCATCTGAGTCCCCTATCTCATCATTATTATACACCACATCCTCATCGTATGACATAACCTTGCGTCCACTTCGAGTCGATCGTCGGGTCACACGCACAGGTAGCTGATGCTCCTTTTTTGTTCGTTTTTCTGGAGCTCGTTTTCTTGATCTAGCGCTCGTCCGCGGCTGTTCAGATTCTGCCTCTGATGGTGTCTCCAACTTGGGCCCCTCCTGCTCTGGTGATGCTTCTTGCTCCATGTGTTGGTCCATTTCAGACTCTAACTCAGCCTTGGGTTCAGTATCCAGCCCTGCTTCGGTCTGAGATTTCGGGGATGCTTCTTCTTCACCGTCGATATCCATTTGGACCATCATTCGCTGTTGATCTATCCCATCATGCTCCATTACGAGTCCATCATCACCGTCGTCGTCTTCATCCACCGCAGGGAAGAAGCTCGAAGTATGGTGCGCCGGGACTTCTTGCTCCTCCTCCTCTTCTTCTTCGAAGCCCTCTGGAAGGAATCCACCAGCCATATCCTCATCTTGCACCGGCGCTGGCTTCTTCGTATGGGCCAAGTCCCTGGCATGCCCAAACACAGATACGTCGTCGGTGATCTCTCCGTACTCCTGTCTAATTCGCTCCGCTATGCGCATGCCCATAAGGAAACGACGCCATTGTGCCAGTGCCTTCTTTCGTCTTTTCTCGTCTTCTTTTCGTGCGCGCTCTGCTTCGTCCTTTTCGAGTTCAGCCATGACCATATCATGGTTCTCCTCAGCGATGACGACGCCCTGGATGACGGGAACGGCCATGCGGTGGCCAAACTCAAAGTCCACAACAGCTTCTGCGTAATCGATTTGAAGCTTTTTGCAAACTCGCATTGCTCCACGAAAGGGTACATGTACAGCGCCCTTGGGACACATGTGTTCGGCAAACAAGTCAATATTTCTATGATACAGTTAGTGAGTTTAAGGCTATAGGTACGAATGATCCCATACCCATATTCGTTCTTGGGAATGAGCCCGTCCTTGATCGGCGGTGGAATGATCCAGTCTGTTTGCTCCCAACTGTAAAGACCCTGCAGAACTTTTTCTCCTGTAGCAGCTTCTGCTTCCATAATCTCTCGTCGACGATTCAAGGTAGCTGCACGATAAGGAACCCTTTTCAACGGTTGCTCACCAGGCTTTGGCGCCCGGCCCTGTTTATGCCAAGTTTCGGCACTCTTGACGTTCAGAACATCGCTGCGTAGGAAAACGTCCTCTTCCTCCATCTTGCCGCCCTTGCCCTTGTTCTTGAAGACCTTTGCAGGTTTCGCCCCTGATTTAAGAGCCTCCTCGCGCTTCAGGTGACGCTCGAGTACAAACTCCTTAGACTGCTTGTAGTATTGCAGAGTCTCTTGGCCTTCCTTGACCTCCTTCTTTTCTGGTTTAGCAGCCTTCAAATCCGTCGCTTCTTCGGCTTCGTCGATCTCGGTTATGGGGTGCTTCTTACTGCCTCGTCGGTATCCGGAAATTGCAGTCTTGAACCAGTCAAACTGATCGTATCGCTTGATCTTCCCGTGTCGATTGTAGACTGGAACCTTTTCTGGTGTCATTCTAACTCCCTTTGTACGACCAGGAAGCATGTTCCGTTTCAGATACCTGACTATGACATCCTTGGCGGTGCCGTCTTGCGAATACCCAATGATGTATGCCATTATCTGACGTGCCTTGTCGGCTTTCGCTCCCCGAGGTTCCAGAGACTCTATCAGGTCTCGATTTGTTCCGACCACATTCTTGACGATCGCATCAACAGGTAGATACTTGTTGGTAACTGGTGACAAGACTTCTGTCCAGTAATGTGGAAAATCCATATCTGCATCATACTTCTTGGTCGATGTCTTTCTTGGCGTGACTTCCATATCCACAACTGACTCGTCGTCGGTGTCCTTGTATTCAAGTTCCAGATTATCCGAATCGCTCACGACCTCGGGTTTGGACATTGGTTTTCGTGTTGTCTTTTTGTTGGGTTGCGTCTTTGCCGCAGTTGCAGTTTTAGCAGATGCTTTTGGCTTCTTGTCTGGCGTCGTCTTCGCCTGGTTCGTGCTGTCGCTCTTTTCTGGTTCGGCCTCTTCGAGTTTATTCCACCCAAAACCTAGGCAAGGTAAATTCGCGACCATTCGCGCTTCCAGACCTAGTCCGCGAAGTAAAGCCGTAAACAGTTGAGCGCCTACATCTCGACTGCCCTCACAAGTTCGGGCGCAATGCCTGAACCCTTCAAGACCTGATATCTTCTCACCGAACTGCTGCGGATCGTGAGGCTCTGCCTTTTGTGCTTTAGTCAGGCGATCTAGCCGTTCAAGAGACATGTATCCCCATTTCCTAAGCCCCGGCGCTGTAGTTCGGAACCGCTGTTTCCACCAAGCAGACAGTGTTTGCATGAGTCGGAATAAGGGGTCTCCGTGGCTCATATCAACAGCCCCTTGCTCTAGTCTCTCGGCCTCGACACCCCAGTCGCGCGATCTTCTATCGGGCACTTTTTTGCCTTTTCCTTTTGATTTGGTGCTGTCCTTTGTTGGCTTTTTTGGGGTCGGTTTCTTTTCAAGACCACTATTACGCCTCCATCGATCCACCTCGTCCCAGAGTCTCGGGGGTAGATGAGAGATCATAGTCGCCTGCACTTCGGGGTCGCAAAGCCATGAATTCCGAGTAGCGTTGTGCCAAAGAAGCAGCATGACATGGACACAGTGCGTGGCATGTCGAACCTTTCTTTCACGCTTTGAAGGTCCCTTCCTGTCGAATGAATTTGTGAGTGAGATACGTGTATCACGTGTGAGGGTCAATTCTAGGTCTCCAGATGTCACCGGAGCGTCGGGCAGAGGTGCAACTGGTGCTTCAACGTCTTCGAATTCGATGTCCTCGTCGTCCCCAGAATCATCGTCATTGCCTTCTAGTTTCTTTGGTGGCACAACGTCCTCAAATTCCTCATCCGACAGAGAGGTCAAAGAGCTTTCATCATTTTCATTGTTGTCAAAGCCATGAAGAATGGAATTTGAATTAGGTGTCGCGGATGCGTCTAAGTCGTCGTAAAGTGTTGCTTTGCGCCGCGATGCATCGGGCTTCTCTTTAACTGCTTTTGATGCTCTGCTTTGCCCGGGTGGCGGCGACTCACGCAAACGTTTGCGCGGCACAAGAGGAGGCATTCTGATATCGCAAATTGAATTGTCGCATCATGCGAACTTGGTTGGATTATGGCTTCTTGAACAAAAGAGTAGTGGGTACGTCGTCATAGAACAACGCCAGGCAACACGTGTTCACGTGATTCAATTAAACTTGGTTGTGACTTGTAAGTGAACATTGGCGACCATAGCATTCGATACCGAGACAGAATGACCTGTTGGGATATTTAATTATGTAAACGGGCCTGACTTCCTACTGTGTTATTGAGATGATTATTTGATATCGACCGTTGTGTTTGAGTCGAGGATTTAGGTCCCCGTTTGTTTCTCAGTAGACGTCGGACGTTTGTCGAGCTTCGTCCAAAGGAGAGCAAGTTGATCTTGAAAAAGATGCAACAAAACACACTGGCGCACATTTGTACTGGTCGAAGATAATTAAAACCATGATTATTTGTTACAAGAAATTACCCAACGCCATCTATGCATCTCTATCGCTTATCAAGAAAACACAACCTATGCTCATGCTTCAATCAGGTCTGGGGTAGCCGGCCCAACGCCACGCAACAAAACCACAGTATTCCCACTCTGCAACGCTGTTCCAACTTTCTCGTTGTACTCCAGAATTCTTCCTCCTTCCACGTGGAAAACACGTAGCTTGTCTTTTTCATCTGAAGTTTGGTTGTTGATGTTCTGCACCTGCAGACTTCTTGCTGCAGCATCCAGAACTCGGCCTATCACCCAGTCCTTGTTGTAGAAGAACTCCCCTTTAGGAAACTTGGCTTTGGCAGTCTCCGCTTCGGCCTCCACGTACACGTACACTCTCTTTTCAATAGGTGTCTTGGCATCACCCTTGGCTGTCTTTTTTAGGTTGTTCACTGCAGCAATTCGCGCCGAGGTTGAGGTTGGTTTCGGTTTTGGCAGCGCTCGGCCAGCTTGTTCTTTCTTTGCTGTACCCCATGCGCGTAGCTTATCAAATGCCGATTTTGTCTTCTGAGCAACGTCAAATTGCGCTGGGCGGGCTCCAATAGGCACCAAATTGCTGCAGTTGTGATCTTCCTGCAGACGATGTTTTAGGCAGTAATCTCGGTTACATGTCTGACAGTGTACACCAGGCGTCAAAGATGTTCCGATCGTGGTCTTGCATTCGGGCGATGAGCAAGGCTTTTGAGATACCTTGTCCCGTAGAACCTTTCCTTGTCCGATGGAGGGCTGTGAGAGCTCCTTAAGTCGCTTTCGCTCCGCCCAAGCACCAGGGTTCGCGCATACATGTGCTGTTTCGGTTCGGTGGTCGAGACAAAACGTCTTTCGGCAGGATTGGCAGAAGAAGGGTAGAAAATCGAGTTGATTGCAGTAGTCGTATTCGCAGTGCTTGCCAATTAGAGTGGCCTCATTTTTGTCGTCCATTTCAACGTAGCTAGTGTCCTGAGCTTCTGGTGTGTTTGATGACGCCATGGCGAATGTTTTTGAGACTTTATGTGGTCTGGGGATGGGATTTTGCAGGTTGTAGGCAGATGTGCTGTCGCAAGTCTCCGTGGGTTTGTACGCAGATGACAGATACAAGAGGCGGCGGCGAGGAAATGTCTAGAAGAGTCGGTCCACGTATGACCAAGCTTGGCAAATTACGACCGAGTAGTGGTACAAGCTTTGACGTTTCAATGCAAAAGAAAGTAAGCATGCGCTCGCATAAAATTTAAAAGGGATGATGCGCATGTGATCTTTATGAATTATGGACAAACTCAATAGAAGCGGAAACTGGAGGCTTGATTGTTATTCAGGCGCACAGCCACCTTTTAAGGGACCAGGAGTAAATCGCGGGGTCCTCGATTCTCCCCACCATTGGAGCTTACTGGTGATGCATAGCCAGGGTTATATCCCTGTATATTAGTTGTGTTAATAGTTCACTAGATTTTTTGAGTTGTTCATGCATAGTCTATATGTACTAATGCCTGGTTATCTACTAATATATCAGAATATGAGTTGAGCGCCTTCTTCCTTCCCTGAACGCCCGGTTGTACAAATACTAGCATTACAGTTCCTTCTCCTTGGCTGGCTTCTTCGTCAACAACTCTTCGCGACCCGTCGCAGGCGCGTTTCCGACGGCAGCCTTACCGCCGAAGGTCTCAAATCCTTTATGGAATGCCCACTCAACCGCATTCTCGACTGGCTCATCAAACATAGATGGGAGGAAGGGGACTACCGCTAGACCCAGACCGATGGGTCCCCATGTTCGGATAGTCTTGTTCTTCATATTCTTCATGGCTTGGCCGGAATATCTCACAACACTGTGAATCGTAAAAGCAGGCAGTCCCATACTCGCAACACTTTGGAAGATTGCGCGCTGTACCATGACGGTGCGGTAATCTTCGAGTGGTGCCACAGTCCCGGGTTCGATCGCGCGTGTCTCAGTTGCTGGTAGACCAGTAATCTTTTCTTGACGTGGGCTGAGTTGCAGCTTAGGATTCAAGACCCGTTGGTTGTGCCAGTACGACTTGTAGCCTTCGTATGAGACATCACCGATAAGATACAACCAAGATACACCGTAGGCACCACGGACGAGGTTTGGGTGGGCCACTGGTCTAAATGACTCGCCTGTATAGTCGGTTAGACGGATTCCACAATGCTATTTCCCTATCTTACCTATATCTGAGGTGTAAGCGACATATCGATGCGCTGAGAGGAGAATCGTTCGGATCCGAGTGGCATAGGCTGCATATCGAAGATTGGTATCGGTTGAATCGGGGCCGCTATGCTTGGTTAACTGGTGTCGACAAGGTCATATACACAGCTACATACTAGCCCTCTGTTATGTCGTCAAGGACATTTCCGTTCTTGCCAGTCTGGTTGACAGAGTCCCGTACTTTGTTGGAGATCTGCTCTTTCGAGGGAAGCTTTTCAGCAACAGCGTCCTTGATCTGAGCTGCCTCACTCTTCTCCTCTGACTTGGGGTCTTTTGACTTTCCCCACCACATTTCAGATATTTGTACGCGAATTTGATTAACAGATGATGTGAGAGATTTGAGACAATAAAAAACGACAGTCTACTCTTAAAGCAGTAGAAGCTTCCATTTTGATGGCCCGCAGCTACCCTACCTTATACCCACAGTTAGTAGGCTGCTGCAGGCAAGTTAGATAACAGTGACGTTGCTTCCGTAGATCCGATTGAACCCGATCTTGTGAAAGACCCGGGGAATAACCGCCTCACTCAGCACAGGCTGGTTCCTTTACGCCTGCAATTCCAGGCACAAGCTCCAGTTGATTTTGAGAGCTCGGCAAAGTATCTCAACCGCGACACTTTGAACATCCACCCATTGTCCTCCGTCTATCACCCAATTCGTCCATCCCGGTCTCGTCTTATAATTCACAATGGCTGGTATCGCTTACTACACCATTGCCGGCAAGCAGGTCGGCGGCCACTACGTTCGTACTCCCACAATTGCATCTGCTGCAGCCCTCGAACCTGGTTCAAAACTGACACGAACAATAGCTGGCCATGGCCTGGTTGGGAACTCTCTTCGCCGGTGTCAAGTACGCCACCTCTGGCAGCTCTGCTAAGCCTACCGCTACCGCTACTCCTCCCATCAACGCCTCCAGCTCCGACGAGGCCGACTTCATCAAGTGCGCGAATTCACCCGGTGGTGTTGGAGTATTGTGGACTAACCCGACGACAGGGACTTCCTTAACCAGCAGGACAAGAAGAACTAGACAGTTGTATCAAGGACAATGGTCATGCGGTTATTTGGATGCGGTGTACGTTTATAAGTCATGGAAGCATAAGCTGTCCATCGAGCCGGACAGTCGAATTCAGATACCAACAAAAGCCGGTTTCGCCAATCGTGGCATAACGATTTTGAGGAACGATTTTTCTCCATCCGTGAAGCACTCGAATATGCGACCAAACAGCTTGATACAATGCCATTGATGCGTACCGACTGAATTTGGTAGTACGGCTGTTTACGTGCTCACTCCACACCAGGCTGAAATTGCCAACGTTTTTCTCGAGTTTGAAATGACTGCCAGGGAAAATCTAGCTTGTACAGGGCATCAACAACACGATGCCGGTTCTATGTTCGGTCTTGGGTCGATGTTTCGGCATTGTGGCTCTCCATGCAATTTGAGTCCAAGGGCACTTTGTTGACTTGTGACTATAGTTCATGCATTGAGTCCTCATTGTTTTTACAACCCAACTCGCTCCTTAGCGAGATTTGATGCCGACTCGTTGCAGGTCACTTTGCTCGCAATCTCCATGCATTACAACTACCGACAGAGCGAGAAAGCCGAAAAGTGAACTGTTCCCTGCCAACTAAAGTATTGATTGATATGTGAACAACGATGAGCCTCTTCTGTTGATCAGTGATAGCGACTATGTAGTCGTGTCGGATGCTTGGGAGCGAAGACGCAGATGACAATATCCCGGGCCATGATGGTGCGCAGTACATGAGAAACATAAGGCGGTCTTTACCTCAACTACTAAGGCGTTTATACAGACGTAAGCTTCCCCTTAGAATGTGGGCTCAAAAGCACGAGTACCATATTAAGACTCTTTAAAAAGATCTTGAGTTCCAATTGATTCCCGAAAGCAAATTCGAATGTACGACATCTATTACTTATATTGCAGGCTGGTGCTGATTCTATTTAAAAGGCAAACGCTAGATTACATATGAAAAACCGAGCAGCATCAATTTGACACATACTCTAGTGATGCTTGTCCTGATCGACCGAGCTGCCACATCCGCAATGCAGACATGACAACCATAAGAGACCATCGGTCTCCGAAGTTTTTCTGGATTCCGTTATCCGAGAAATCAATCTTGCAGGTTTTCCATGCTGCCTCTTTCCATGAAGCCATAGCAAGGTATTCATTTGGCGCTTTCACGTCTCCAACGCGGTAGAGCTTGAATTCGTGGCAGTATTTGGCGTCCGTTGCCGCTTGTACTGGTGTCATCGTCCATTCAAACTCCTCTCTTGTGAAGATACCGTCTTGCCCCACCTCTCCTGGTTTTGATTCAATTGCCCATCGGAATACAACACATTGCTCAACGTCATCGTATAGTGCCTGAACAATCTCGGTAGCGACTCTGGTATCACTGTCTGCTCCGGGTGCTGCAGAGACATTGATAATGCTTTCCAGAACACCTGGATCAGATAGACCATCTCGCAACGTTTCGCCAGCTGCTGCTAGTATTGGATCCTTTCCTGTAGGGCCGTTGTGTAGAAGCAAGCAGGGCGCACCTGAAGTACGGCCAAAAAGTCCAGAGTGTTCTGTTACAGCAAACATCTTTGAGCTAGATTCATTGCCGAGAAAGAATGTTCGTAGTTTGTTCCATTGCCATGATATCTTCAAGGATTTCGGTAGTGGACGGTATGGTGTATCTGCGCACTCGCTAACAAGAGCTGTGCTTGATGGCGTGAGGGAGTTGAAGAGGGCGATTCTGGTGGAGCTGGAAGTGGTGGAAGCTGCTGTTGAAGATCTGGCAGTTCCTGGCGTCCTATATTGTGGACCGTCCTGGTCCCCTAAGGCGCTGGCCATTGCCATATTGTATGGTTGTGCTTCGTTCTGGAACAATATTGGGGAGTTATGATGTGTTGGCAGTGATGGTGGCAAAAAGAAGAGCAGTATCAAGAGAACGTATCCAGTCACCGTTTCATTCAACGTCTGGCATAATGAGGAGAAAAAACGATTACACGGTCGTGAAAAGAGCAGAAATGGCCATCATAAAGTCAGTTGGTCAGGAACATTATTAGCCTCCAGCTGTCGGCAGATCGCCATGCAGGACGACACAGCTAGCGCATCCTTACGCACACGTTCGAGAACTTTGCCAAGTGGCGACATGGTTAAAGCTAGAGCCGGGTACTCCTGAAAAGGAAGTTGACGGGCATCACTAAAGCCGCTAGTCATGTAATCAGTATATTTAGTTTGCTCTATCAGAGCTTAACGAATCTTCTGGGGATAGCACAAACGAGACTTCACGATAGTTTGAGGTTATTAATGCTGGTAAGGAGTCAACAGACCGGGGAACTGCTAGAGATTCGTCTTCGTCTCCATATGCAATTTCTAGTCGCGCACGCACAGAGTCAGGTCAGTGCGAAACCGGCCCGGAAGCTGGAGCCTGTCTTCCATCCATCCCATCTTTATCCACCTTGGAAGACTTCAGCCGCTGGCTGAGCTTTTTATTAACGAATACCCTGGCTCTTGGGTTAATAAAGAACAATCAGCTCATACATGTATGCTGAGCACGGTTATAGTAGATATGTCGAACAGACCGCAAGACGGCCTGTTTGAATGACCTGGAGCCTTTCCCGTTGCAATGTATACGAGCACTTGGAGTAGTAGTTGTGTATGGTAAATTGACATGTAGCATCTTTATCCTTCTTCGTTTCATAACAATTATGTAACATCAAAAATTTTCGCCGAGGGGAGGAAAACCCATGTCTATCTATATCCTAGCATGGATGCTTATGTCTGTTAATCCTGGTTGACATCCATGCTTCTATCAAAGTTGCCGGAAACAATAAGGACTAGCGATTCAGTCTAGTACATTATCGAGGAGGCAGATATCGAGGTTTTGTTTTTATCACTCTTAGGTGGGCAATTTCGAGGGTCGCAGATGTACAAGAGTTAAGAGTTTATGTCACAGAATTGAAGAAGAACAAAAGTGAACCTTTTTTGTTTTATCTCATTTAATTAATTCCCTAAATAGAATTCTCTTCGGTTGTCCTTTCCTTCCATACAATGTTGGCTCATTAATCCACCCGTTTGACGCACCTACCTTGTTATTCATTGGAGCATATCACGTGATCAGCTCAACGAGGCTTACTCCTCCCCCGCCATCGACATTCTCTCGCCAAACAGCCGTCAACTATCTCCTTAATCGAAACATCCCACCTCCCGCAAAGCGCACGTCCTTCGGATACAACGATAGCCTCTCCATCTCCAATATCCCCCAAAATCGAGAACCCACACCTCAAGGAGATAGCCGTCCTGGGCATGTCGGCTGCTACCACCGACCCGGCCCTTGTTGCCGCTCCCGCCCCGGACCTCTCTCCTGTTGATGCTGTCGCTCAGGTAGGCCACGATGTTTCGCCTGTTGACCACGTTGGCGATCATGTTGGCGCGTCTCCAAAAGAGAGACATTCCTTGACCCTCGATCAACGTCGGGCTTTGCGTCGTTGGGCTAATAGTCAGCCTATCCGTCCTTCGCATAAAGCTTGCATTGAGTGGTTCTTCTCGCAGTACGGCCAGCAGATAAGTCAATCTACCGTGTCGCACTCGCTGTCGCCTAAGTACTCGCGTCTAGATAGTGACAACCCCCAATTGTCTGGGTCTCGTCTGCGGTACGGAAACTGGCCTGATGTAGAAAAGCTCGTCCTCATCTGGTACCAGCAAGTCCAAGCCTCTGGACGTCAGCCTACCAATGAAGAGTTGGGAGATAAAGCAAAAACCATCTTCAACCAGCTACCACGATATAAAGACGAAAACCCCCCTGAATTCTCACCGGGCTGGATCCATCGTTTCAAGAAACGTTATGGACTTTTGATACGAAGGCAACGCCGCCATGGAGATGGCGGAATAAATCAAGCCGAAGATATCGGATACCTGGCCGACTGCGTCCCTCGGTTTATGAATCTTGCTTCGGATACAAGCCCAGGGGCAATCAGAGAAGAAGTCTTGCGCGTTATTGGCATTGAACCCAGCCTCGGCACGTGTGCGTTGGTGCGTGATGAAGTGGTTCGTAGATTGACAGGCTCCCAACAACCGCAGCCTCCGCCTCTGCCCCCGCCTCCTCCCATGATGACCCACGACCCTCCTGCAATTCCTCCACCTCAGCCAGATCAGCCTATCTACGCTGATGACGATCCTGAAGTTGTCCTGCAGAATGCCTTGCGCCAGCTTCAACAGGAGGAGCAAGCCGCCGAAGAGCAGGCAGCGGCTGTGCGTGAAGAGCGTGAGCGTGCGGAACGAGTCGGACTCCAAGCAAATAGCATCATGACCACCCCTACCGCGCCGCGTGCCACTTCTGTTCAGCGCTTTACGGCTACGCCAGCCCATGACTTGGGTGCTGATCTCACACTCACCCCAATTACATCGGAAACGCCTGTCACTCGAGATGAACGACCGTTGAGGTGTCCTTTTTGTGTCAACCAGCGCATGTTACGGTCGATAAAAGAGGCTGTCGAGCACATGTCTACTCATGTTGTCGTATAATCGATGCTCATTTGGGGTACCGGGAGCGTCTTTATTGTATTGCAAGCAAGCTGTGGTTAACACATGGGAGTCGGAGTTCAGGTAGAGATCATGGTAATGTGGAGTTCGGGCAATCATGTATATATATATTTGTTGAAATACCATGGCATGCATGCATTGTATGAAGAGAATTATTTCTTGGAATTCCGATAAACACTTGGAAAAGTCTACGCTATATGAACCAGGACAGCATACGCCTTGTCTATAAGAGCCCGCTTGCTTTCAACGCCTTCATCACTTCGTCGTTGTCCTTCTGAGCCTGTGTTCTGTGCTTCTTATGTTCACCCTGGTTGATATAGTTTACCCAGAACTTGAGCCCTTCTAATCCCTCTTCACGACACAACTCCCCTCGCTCCTCAGCCATCAGCAGTTCCTCTTCTGCAACACCTAGACTCCATCCGAAACGCTCAGCAGCTTCTTGGGCAGTCACTCCACGGCCAAATTCCTGCCAGTCCCAAGGCACATCGCGATCCGGTGGGAACTCGTGGAGATCTTTCAGCCATGAAAGTATGGCTCTTACAGTGGTTCCGTCGGTGCGCTCGCGGCTCTGAACAACCATGACGCCACTGCGGAAGGTACGCAGGCGGACAGGTAACTTGAGCTTGCTCCAAAGTCTTGCAGCCTTCTCGAAATCCGCTGGGCTAACGAGCTCAACACCACCTCGAGCTCTGTTGAACATGGCCCAAAGATCAACAAGCGTGATGATACCGCCTGCCTTTTTAAGCACGCCTCTCGAGTCATCTGTCAGGAACTCAGCCAAGTTCCTGGCTAGTTCTGATAAATACAGTGACTCCGAGCTGCCGCCACCCACAATGTCCTTTGTTGTGACAAGTCCAAGTTGGCTCGCCGACTCTGCGAGGATGGCATTCTCCTCAGCCGATGCATTACCTTGTCCATTGTTCGTTTGTCGCGCGAATCGTTCTGCAAGGGCAATCACCTCCTTAGCGGATGACATAAGAGCCTCCAGGTCCTCAAAGGCACTTCCAATGAGCAACTCGTTGTTTTTGCGCATATTCAGACCCAACTGTTCCAGCCCAGCAATGCCAACGCCCTTTGTCCGCCCTCCCGAGCCACCATTGGCTGCATCGCTTGCTCCTTCGTCCACTGCCCGACTGCTCGGAGCTGGGGGGGCATCTCGAAGTAACCATTTGCGCTGTGTCATCGAACCTTTCAGTCGTTCATAAAATATCTTCTCGCCTCCCCTCCGGAAAGAGATCTTGACGCTTTCAGGGACATCACTCCCGTTCTTGTTGTTCTTACTCTGATCAAGTACAGGCCCTGGGGAATCAGTCCTGACTGATTCGGATGCTAAGCCTTGTTGAATCGGTGTTGGAACGTTCTCAGATATCAGAGGACCACCGCACATCTCGCACGTCATCAAAGAAGGGTGATTGGAGAAAGTGCATCGAGGACATTGGAATGATGCGGATGATGTCGAGCCATTGGAAGCATCAGGCAAATTTGATACAGGAGATAGATCCAGGTTCTCGGACAGAGGTCGAGGGCCAGATGCAGCTGGCCGTAGCGGAAGCGGTGAATTGAGAGCTGGTGAGGCTGCTGGGCGATTACACCCTCCAGAGATCGCAGCTTTCAGAACATGAGCTAAAGTCGGCTTGATACCACAAGCTAAGCAAGGAGGGAGGGGCGTATGTGCATTAGCAGAGGTTGGGTCAAAATTGGAGGGGACTGGGTTTGAGAAACTGCATATTGTGCAAACCCAGGTCGCACTCGTCACTGGAGGCTCAGGGGGTGCTCGGTACCCAGATTCAGAATGCCCAGGGGACCCAGAAGCGTTCCTTTGTGAAGCTGATGCATTGGATATCGCACGGCTGTGATACGATGATCGTTTAGGTGGTTTTGGTATAAGAGTCACCTTGGCTGATGACTTGAGAAAGCCAGCATAGAACTCATAGCGTTCTACATCTTTCAGGTCCAACGCCACAGAATGGGTGCGAGGTTCTTTCTTGTCAACGTAACAGACTCGATGTGAAGTCAAGTAAACCTGTCCATTCTGCTGATTGGGGAGTTTGAACTTGCTACAGCTTTGTCAACTCAAGCCTCAAGACGCCCCGCCAACCAGCAACTTACCCCTCATACAAACCGACGTTGTCCTGGACAAAGAGAAGCACCTCATCAGGGAGATAAGAGGGCCGTAGTGCGGTAGTTAGGTCGATGTGTTTCAGAAACATCCGTCATGGAGGTCAGAGTAAATAAGAGGAATTTGAGGATGACTGGAATGGTCGTTGATGAATGGATCAATGATGATGCAAGTGGACGATGGCTTGCAGCAAACAGGCGCTAGGATGCAAAGAATTCAATGAATCTTACACAAACAAAAAAGAATAACGAGACAGAGAATCTGTTCCTTATGTTTGCTCCAATCCGAATCGATTCACAAATCTAAAGGGTGAAGCGTTGTGATCGATGGATGTTGAATGATGTCTTCCTAGGCACGCGAGACTTGACCGGCCCCTCCAGGGTTGTCGGCCCCACTGTGTGATAAGCTCCATTCAGGTAGTCTGAGTTGTACATGAACTAATCTTAGGCGTATCACCGGATCACAGTTTCTCCGGAAATGAGCAGGGACCATACCGCCACCCACCGTTCTGCTTCAACCACAAGAAAATACCCTCAAAGAAACCTCCACACGTAATTCAACAACCATCGAGGCTCATCTTGCTCCGCCATTTATACTTTACTCCTGGCATCATCATTTCTCCCCAACTCCTTCCGTGAAACTAACCCCTCGCACCGCTAGCCTATCGACGCAATGATGCCAAGTTGGTCAGCGCAGCAAGCGCCGAGCGTGACCCAGCAAACCGTATCGACATCATACGCCTACCCGACGAGTAAGTCATCGCCTCACTCATCCGCAAACCATTCTTCTGGCTTGACAAGCCTGACACCAAACGCAGATCCTGCCTTCATCCCCGTTGCCGTCCGTCAAGGATTCAATCAGTACGGAGCTCCGCCTGCTCCTTATGCCGGATACGCACCTCCGCCGCCCCCTGTGCAACCCCAAATGTCTTCTGCTTCGCCCGTGAATGGTGTAACTGCGACGCCAGAGCAGGCCAAATCCAAAGTAGACTGGCCCGAATCTGTTCGGAGCTACGTTCAAAGATCTTTTCTCCCCCAATACGACGAACCGACCGTGCCTCGTGCGGAAATCGAGGCTAAGCTTAAGGACACCATCGGTACCGCAAAGGCGAACGGCACGCTATACACACTCGACTGGGACAACATGCCTCTTCCCCAGGCCTTGGTGAAGGCTGAACGTGACGCAAATACCAAGCAAAGTTTCCAAGTGCCCATCAACTCTAAGAAGAGGAAATCTACCGATTTTGCCAGTAATGACAACTCCCAGCCACCGTGGCGTACTAACTCGCGATCTTCGCTCGAAGACCGTATTTCCTATTCCTCCCCCGAAAAGCGTGCTTCTATGGACGAGCCCCTACCTAAATCAAGTAAGTTCCAGAAGGAAGCCAACAAACGCAAACGTCGCTTCGAAAACGAATACAAGTCACTTCGATCGCCTAGTCCACCACCGCCTTCATCTGGACCCATTGTCGGCACATGCGAGGTACTGGAGAAGAAGTACCTTCGTCTTACTGCTCCTCCAGTTCCATCTAAAGTGCGGCCTGAACGTATTTTGCGTCAGACACTAGATCTTCTGAAAAAGAAGTGGAAGCGGGAGAGCAACTACTCGTACATCTGTGACCAGTTCAAGTCCATGAGGCAAGATTTGACTGTGCAACATATCAAGAACGACTTTACTGTTTCTGTCTATGAAATCCATGCGCGAATTGCCTTAGAAAAGGGGGATATTGGTGAGTATAATCAGTGCCAGACCCAGCTACGATCGTTGTACGGGATGGGCCTGAAGGGCAACCCCATTGAATTCAAGGCGTATCGCATTTTATATTTTATCCATACCGCCAACCGAACTGGCCTAAACGACACTTTGGCAGATCTAACCACAGCAGAGAAGGAGGAGAAGGCGATTAAGCATGCACTGGATGTGCGATCATCTTTGGCGCTGGGAAACTATCATAAGTTCTTCCAGCTCTACTTGGATACCCCTAACATGGGCGCATATCTCATGGACATGTTTGTCGTTCGAGAACGGCTTGCTGCATTGTGCAATATTTGCAAAGCGTAAGTTTTCTCAATCATTGTAGATCGGCGAGTCCTTTACTAACTGCTTTCCAGATACAAGCCGGATGTCAAGCTTCGCTTCATCACTGAAGAACTCGGTTTCGAGTCTGATGCTGATGCGGCCCAGTTTATCATCGATCAACAAGGTCAACACTTGTTGGAAGACCGAACAGACTACATTGCGTTCCTGACTGGCAAAGCTGGTCCTCTCTTCGAGGGTGCACGTAGCTCAGCGTTCCAAAAAGTTGATATCAAGGGTCAGATCTAGACTGTACCCGTACATCAGTTTTGTTTTCTTTTTCTTTTTCTTCTCAGCGCGACTTTCTTCGATGTCTCATCTACTGAGAATCTTTCCGTCGTTATGTTCATCGACGAAACATGATGATGCTTTCACTCTGGTGATATGTGATCATTCATGTAGATACGACTTCCGGCGTTTTATACCCTGATTCTGCTTAGGTGGCACCGGTATTTCTTGCCATTCTACTCTGCACCAACCCGGGTATAGCATATCCATAGTTCAACTATGCCGCTTTACCTTGGGACTCACAAATTAACCGTAGCCTCGATACCAGCACCCAGCCTAACGACTGAGGCAACATTCTTGATGTACGGTGCATCACAAAATTGGATTGATGGGAGGGACTCTAGATACAACGGATTTGTTTGGGATGCAACTAGATAGCAGCCTTTGATCAGCTCGCTCTTGTTCTGTTGGGGCTAGTGGATAGATGGCTTGTTGCTGAGCTTGGTAGCTATTGTCGCTGGGCCTGGTCTTTATGCACTCGCCTCAACAGGTACGAAAGCAGTTGTGACGCTAGAGGAGTTGTAAGGAGTTCTGGGTCGGTAGTTTTAAATGACGAGTAATTGATTTTGTCTCCACATTTTATTTATTGATGTCGACTGTTCAATCCCTTTACTAGCTACACAAGTGAAGTCCAGTCTCTATTACTCCAACTGGTGCCAGCTGAAATAATATAAGCTTGAATAGACTTGAGACATATTAACTTAGTACCTAGATAGCATTAGTTATAGACAGACAGTAAAATAGCTATTTAGTATATATTAAAGTAGGGAGTAATTGCAAAATACTTGTATAATTGTAAATGCAAGTCTTTTTAGAAAAATAGTGTTTTTAGCTTAAATATTGCAGTACCTATATAACATCCATTTTTTCTCATTTTTACTGAGAACGTCCCTCTTTGCTCACTGGTGCAGTGGCAAGCTAGATCCTGCGCGTGCGCACCTGATTGAAGGCCTTGTAGCTAGCTACGAGGACTCCTGTTCGAATCCCAGCCATAACTACCGCTTCGGCCACCGTCCCGGTGGCCACTACTGTGTAAAACCTTCGGATATATTGCGCTTGATATACCAATACCACTGCGTGGTAGCGTCGCGCCCTTGTGTCAACTGGTGACTCGTCCCAGACGACCTCGACTATCTTGAATCTTCCTTGTTGAAACCTTACTGAGAAAAGGGCCTTGGTAGTGCCCTTATCAAGTGCTGTGGAGATAAGAACAGTTGGCAACCCTCGCTAGACTCCCTGCGTGGGAGGAGCTTAGGTGTGCGTTCTCACTTTTTCTTTTTTGCATTTCTGTATTCTATACATTTAGTAAGTGTTTATTTAAGCTGTCAGTATATTTTTACCAGTATTGTATAATACTAGAGAACCCCTATAAAGACAAAATAGAAACACAAGAGAAAAACTTTTAAAATTATTAGAAGCAGGGAGTGCCGAAGTGTCGGGAAGCGGAGCAGATTTAATAGTGTCTTAGTTGGCTTAAGCAAGGGACTAGTTGACTATGCTGCTCTCTGTCAGACATCCTTCTCAAATTCTACGAGGCTCTCACAACAGACCATGGACTGTGTTTATGCAGAGGCCACCGTCTGGGAACCAACACATACCATCATGCGAGACGCCGTGCGGGTGATGAACAGTAGGGTCAGCAAGGTCGTTTGTTAGTCGAAGCGAACGGGAGATTGACACTCGAGATTATGACCCAGGGGAGTGGTATCCGCAGACAAAACGGCGCCAACATGGACGATGGCGGGGGACGCTTCCGGTGGATTATGGATTGAAACGACAGGGGATGGGCCCTTTGGACTATGACAAGCAAAGATCAACAATGGATGTCGCGTGTGAGGACGCTTGGAGGATACGATAGTTGAATGTGTCTAAGCACCTATGGTTGAGTGACAGCATGTAATCTACAACGCTGTCGTTCTGGACAATAACAAGTGGATCTATCGACTCAGGATCACAATATTTCTTCTTTTGTACTTCGGTCTTGACCCATCACGATGTGCAATGTTGTGATACTAAGGCCATTCCATAAGGATTTATCAGCTGGAGAGATGAGCGCGCGGCTGTCGCTTGCATAAACCCAAGAGACTGGACCACCAACATCCGGCGTCAGATGGTTGTGTGTTTATGCAATTCGCATCTCGGGTGTCTTGAGTTGAGTCAAGAATCAAGCCATGGATGCCATTATGCCGAGCACATATACCACCGAGAATATATGACATCAACAGCGGGACAAGGACAAACAAAAAGGCCGTCTCAATCATGACGATTTCTAGAAGCCAGTCAGCTCTTGGTAGTTACAGTGGTAATCAAATGCGGTACGATCGATGCGTGGCCCCCCTGCATACTAAACTCATCCCTGCCACGCGACGAGTTCCCGTTTCTTCCAGTCACTCAATGCCCGGGAATTTCTCGAGTTTGTTGATTCATTAATTAGCGGCACGTATCATACTGTGAAAGATGAGATGGAGGGGTCCTGGGCTGTTGTATCCGGACATGACGAATCCACCATAGTCCCCTTGCTAATTTGACTATACCCATGACCCGGGGATGAGCGAGCGAGCAAGAACGAGCGAGACGAGACAGGGTTAAGCGGCGGTTGGCCCGAGTTGTCGACCTAGTCAAGCGTCAACCAGGCACTTTTGTTCCTTTCTCTTGAATACATGAGGGGCAGGGTAGGGTAGGATACGAAAGGGATTGGTTCTGTAAGCGGGAGGTCTGTATGCTGCCCGCCTGTAGATGCGATATTTTGGGCAGTGCTGTGTAAATACTGCATATGTGTGGTAGATCTTGTGCCCTCTTACTGCTCAGTGCAATCGTCTCGAAGCGCCGAATGGTGTAGTGTAATTGGCAGTCTGAAGCCGACTAAGGGTGACAAGGGTTGAATATTGATATTTTAGTGGTGAAGAGCTGACGGACAACTATCTAGCTCTTGGCAGTTTCCAAAAATCTTCAAATAATGTCATAGCGAGAGAAGACCGGGTACCTAATCAAGCCTGACTCTCACAATTCAAGTAGTATGGATGGATTGGATCATTGGATCATATGAGCTGTAATTACCGTGGCCTAGGTAGGTACTTAACACAGACCGTTGCTATAGGTAGCTCTTGAAAGCTTGTCAAAGCTCGAAACCATCCATGATGGATTAGGAACTAACAGTAGAAAAGCCTCTTGGCCACTGACCACCAACCAGATCCATCCATTCATAACGGAGACGATCTTGTATTTTAATTTATGATCAAAGTACGACTCCTGTCCTACATCCTCCAGCCTCCTCTGCTCTTCTTTGTCTTCCTCTTCTCTTCGTTTTATGGTCTCTTTGTCAGATACAATAATCTCTACCGTATCATTCCTTAATCACTATCATTTCCACTACCCGCATCTCTGGCAGATGCCAAGTTTGTCATTGCGACCCCTCCATCCATCTATTATCACCCCACCTCGAGCGTACCTAATCTGGGGGCTTTTGTTCATACCTTGTACCTTTTGTTTTGCTACCTAGGTAGTACCTACTCAACTGTTCATGTTTAAACCTGAATGGTGCAGATAATCCTTTGCATTGCCGAGTAACCACCAAAAGGAATTCGAGACAAGCCTTTTCTTTTCTTTTATTCCATCAAACCCTTACGCAGTTTCACGTCACATGTGCACTGAAATTCAACCTCCGAAATCCGATCAGTCACAGGTTTATACATTTGACCAAACCTAAGTCATTAGGTTGTTGCGAAGCAAAAGAAGCAAACAAACAAACCACCAAGAAAGAAAACTTCTCCCCCTCCCTTCAACCGCCACTGAATCGAATTCGCTTGCTCTTCTCTTCTTCGCAATTTATTGTTACTCTAGATTCAAACCTTCATCGACTTTGTCAACCATTACACAATCGCTTCCACAACACTTCTGTCCACCCGACCTGAGCGAGTGAAGTACAGCGCATCACAGCACTACGAGTTACAGTGAGTGATATCGCCAACCCACCTCAGGCTACCTGCTACGTATTTCACTCCCCCTGGTCTGTACTCGCAGCCCAACCAACTCACGTCAAGAGGACTCAACTTCAAGTCCCATCCACCACTCCACCCATTCTTGCGCAGTGTGACCTGGGCCAGGTATTCACTGTAAGGTACCTCGTCTCGAGGGTCCTTCTTCCCCCCCACTCCACTGCAACCGCTGCACTCAACTCGCTGTCCGTGCCCGGCTTAGCGGTTAGGTACCTGTAATCCTGTACCTTGCCTTACACCAATATCGGCTTGGATCGAAATAAGGTAGCCCAGCCCGCCGTCCTGTTCCCATCGGGTCCAGTTCATCTTTACCTTACTCAGGTCGTTCTTGCGATTCTTGGTCCTTTTTTTACAACCTCCACCTTTGAGCGATTCACAACTTCCCAACTTGCAACTGCCCAGGAGGCATTCGGTTACACAAAAATGAAGGTTCGTCATTGCCCCTTTCGGTCCTTCATGCCTCTCAACACAGGAAATCGCTGCCATGTCGTGCTTTGCTTTCAACTTCTTGTGCCTCACAAGGCGTTATTCGCATCTCCTTCTCACTGCCTGCGGTTGCCCCCCTCCCCCGCCGCGTTCGACTGCACTCGTGTGCAAGGCGCTCTCCTCGTTGTCACTTATTATTTGCGTCGCCTTTGCTGGCGTTCTCAAATACTCGAGTCGAAAAGCTAACACTAATGCGCTTCGTACAGGCTCTTCGACGTTCGATCAAAGGTGACAAGGACAAAGGACCAGTCACTCCCAAATCGGCTGTCGCCATTGTTCCTCCAAAGAAGGTTGGTGGCCTCCCACTCCCACGCAAACCATAAGCCTCAATAATAATCCCCAAACCGGTTTGCCACATTGGGCACCGCCATGGTTCCACGGCAAACTTGACGTTAATCTTGAAGCTCAAACGCTGATGCCCAACCCACTCTTTAGGTCATTCGAGCCCTTTACGATTACGAGGCCCGTTCCAGCCAAGAACTCAGCTTTTCGAGAGGCGACTTTTTCCACGTTATTGGCCGCGAAGACGATCAAGACTGGTACGAAGCATGTAACCCAGCTCTTCCTGACGCTCGAGGTCTCGTGCCCGTCACCTTCTTCCAAGCCCTCGGCCGAACCGAACGAGATAGTGCGCAGTCCGACGGTGGTCAACTCCCCTCCCCGCCCAAGAACCCCGACCATGATTCCGGATACAGCGAGTCGCCAGCAATGCATCCTGCGCCAGCCGTCATGTCACCTACTACAAATGCTTCGCCTCAAGGTCACCAACGCAATTCCAAGTCAATCGGAAAGACAGGTGCCATGGTTTACGGAATTGTCATGTACGACTTCGCTGCGGAAAGAGCAGACGAGTTGGAGGCAAAGGCTGGCGAGGCCATTATTGTTATCGCACAATCGAACCCCGAATGGTTTGTCGCTAAGCCCATCGGTAGACTTGGCGGCCCTGGATTGATCCCTGTGTCATTCGTCGAAATCCGGGATATGGCAAGCGACAAGGCAATTCAGAATCCAGGAGATGCCATCAAGCGTGCCGGCGTCCCCAAAGTGGAGGAATGGAAGAAGATGGCCGCCGAATACAAGAACAGCAGCATCACCTTGGGCAAGTTCGAAGGAGGCGGCCCCGGACAACCTGGCCAGGGTATTGAGCAAGGGATGGAACGCATGAGCATTCAACAACAGCAGCATTCTCGACAACCTTCGCAGAACGGAACGGTAAGTGTTTGTCATAGGGCAATGCCAGCCAAGGAGAAAACTAACGCCTATGCAGCAGCAAGGTTACGCCAGTCAGCCTCGAACTTCTCAACAGCAACAACCTCAGCAAAGTCAGATGCAAAAGCCCGCTGCTCCACTCCATGCTCCTCTCGAAGCACGCATACCACGATACTGTTTTGCTGAGGACAAGTACTGGTTCGTCATCGAAGCTGTGCTTGAAGACGGGCGACAATGGGAGCTGTCTCGCTATTACGAGGACTTTTACGATTTCCAGATTGCCCTACTCACCGAGTTCCCGGCCGAGGCTGGCAATACGGGGACACAGAAGCGCACTCTGCCATACATGCCTGGTCCGGTCAACTATGTGACAGATGCGATCACGGAGGGACGACTGCATAACCTAGACGCCTACGTGAAAAACATGCTCAACCAGCCCCATTACATTTCAAGGTGTAACCTAGTGCGACAGTTCTTTGCACCCCGCGAAGGAGACTATGAGATCGACCCCAACGACAACGAAAATGAGTACCGTCTGTCGCAAGGATCCCAACTCTCATCTACAGAATCTCCTGCCGGTGGATCGCAAAATAATTTGAACGGCAGCGGCTATGGTCTGGCACCAGCGCACCCTGACATGCAAGCATCACCGATGTCACAACCTTCACAAACTTCACTAGGCGCGGGCATGCAACCTCCCGCACCACCAGCGTCCGCAATGAAGATCAAGATGTACTTCAATGGAGATCTCATTGCCATTCGAGTGCCCACCGATATTTCGTTCCAGGCGCTCTATGACAAGATCTGCGATCGTTTGAAGATTCCAGCTAATGAAGAGATTCAACTCTTCTATAAGGATGAACCTACGGGAGACAAGCCCAGCATGCTGAGCGATAACGATCTGGATTTCGCTCTTCAGCGGAACGAGAAGCTGCTTCTCTACGTGGAGGCTGTATGAGTGCCGAACCTCGCTGACGACGATGGTGTTTCAGCTTGGTTGCATTACTTCAGTACCCGGATCCAAGTTGAGAGCCAAAACCCCACCAACAAGGGCAGCAGCATCTGGACCGGCATTGTACATTCTCGCCCTCCCAAAATCACGCCGCACAGTACAGATCCTGTCACCTTGATAACGTGCGTTTTTCTCTTCGAAAACGAACCTACAATTTCTTATGAGTCCCCGACGGACGAAATACCTACCTTTTCCCTTTTTATTCTTGTTTTACTTTTAGTCTTTGCGGATTTATGACGACACGTCGGCGAGGAACTTGATGCTTCTTTGATACCATTTTATTAGCTGGACAACTCATAAGCTTTTACGTTCAGTGTACCAGACGTTCGTTGTCTTTCGTTGGGCATGCAATGCCCCCCTCTTTTGCTCTTCTTACCCCTTTTGCGTACCTTCTTTGACATTCTGCCTTGCGGCAGGTGTCTGGCCTTTTGAGTGCCATTTTGATATCACATGACTGAGCTCAGTACTTTTCTTCCCTTTTTCTTTTTTATTTTCTTTCGTTCCTCACCGAGGGTGGCCGGGCCTGTGGAGGGTTGTTGAGATAAGGATCAAGGGCAGGCAAATGACTGTGCTCTGCTGTAGCACGTCGAGGAAGAGGATGGCCAGAAGGTTTAGGCCAGGACAGCAAATCCAATGAGCTGTATAAATAAGCTCAACAAGCCAAACTCGTGAACGTTGATGGGATGATGAGCGGCCTGTATCGCATGAATTGCGAGAAACTAGCTAGTGAGCAAGATAGGAGCACTTCGAGTGCGGCGAGAGGTGGAGGTGGAAAGCATGATGAGCGCATATGCGTGATGAATGAAAGCGACAATTCAATTGACCTTCCCCTAAACTGATGTGAGAGTTTGAGCAGACCGTGCTAAACATTGGTTGACATGTTGCGAATCAATAGTATAGTCGAGTGCATCCTTTGGCAATTGAATAGTTTTTCATGTATGAGTCAGCCGTGGTAGTCTTGAATCTTTACATTGATTTGTACTCGTAGTCAGCCCGTCTATGTTCTAGAAGTCTATCGTGGGTAGCAGGTCGTGGTCGTATACTCTTTGTGCGTTTCGCCATCCTTCGAAAACCATGAAATGTAACATCAAATCCCCAATGCCGTGAACCGTTACAAGATAAAACAAACAAATGCAACCATTTTGTTACGCAGCCACGTAACTGAAAACGCCAGAAACCAGAACCAGAACCGGAAATATGAGGTCATACCCATCATTCGGGTAGACGAGGAAAGTTGGATACGGGAGTGTGATGTCAGCGGCTGGGAACGAACTCTTCTACTCCAGCTTGGTCATGAGGTTCTTCCGCACTTTCATGTTGACGACGCCACCAACACCAAAGGCAGGAACAATTCGACAGATCCGCGCAATGGAGCTGATGAACCAGTTGCGGCGCACAAGATCTAATCGATCGCGTAATGATACCACTGCGCCTCCAGGACCAGTCGCTTGACGGTTGTAAAGATCAAGCCCAAACAAATGCATGGGCGTAGAGATGAACTGCACCATGGCAGGTGCCATGAACTGCGCCGCGTAGAGTCCGGATACTCGCTTCTTCATCTCAGCCGAAAACTTCTGGTCCAAATAAGGGCCTAGCAAAGGCGGGACGTTGAACGAGGCAAAGATGGTCAAGCAATCGCGCAGCGCAAAGAGACCGTACGAAGCGAGAGGCACGGGTCGGGGAACTACACCGGGAGGACCAAACATGCGCACAAAGACTTGGTCCTTGTAAATGCAGACACCAATATTGGCAGCGCTCGAGGCGGCGAATTTTGTCGTTCCGGCTGTAACGCTCGATGCGGGCTTGTTGTTGACGGTCGAGAAGGACGTGTCGACGGCATTGGCGGTGAGATATGTGCCGCCGTACAGGCAGAAGATGAGCGCCGTGGGTTTTGAGAAGAGTAGTGTGTGAGGGCGTGTGATGAGGGTTCGGAGGGAGGATTTGACAGAGTTAACGAGTGTGTTTGCGCCTGAAGCGTTTTCCATGATGGAACTATTATCATGATGTCAGCTATTTTTTTTGTCGTTAAAGATTCTTGGCGATGTCGGCCATGTTTTTTTTTTTTTTTTGGTCTGTCTTGTCTCGGGGATGTGCGCAAACAAGACAGAATCAAGAGAATGCTTTACACTTACCGGTCAATAATGGCAATGAGCGGCGCGACCATGGAGGCAGCGCTCGCAGCCGAAAGGAAATCGGCGCCGAGTCGTGATGTCAAGTTCTTGGTGTTCCATGTGTTTTTGTCGGTGATTTGCTCGGGCGTAGTTGTCCCGGCCAGAGCCAACGCTGGCGCATCAGAGTCCTTCATAATGATTGTTTCCTCTTTTCCTTCTCTTAGTAGTGACCCTCTTCTTTTCTTCTCAAGTTGTCATGAAAAAATTCCGAAAACAAAGAGTGATAGTATGACGGAGGAAGAAAGATAGAAAGGGAACAAGCTGGGGAAGAATAAAACAGGAACACAGCCAGGCTAAGGTAGTCTAGTCACCTAAGCTTGGGATCAGAGGAAAAAAAGCTAGGGGGAATGAATAAGAGAGTGATGAAAAGGAACGAAAACACGCGGTTCTAAACCCCGAAGCAAATCCCTTGGGTAGTGGATTGGTGTAACTAAGGGTATCCCCCGCTGGTTGGACCCTCTTCTCTCCCAAGTTAGCGACGTGATATGGTCCATGGATGAGAGCTGATGCGAAACTCGTTCTGTCAGATTGACTCCCGGAGCGCCGAGATCGGCGGGCCGTTCGGACTCGGTGCCGAGTTTCAACGTCGGCAGCGGCTTGTCACGGGTACTTTGGCTTTTTTACATCTCTATTTACGAACTCAATTGTTTAGGTATTCGCTTGTAGTAGTAATGTTGAAATACTGATTTTGTTCAACGTCTATGTATGTATGTGGGTATGTATGTGCGTGTGTGTGTGTGTGTGTGTGTAAATAGATAGCTCAAGTATCGTCTAACTTGACCCACGCTGGAACCAACTTGTAAAAACACCAAAAGTTCTTCCATCACAAACCGAACATGATTCTAGTCCATACGCCAAACTCCAGTCCTAATACTTTTGACCGCCCATTCAACCAAAGACATCTTGAAAACTGGACTCGTTCTCCCCGCAATACCCTTCACCTGTTACTGACTTACACGCCATCGTCCCCCACGCCGACGCTTGCCGCTCACCAGGTACTCTATTCCTGGGCCAATCTGGTCGGTTATCTTTCTCAAGGCTTTGCGGCTCAATCTAGCAACCTGAGCTAGTCAATATGTAGACACGGGTCTGCCGCTCATAGAAGATGATTCTAATACCCAATTGGATCTACAACGGCATATACCGGCTTTAAGTAGAAGAAAAATCCATAGAACATCGCTGACTTTACTTATTGACCTATAACCCACAGGACACGCGGATAACGAAGGTAAATCATGTTACAGAAAGGGGATACTGTCTTTCCCGATACAACTTACGAATCCCGTTTCAAATAAGGATATGGTAAAAGAAGGGGGCTCTTCATGAGAACCATGCGATTTAAGCTATCATTCTAATACCAGACATAACTCCAACCAAGGCTTCAACAAACAATGCAAGTAGGTCAAATCCAATGTAATCATACTCAAGAATAAAGCCAAAGCCCGGTCTCTGGTCCCGTGGCTCAACCCATTCTTGAGAAACTTAATCTCCACAAGGCCGACTGATCTCCAGAGCCGTTGCTCTCCGCCTCTCCACTGTCACCCTCCACATCACGCCAAAGCTTCTGGATCGCTTCGGGGCCCGCCCCTCTGTTTGCATACCCACTCTTGACCTCGACCGATGAGACCCGTGCAGAAACAGGTCCCATATTCACAAAGTCCAATGTTCGAGAGCTTCAACGGACCGGGCCGATCGTAAAGAACCGCAGTTAGGCGGCAGTAGCACTCACATTAGAGCTTCCACTACCACTTTCACCTGCCTGCTTTTCTTGAATTGCCAGAACCGCCGCAGTGAGTTGGTCAATCTTGCGGTTCAGCTCGCTAAGCTGCACCTCCATGGCGGTTGGGGCATCCATATCATCCTCACGTTGCTCAGCACTTTGACCGTTTGCTCGCCCTCTAGGAGATGCAAGTGTTGGACGACCAACTGTAGAGGTGGATCGCTTCTGGGCAATTAGCTGCCTACCGTTGCGCCGGGAGGAGTGCGATGGGCCCTTGAATCCGGCAAATTCATCACCTAGGGCTCCAGGCTTGCGATACATCTCATAAAGTCTGATGATGCTAACAATTGGCCAATGAGTAGCCTTGAGGAGCATGATACGCCCGACACGAAACCTCTCGTCAGCCGCAAAGATCAGACGCCAAGGTCGAAAGATGACCAGAGCCAGCAAGTTAAAGGGAGGATAGAAATGGGTGAGTCGGTTGCTAGTCGACGCCTCCAAGACATAGACGCTGTACACATACAGGTACTCCTCCTTAGCGTGGGTGATAACCCGCGAGAAACTGTTGGAAAGCATACCAGTCAGGGAACCCATCAACAGGAAGCTGGAGAGTGTGATGAAGATAATCATCAGAGGCGGTCCAAAGAATGGGTCGATCTGATTCATCACCTCGAAGCCAATAGGTGCTGAGCCATAGAATATCTTTGTCAAGATCCAAGCCATTGACTTGAATGCAAAGACATCACGTCCAACAAGCGAAAAGGTTGTCAGAAAGCCGCAATATACAACGACAACAAGTACCATGTATTTGAAGAAGTCTTTACCCATCTCCTTCAAGCAGGGTATCAGGGTACCCCAAGCTGGGCTTAGACTGAGGATGGAAAAGATGCGAGGAATCATAAAAAGTGCTTCAAGCGCCAAGATATCAAATGCAAGGTCACTCAACTCTGGTTTGTTCTGAACGATACCAATAATTCCTGTTATCAGTTAGCGAGTTGTATTATAGGGAAATTATGATTCTTACGTAGAATAGCAAAGGTAAATCCGATGGTAATCATGACCATGTCAAACAAGTTCCAGATGTCCGTGGCATAGAAGATGGAGCCCGCATCAAGCCACTCACTAAGCTCATCGTAGAAGAAGGCCGCTATCCAGAGGAACAGAATTATCTCGGGGATTGTGATGCGGGACTCATCTCGCACAATAAGAACACAGTAGTACAGGGCGAGGAAAATGCAGAAGAAGACCACCTCCCAACTCTTGAGGTATTTGGGCACACGCAACCGAGAGAAAGGATCTGCTGTCCTAGGATTATAGAACCGGACTTTTTTGGTTGAGTGGACCGATAAGCTGTCCCAAAAGACAATATCACCGCTCCATATAGCAGTGATGATCTTTTGGACAATGTGCTGACTGAGGAATCGTTTGGCGTCTGCAATGGCTGCAATCTCAAGAGCATTCAGATTCTTAAAAGATGACGTTGGGTCACCTTCGTTCTCGTCATCCTCATCATCGGAGGTCATAGTCAAACGTGAGAGAGAACTCAGAAGCTGATTGCGCTTCATGCTACTTCCAGCCGGTCCAGGACCACGCCGGCGGTTGTCAATGGTGCGAATATGAGATAGGAGAGGTGAATGCTCTCCAGTCTCTTCGTCCCCTGCATGGCCATTTCTCGCCTCTTCATCTTGGCGGCTATCGTCGAGATCGGGGATCTCGTAGAGACAGAAATCAACTGCCTCGCGTTCAGAAAGACGAGTGAGAAAACGCCATGCAACGATTTCACATGCGTCAGCACGCGATTCTCCCAGTGTACGATGTTCTGAAGAAGAAGTATAATGCCATTTAAGGGCGCTAGGGGAATTCTGTTAGCTGAGAAGCACAAATATCTGAGAGCAAATGGCATCAGAGTCGCACGGCATATGCAGTCAGGTCAAAGATGGGTTGAGAATTTATGTGATTGGCTCCCCTGACAGGATTTTTTATGCAGTCACAAACACCACTCAGGAGAATGGCGGTACAAGATCGAAGAAGGCATTGGGGGAAAAGGCAGTTACGAGCACAATGTCGTCCAGATACGTACAGAAGAGCATTGACGATTCCAGGGTTGGTGCATGTCGCAGCGAGATGATCCACCAAGATGCGTAACGAAGTCCCCGCAGCTGTGGTCCTCAGCTGTTCAAAGGTGCTCGGCAGCTCAATAGCTGCGACAAAGTACCTGCAAAACGTCTTAGTAAAGGTCAATTGGGTTGTGGTTATCAGAACTCACAAGGAGAGCTTCTTGACGACCTCCCGAAAACTATCATCTATCCTAATATCCGGTAGATCGTTTTCGTAGTCATGCCGAATGGAAATGGGACTACCCTCACGGGGAGCGGGGAGCTTCTTGGATCTGACCTTGATAGGCATGACGAGGAGGAATAAAAATGAAGACGGCAAGCGATCAAAGGAGCATATCTTCCGCTGGGGCTTTAGGTTGAAGGCGAATTGTCAGGAGTGGTAGACTTCCTCAGAATGACGAAAAGGTTGTTTTGCAGTGTCGGTCAACGAGATTCTCCGTCTCCTTCCCTCCTTTGTTTTTGCCTTTCTCACGATACAAGGGAGGAGAGATGCGGAGATGAGTTGCGAAGGAGGGGGAAGGAAAGTGCGGGCCTGTGCACCGTCAATTTGAGTTCAGTCAAGCTGCCTGTCGATCGGCTTCCGAGGACCAAGTAATTGACACTGATAGTATCACGAGAGTGAATGAGAGGTGGGAAAAGGCAAATCGCTTGGGGGTTTCAGGAGAAGGTTATTGCTTCCCAAAATTAACCCATCACTCTAACAGCTATGCCAACTTCTAAAGTGGTTATCCTTTTGTGTCATCTTGATTGCGCGCCGAGTTTAGCGCGCGCACCGAAGATCCTCTCTAACGTTAGGTACTCAAACTAGGCATATTCCTGGCGATAACTTACCTCTCCAACCAGAGAGGCTGGTGAATGTCACGACACTCTCAAGATTCAAGGGTTCAATGTCAGAGTGGAGAAAAGAAGGGTCCCTTCACGAAGCTTGGCACCACTAACATATGCTTGTCAATTTCCAACACTGCGGATTGGACGATCTAGACTTGTAAATCAAGTTTATTTGAGCTTGAAGGAGTGATACTTCCTCGATGGAATAGATAAAATCCCGTCAATCAGTTCAGAATGAGACCAGGGTAGCGATTCTGAAAAACCTTGATCTCTGCTCTCTCTGTCCGCCTACTAAAGAACTCGTGTTTGCAACATAAAAGAATCCCAAGTTAGTAGGTACACAGGGCTATCGTGGCCAGTGGTATCGTTTGCTCTGGACGTTATACCGAAACATCTTCGATGGGCTCCCCAATGCTAGCAGCGTGTACTGCCAATGCTGTCTTTTCTGCAGCTACAGGCACAACAACGAAAACTCAGTAACGTATGCCAGCCATCGATATTTGACTCCAGTGTCGTTTAATATCCATGTTCTTCTTGTGAGTTTAATCACCCGATTCCACGCAATTGATTAGCGTTGACAGCATTCACTTGCATGCAAGACGAGGCTCAGCTTCAGACTACTACGTAGGCTGCTGTCAGCAAATGCGCGTGCATTTACGTCCCCAAAAGCCGAAAACAGACGAACCAGCCAATAATGATGACAAGAGTAATTTACATACATTCTGGGTACAAATTCAATAGTAAGCAATAGGCCTTCATGAAGCATACTGTCACTCGAGATTCCCCACCTGTTTCTTGAAAATAGACGAACCAGCCAATAGACAGCCTTCTAACAGCATAAGCCGGGATATGGAAGGAATTCATAAGGCTGGCCAAAGCCACAGTCGTGATGTCGGTAATGCAGGAAGCAGAGTGGAACTCATTATTAACTTGAGAGATTTTGACTGGTTCGTTCGTCAATTAAGAGGTTTGGGCTGAACAAAGTGTCGAAACAGTTGAATCTGTTTTGAGCTTCACAGCCACGTTTGTGCTCAGATGAGACGTAATCATTGGCGAGCCAGCGAGTCCCTGTCAAGAGATCCCCTTAGGATCACCCAAGCCTAGATCCGGAGCTGAATCTGATGGGAGCCTCAGAGGAACGTGGAGTCGAGCATATGTAGAATTGAAATCATAGGGAGACATGTTGTCGAGTACAAAAGGAACAGATGGGAATGCGAAAAAATGGTTTCTACCAGACAAGCTCATCTCATCTGCCCAACAGCAAGTTTTATTCTATCATTGAAAACACATCAAAACTGGGCCTTTAGAATTTGACTTTTACAAGACTTACACCATGTCTACCACAACTCTTATGGCGACTACCGCAACAACATCTTCAGCGACTGCGACTTGTACAACTGCAGTGCCTGGAAAGTATGGTCGTGTTCCAGCTGACGCATGTAACTCGAACTACCTTTTTGATCCTAACTTTGGTGCCAATCTTGCTTTCTGCGTGTTCTTCGGCTTCACTACAATAGTCCATCTAGTTCAAGCGGTTCTCTTCAAAAAGGCAAGTGCACTGATATAAAAGAACAACAGATTTTTGGGTCTCTAACAACTTTTGTAGAGATTCTGCTGGGTAGCTATCATGGGGGCAGCTTGGGAAACAATTGCATTCGCTTTCAAGACCCTTGGGAGTCGATATCAGCAGAATGTTACATACGCCAGTGTGGGCCAAATCCTTTTTCTACTTGCCCCCCTTTGTAAGTACTCCAAAGGCACAACGAGATGGTTTCTAATATAGGTACCTAGGGATCAACGCTTTTGTATACATGGGAGTAGCGCGCATGGTATATTTCCGCATGCCTGGTAAAAAGCTTGTTGGTATTAAAGCTATCCGCATGACGCTCCTTTTCGTTTGGTTGGATGTCATTCTCTTCCTTGTACAGGGCTCAGGTGGTGTTATGCTTTCCAGCACAGACGCCGATAGCGATGTCATCAATATCGGATTGAAGGTCTACATGGCGGGAGTCGCTCTGCAGCTCGTCGTTGTCCTTATTTTCAGCGGCATCACTGTCTTCTTTTACTTCAAACTCCGACAGATGGAGGATCGAAGCATGGGACGTATGAAGTGGCTCATCTGGACCATGGTCGTCGTTCTCATGCTGATTGTGGTATGTATTATTGGTTCCGTCACGAGCTACGAAGCTGACAAGGTCAAGATTCGAATCGTATACCGCCTAGTTGAATTTGGACCTGGTTTTAACGCGGATAATACGCTTCTTATTCACGAAGGGTACCCACTGGGTCTGGATGCTACACCAATCTTGATTGCCCTCGTATTGCTCAACATTATGCATCCTGGCTTTGTCCTCCGAGGTCCAGAGAGCGAGTTTCCTAGGTTGTCTCGTAAGGAAAAGAAGGCGCTCAAGGAGCAGAAGAAGCAAGCCAAGAAGGCTCGCAAGGCCGGTGTTCAAGAACTTGAAGAGTTGTCTGTTGATAAGCGGTCAAGCAGTAGCAGACAAGTCGTCTGAATAGTATAAGTAAGTGGAGTGTGCTTCATTGGATCACTTGCTCCATTGGATCCGATCGGAGGGGAGTTCTGGCTTGGTCAACGGATATTAACTGGAGAGTATGGCTTGGCATAAGGGTTTAGAATTTTGTGTAATGGGATATCGGGATACAATAGATAGAGTGGAGGAATAATTGACATTCTATATTTCTTTTCTCTCTCTCTTTTTTTCTCTTTCTAATGTCCGAAGTTATGCGTCAAGTGCGGGTCATGGGTAACGCATATACCTAGTCAGTCTACAGGGTGCAGAATTCGTATAGATGTTGAATCCCGATTTAGAAGCAACATGGTGAAACACTGCCACAACTGCAAAACGGCCCTGGCGTCAGCTGAGGCGTTATACGTCAGGCAGCTTGATAGATTGTATTGGCAAAAGGAATGAAGTTTCACAATAGCCCGAGCTGCTAGATAGATATTGAGGGACACAATATTATCCATATAAAAAGTACACGATCAAATTGATTGATGAATGGCGCCACTAAAACTAATGAAAGCGGTATTGAAAGGCTTGGCAATGCTTAAAGGGTACGCAAACAAGCCACTAATTAATGATCAACGAATAATGCACAAAGATCGGCCATCGAAAAGAGGGTGTAAAGAGATGAGACAATCGGACCATGGATCCAAGTGTCAACGTGGCAGAGAGACGTCAGTGAAAGTGTCGTAGGAGGCTCCAGATCCAATCCTAAACGTGAGATTGGCTACTAAAACGAGACTAGAGCCCTTGTAAGCATTCCAAACATCAAAGAAACCGCTTTCGGTTGCCCTGTCGCCGCTTCATTCATTGTTTACTCTGGCTACCAAGAGTCGAGAAATATTCTCATCTTTTCTATCTTCGTTTCTTCATCCATTTTACCTTTACAACGTAATTCCAAACAGATCCGTCAACCTGTTTCCTCACCTCATCAAGAAACTTCCTTGATTTTACAATTAAACCCAGCCACCCCCCAGCCACTTCATCCTCATAAAACGGACATTCACTGGCCTCTGATTGGCTTAGACGTCACCCCAGGAGACACCGTCGCAGTCCGGGCCCCAGTTCGACGCCTCCGGCTGCCAGCACTTTAAAGATTCCCTTCCTTATTCCTGGTTCGCTAGATCGCCAACGGGCTACTATACGGGCTATAAAACAAGATCCTGGACTCTTATCTCATCCCAAAGGCGAAGGTCTAGCCGTTCTGAAGGGAAATAAAGTGGCAGGGTACAAGGCCCCATCCCCAGGCAGGCCTATAAGCAGCAAAACTGTCTCGAAACTAAAGGTCGGGAGTGTTCAGGGTCTCTCCTAGTTCATCTTCTCTTCTGCTCTAGCAACCTCCAGCTACTGTACGGACACCTACCGACTTATTAACTAAACCTCAAGTGAACCGAACTGCACGGCCAACTAATTCATCTCCACTTGGAATCAAGAGGCACAGCACAGCCTTGGCTTGCTCGTAAACCCGTTACTCGTGCTACATTCAGGACAGGCAGGAACGTCAAGCACAGGACAGGACCACCCCCCTTCGTTCAAGGGCTTTGGCTTCCTCCTCCTTTGACCTCTTTCTTCCCCCCTTTGTTGCATCATTGGTTAGGTACTCATTGCAAGCCTTTTTGTTGCGCTCTTTTTTCCTGCCCGTGCGCATACTATTCTTCTGTTGGAGGGCGGTGTCCTCTTCTCGTTTCTTTCTTCTTAATTACTTCAGTTTCGGATTCTACTACGACGACCATTTGAACGAAACCCACCAGCGATCCAGGTTATCAACAGAACAGAGTACGGATACCGAGTACACTCCAGCTTATCGATCAACCAAACAATGTTTAATTGAGATCGGGATCGCGAGACTGCAAATCATGACCCCGGCCCATCTGATGGCGCGATTACCGCCATTTCTCCTCGTCTCTAGCTTCTTCAATCTCGCTTCAGGCCATGTACTGCCGCAACCGACAAAAACCGTCGCCTTCCATGAAATCAATGCCGCATCATATCCTCTCGTCGCGACGGCTGCGCCCGACGACTCATTCTTGCAGCGACGACAGTTCAACACAGTCTGTGGTTACATAGGAGGAAATCCCGGACTACCTGCGACTTGTTCTGCGGGCTCGCATTGTGTCGTTGATGTCGATCATGGAGCAGTGGGGTGCTGTCCTGATGGAGGCTCTTGTACACAGGGTGTATTTACAGGCTGTGTGGATGCGGGCAGTGGGCCACAGACGGAGGTGAACCCATACGTTTTTACGTGTCAAGGAGATGACTCGTGCTACAGAAATAGCTTCGAGGGAGGTTTCTTTCAATTCGGGTGCGGTTCATCTGATTTGGCGACAAACGTGGTGGCTACGGCTTCAGGGAAGAGCGCCATTCAACTTACTAGCTTGAGCGTTCCCCTGACGGCTCCGGCAACCTCACTGGCTGAACCAACGACACTAGGAACGAGGCGAAGGACATCCGATACCGATTCCTCAAGCACAAGACCGTCGACAACAGGAAGTTCAACTACAGAAGCCACAGGGACATCTTCATCAGAAACAACAGCAGAGTCAACAACAGGGTCAACAACACAGTCGGAAACTTCCTCAACAGAGTCGGAAACTTCAACAGCATCGGAGACCGAAACCGAAACCGACAGCGCGAGCGAAACTTCTGGTACCGCGGACCCTTCAGCCACTGATTCTGACGAATCTGCCTCTTCCGGAGCCTCAGCGCCCGATACTGACGGCGATAATAACTCCCAGAACACGGGCGCCATTATTGGCGGAACTATTAGTGGCGTAGCAGCGCTCGTAGCTCTCATCGTTCTTGGAGTCTGGCTCTGGAAGCGCAAGAAGGGAAATACGCGCCAGGGACCAGGTGTGAAACCGCAAGTGCAACGTATTGGGTAAGTGTCCCCATCAGTGACCTCTTTCAAAGTTTTTTCAACAACCAGCTAACATAAAATATTCCTAGTCCACCGTTAGAGAATAATCATAGTTTCGCTCCGGTGCCCCCTATGCAGGAAGCCGATAAGATGGCCCCGCCCCCACCGGTCCCCGTAACTGACCAGCGGAGCATGAACCCTATTGTCGATCACGACGGTCCTTACTCGGAGCCTTGGGATCCCCAACCAAATTACGGATACTCGGCGTCAGCTGTTGGAGGAACGCAGATGGAGCACGACGAGGTGCCGTTAACGAGAGACGATGACTTTCAACACGGTTACAATTCCGGTCTGGGCCGTATTAGCGAAGAAGAACCGCGACCAGGAATGGCTATTAGCACACCAGGCCATATAAGCAGTCCTGTCCAACCATATCCTGGACCTCGCCGCGACGGAGGAGGACCACTATGGCAACAGAATCGTGGACCCGGATGGTTTTGATTGTATATCCTACGAAGAATAAGAAAATAAAAAGGATGGCGGCACACATATAGGCGGCGGCGATGCCCACGGGTAAGGTTTTGCTTGGGAAGTATTATGGCGTTTGCGGGTTCAGCATTAGGAGTCGATATCCGGGGCTACTTATCATAAAGAAGGACTATAATGAGCGATTCAAGTCTGGTGAATAGATGGGCTTGCTTACGCTTGGTTTAATTATGAGATATGATGGCCACACGGTCATGAAACATTGGGTTTATTAGTAGATAGTCACGATACAAAAGAAGCGGTATTGACTGGAACTTTTATCGACTGTTCATATATGAATTAATGTTTTATAAGGTAGATACGCTATGTCGGCATGCATACATACGCTTATACCTCGTAAGGGCTCAATGACGCCACACTGAGTGATACATTCATGTACTTACCTCATTTTAGTGAGTTACATTATATCGTTCAGCCTACCTGATGAAAAGTCCATTCAAGCTCCTATCGACCATATCTTGACACTGGATTCGTCGAATACTGTCTGAGCATCAGACATCTCCCCAAATCCCCATCCTCCAGAGCACGTTGCCACAACAGAACCACTCGAATGCAAAGCAGTACTTCCGACTGGCGCATCATGGGGGTTCCAACTCCATGAGGGGTCTACAACTCCAATCTGGCTGCCAACGCCTTCCCAAACTGCGACAGCGCCATCGTGATTCCCTGCCCAGACTTCAAAGGATGGAAATTCGGCATACGGATCACCAGCGAAGACGTCCACTGTCATCTTCTGCTGCGTGGGCGCGCTTCGTCCTCGAAGGGTGCAAAGAAGTTCGCCTGTGCCGCGGATATCATACACAATCATACCAGAGGCGTGACGCTCGTTGATGATGAGATACCGGCCACATGGGCTCCAACGGACTTGAACAATACCCTGCCCTCCAATACCTCCCTCTATATCATCTGAGCGCGGAAGGGGCCAATTAGCAACAACCTTGTCTGACCGATGTACATCATACAGTCCCATCCAGCGCGTCCATGTTCCTGCTGCAACAACAGAGTTTCCGTTGCCATCCACAGGTGAAGATGCTAAAGCAGCAACAGTGCCCTTCATACCAACGCCACTGCCCTTTGAGATATGGCGTTTGGAGGGGATGGTGGGTATGGTAAGCAGCGGACCATCCGAGCCTGGGCGTGTCATGTCAAAGTGATCAAGACGATTTGTCGATCCAACAAGGAAATGAGTACCAGAACCTTCCCAGAGAATAGATGAGGGCGTGATGTACTCCTCGGTTTCGCGACGTATTAACTTATACGAAGCAAGTGGGGCAGAGCGCGACGCGAGACCATCATCATTGGGAGGGAAGAGGTGATACAGCTGAAGGGGATGATCACGACATCCAACGAGTACAGTTTGAGAGCTTGGCTCAGCTAGAGAGTAGAAGGGGGCCGCGGCGACTGTCTGGGAAGGCTCGGGAAGGGTTATTGTAGACTGCGACTCAAGATGTTGCGGACGAGAGGATGATGGATCGAGAAGATCTTCAGGGAGAACAAAGGTGGATATTGAGTTGAGGGCGGAAGACACGAGGAGCGATGTGCCGTCAGCAGTCCATTGGACTGATGTGTAATAGTCCTGCTTGCTACTCGCAGCAGAGTGAGATTGCCCGTTATTGTCTATGTCATCTTGAGGCCGAACAAAAGCATTTTCAGCGACAAGGTTTAATGACGGTACTTTCGGTTCGTGTTGCTCCTGCTCCTGTAGACCACTCGGCTGCGACTCTGGATGTAAGAGAGCTGGCTCAATTGCCGGATTGGGTTCATCCATATTATACGTCGGGGTTGAAAGTTGCGAGATGGTGATGGGCGTTGGAAATGGAGGAACTCGAAGTGGATCCTTCACCTTAATCTCTGCATATCATATCATATCACTTACACGCTTATCACGATCTTAGACCAAGCTTCAGCTGGATCTTGAAACGGTCAAGGTCCCACGTTACATTTCGTGCCATTTTTGTCTCTGTTGATCAAATGAGTGAGGCCATCGTCAATCCATCAAGGGAACTTCGCTCGCCAACTGAATGTCACCGTCTATTCTCATAGCAACGTCATGTGCATTGGCGCCAAGAACCGGCAGACAAAGGACCTCCCAGCGGCCTCCCACATCCAGACAAGTATCTCTCTGCAGGGTCCAGTGGGTAATGATACCAAAAGGGCAGCTCACGATCGCCGTTTTCCGTCTTGGCGGGGGTTGACATCTTCTTGCTGGGAGAGGCATGCCTTTAGAACCTGGGAGCAACTCTGTGTATCATCAATTCACATTTTTGGTAGTGCCTGGAAGCTCAAATAAATGACCCGGAGGCAAAAAAGTAACCCTAATGTGAATAAAGTACAAAGGAAGGACGGTTCGCTGGCAATTGATGGATACACCATAAGCTGCCTATCCCACAGTGCATTTGCACCCCTAACGTAGTACGTAGGAACGATTCAGGGCAAGTGCTCGAAGGTTGCCGTTTCGAGCCACCCGCTTCTTGGTTAGCAAGTAACTTACTGTCAGTAAGGAAGGCACAATCGGTGAATGCCTTGACATCCAATCCATGGAACCCGTCGTCTATCATTACCCCATCGTTCTGGCAGTACCTACCGATATTAAGATTAATTCTCCGACTTTTCTCTCTCTCTCTCTCTCTTCCTTTCCAAACCAAACTCGTCTCCCATCCACCCCAACAGCACCGAATACACACCCCATCACATACCAAGATACCCCGTATCTTGAAACTCTGCACTTCTACTGTCTCAACGATCGCATCTTTCACCAATCATGATCTCGTAAGCCCAAATCGCCAAAAAGGGCATATTATCAACAACCTCGTATTCCTCGTCTAACTTCCGCTTCGCAGTTGATAGCACAGTTAGTACCTACAGTACCTGGTTATTGGCGCTGCCCCTCCCCGCGAAACAGCCTCGCCCTGTGGGTCACAGCACATGAGGCAGAACTGACAAAAACAATAGCATAAGTTTGGCCAAAGCTTGTCTGACCTATTCTGTCACTACCTGGTATCTCAGTATTGTGACAGAGCCATAAAGACACCAACTAAAATAACATCATACGTCACTCCCCAGCAACGCAGGGCGCGCAACGTCGTCCTCTCCACATCAGCACCAACACCAGCCCGTGCTCCAACCAAAGCCTTGGGCAAAGCTCTTGGAAGGGACCGGACCCTGGCGTTCATTCATCTGATCTCGTGATTCCCCGTGATCATTTCTCGTGAACTCTCTTTCGCAACGACTGCTGAGCCAACTCTACGCTCAGCTCATCACCTTCCGAAGCTGCCTTTGAGCACTTCGTCCAATACCAACCATGGACGTCTTCACCTCAAAGAACGACCAATGCGATCGTCTTAAGACGCCCTCATATCTTGAACTCGTCGTGTCCATGTATGATTGCGCGACTCTCTTGGAATTTGGCCAGTGACCCTTGGTACTAATCGATATTGCAGCGTCCTCCTGCTCGGTATTCTTGTGTCCTATCTTCCTCAGCACTATCGCATCATTTCCCGAGGCACTTCCGAAGGCATTTCTCCCTATTTCGTACTTCTAGGAACCACATCTGCTACCGCCGGTTTTGCAAACATCCTTACTGTTCCGCCGTCTCGTGCCGCCATAGGATGCTGCAAAGAGCTTGGCAAATTTGAATGCGCGGCTGGCCTCCTTGGTGTTGCTCAGCTCGGCGCCCAATGGGTTTGCTTCAGTCTTATGTGAGTCTCACCTTCGATTCTATTTATTTCGTGAACTCATCAGTAAACAGTCTCGTTCTTTTCCTTATTTTCTTTCGATATAGACAAGCCAATGTTCCAGCAGAGGACCTGCGCGGAGACGCACCAAAATGGCAGACTGCTGTCATGGTGGGACTGCTTTGCGTCCTACACGGTCTCATTGTGATTTTCTTGACAGGAGTATTCTTTATTGCACTTCCCGATCATCTCGTCTTCTGGGCCAATTTCCTGGGCATTATGGCCACAGTTTTGGCTGCTATACAATACGTACCACAGATCTGGATGACTTACCACCTGAAGCACGTCGGAAGCCTTAGCATCCCCATGATGTGTATTCAGACTCCAGGCGGTTTCCTGTTCGCGGGAAGCCTGTTTGCCAGACTTGGATGGGAGGGCTGGAGTACCTGGTTCATTTACTTGATTACTGCATCTATGCAAGGATCGGTCCTCTTCATGGGTGTCTACTATGAATACACGGCGCGACAGCGTGGTGGACATGGCAACAGTCACCTTGACAGCGCACCCCACTCGCCTGTACAATATTCGAGCGCCCCCCGAAGGCCACCACCAGGCAACCGGACCTACTCAGAAGGCTGGGAGCGTGGTCTTCCAGGCCCCTTCACTGGCCACCCTGAACGATACGCAGAAACAGAGGAAGACCTGGACGACATCCAAGAGCGCGAAGAACGTGCCATTCAGAGGGAAAATCAGCCACTGCTAAAACCTGGTGGCATTGGAAACCCTCACAGGACATACGACGCCACCGAACAGTCATAAAATACTTTGTTTTGCCTTATCTACCTTAGACAACAAGACGAGTTTAGGGTCAACAGCGAGCATATGATATACCAGAATCATTCGAGTTTCTTATTGGTATTTTAGTCTTACCTAGGATTGCATATTGTACCTTTTAGAATTTTATACGTATATTCTTGTCTATTCTTTACGCCCGCGATGTCCGAGTTTGACTTAATGGAGTCATCGGCATGTGTGGGGGCCTTGATGACTCGAAGTCAGCACCAGGTTCGAAAGCATATTTGTTGCCGACATTACATTCCTTGTCTGCCTACATACGCGAGATAATGGAATCAGGGAATCAGGCCCAGGGCAGCTTTCCGTTGACCACATCATTAGACCACGAGTATCTTCACTTATCCGTTTTGAATACCAATCGAACCTGAGTCTCATCATCATCACTTTGTCGCAACAGCGCAGACCTGGGCCCTATCCTGACCCTAACCTAGCAGGCCTAGAGAACCTTGGAACCCCCACCCACTCACTCCGCGGAGGACGGGTGACTCGCATCGCCTGCAATTGCGGGAGTCTTAGTCCTGAGCATTGCCCCCTGTGGGATGCGGTCGGATTCTGATTGGTTGTTCTTATTTAATCATGTTGGATGAATCACTGGGTGTCATGAACGTCTTGATTGCCATCCATGAGATGGAGGGGAGGGGCCCCTGGCTTTTGAGAGCCGAGGGCATCCAATCCAATGGCGTCGATCCGATAAACCATCCCATCCCATCCTCTTGTCGGAGTCATTTCTCCTTCTTTTTTTCCATTCTAAAGCCCTAGATCCCTAGATCTTATTCCTTTCTCCTACTTGAATTGCCATTGTCGTTTTTGACATTTCTTTCTCGAAGAGTTCGACCGTATTCTCATCGCTTCCCATCATCGACGCTCCCCGCGACTCTTATCAGCATGGCTATCTACAGCTCCGTCCCGCCACCCGAACAGCAACCAACCACAACCACTCCAACTCCTACAGCGACAAATCCTCCTTTGGCCACTATTCAGGTTCAGTCGCCTCCTACGCCAGTCAAGAACTCTGCTATAGATATTGATGCTTGGACTATCTCGGCTCTCCAATCCCTCAGCGTCTCGCCTATCGCACGTGGAACTGGCACCCCTCTCGCTATCCCCCTCGATGAAGCTGTCAAAGTTCAACCCAAGTCTCCCGAGCGCAATGTCAATTTCGACGAACATGAAGTGCCCACGTCAACCCCGAGGCGTCCCCCTTCAAGGAGGGACAGTCAGCGAAAGCGCGAGCTGGTTCTAAAAGGCAAGGAGGGTAGTCGTCAGCGTCGTCGCTGGGAGAATGGTATGCTGCTGTTATCGAGGATGCAATCCACGCATTGATTTGCATCCCCTCACGTCTCCATATACTGATCGATGGCCTAATTTGATAGACCGTTTGATGCACGTTCCAAACGTTCAGCCTCCACTTCCTTCCGATTACGAAGTCCATCCCACACATACGATCCATCGAGTACCATATCAGCTTGCTCAGTTTTGGGACCGTGGTGTGCGCCAACGCGTTGAGGATAAGACTGCTCGTCTTCAAGCCGAGCGCAAGAAGCAACAGCTCAAGTCAGGCAGCGCTACTGGCCTCGGCGCTGGTGAGGTACCTCGCGACTTGCGTGAAGCTGCCAAGCGCAGCCCCGTTGTGCGCAGTTGGGTACGATCTTTGGAGGAGCCTGTGCGTCAATACCTGACTAGTCAGCGGGCAGTCGCTGCACCTGATGCTGAGGCTGCCGAAGAAGATAGTGATAGCGCAGCTGAGCAGATGGACTCAGATGATGAGGAGATCGTGTTCGTCGGTAGGAACGGCGCAATGCGGGAGCTGAGGGAGAAGAAGGCGACATGGAAACATGCACACCGAGAGGTGTCGCAGGAAACAGTCGACTCGGGCATGTTGTTTGATTCATTCGGCAACGATGAGAGTGCCGCATTCAAGTCAGTATCTCTGTGTTAAGATGGGCTTGGTAACTAACAACTTTCAGACGTTGGCTCACACATACCATCTCCGACTATTACGGCATCCAGTCTCGCTCCGTTAATCTTACGAACCCATCGCGCCGAGTCGTCTATGTTGGCTTAAAGACGTCGCAGGGTGTCTTGCCTACGCGAACGCTACCACGTCCCATGTGGGAGGTGTGCTGAAGGACTCTGGCATATTTCTGATTTGACAGGGGTATCACATCCTTGGCCGAAATTTTGGGTAGTATTCTTAGACGTAGAAACGTAGACGGTAAGCATAGGTTTGGGGCAATAGAAGATATCTCACTAAGCTTGGTGAGAACAAGTCTGTTGTGCTGCAATATGATATTGCTTGATTGCATTGGTGAGAGAACAAGAAGCCCATGGTTCATCACCTACCCTGCACACGGCCAAGTGAGGTTGCGTAAAGTACCTAGGCATTTACCAGCATCGAACCGTAGCTGAGAGAACGGACGATCTAAAATCATGGTCAGGGGAAGGCTGAATCTTCTGGTTAAACTTAATTGCGCTATGTGTTACGATTTGGTTTGTCTAACCATTTCCTACACCCATTCTTGGTCCAAGACTCTTGATACGTTGCCCAGTATTCTCTTACCTGCCATGATTTGACCATATTTTGACACCCTGTCATCCGCACTCATATTGAGGAAGTTAGTCAGTCCATATTGTCCATACTCGGACAAAAGTAACCTCGCCAGAACTTGGGCTGCGCAGATATTAAAGCCAACGCGACGGAAGAATATGGCCCATTGACTATCACAAAAGTCGAGCAATTGCCCAAGCTGAAATGCTGCTGAAGAGTAACGAGACATGAGAGACAATGCCCATTTCGAAAGTGTCTCCTCTGCCCCGGAGATCAAGTACGTTGAAATGCCTGCTTGAAGACTGGTGGTGAAGCGGACGAAGTCCGCATACCCAGCTATATCAGAAGCGGTTGGCGATCCAACGTACTCACCCTGTGTGTTTGCCTCCGACACCAGTATATAGAGATATTCGTATTTATCACTCACAAGCTTTACACGCTCGCGAAACGATGACAGAGTGGTTGATCCGGGAAGAGGTTTCTGTTTCACTCTAAGTATGGTAGTCATAATTAGGCCAGCTGCAGGACATAGAGGCACGTCAGCCTCGAAAGCCAACGGCGAAACCACTTCATTTCTCTGGGTCGATCCTGTGGACCAAGAAACCGTGTTGTGCTGGGCGAAGTCTCGATCAATAAGCTCAATCTGCGGCCAGGATCTCTCTATGAAAGATAGGATGTTACGGCCCAAGTCCATTGAGACGATATAACGGCAATTCTCCTTAGATATATCCACAACAGGCGCGCTTGCTTTCTTCAATTCCCTTTGAGCGCCTTCTTGCGTATCGCCGCACGCATTGGTACCACTTAGTTGAAGATTTGGTGTAAGCTGTGCAGTTGCCGGAGTAGTATCACTTCCTGTTTTTGACCTTTTCGGTTGCCGGAGCTGCATGAAATTGGACAATAGGCTGTCTATAGTAGATGAGTTGGTGTCGACCAACAATCGCTTCCTTCCTTTGCCCTCAGACTGGCTCCTCAAAGTTCCACTCCGCAATCCCAGTAAATCATCCAGAGACGGCACGTTGGAAGGCTCGTGATCTTTGCTGGCGAAAAGGTTCTCTGGACGACCCTGATGAGCGACTGCCTCGTTGAGTTCAACTTCCTGCTCGACGTATTCGTCTGAAGAGACTTGAAATATCGTAGGTGTTGATCGTGGAATGATATAATCTCGACTGCACAACTGGGGAGGCTGTAGGCTCAGTAGTTCTCTGCTGAGAAGGTCTAGCTGGATCGTTGCCTCAGTCAACGATACCCTTCCGCTTCCAGGAGGTATGGGTGTCCATTTCAGTGATGAGTCAAGACGACTCAGGCCTTCAAAGGATGGAATAAGAAAGGTAGAAGAGAGTTGTTGGGCTAGCCACCTGAACTGCTGTTTGGGGCTTGATACATGGGTAGCCCATTCAGGATTGGGTATATCAAAATCGGCTGCCGGTATTGGCAAACGCAAAAAAGCATCTGCTGGATTCAGTCGCTCTTGTTCCAGTTGTTGGTTTGCTTGATGATGCTTGCTGTCCAAGAAAGCCTGAAAGGCTTCTTCGAAAAATCCTTCTCGTCCAACCTCAGCTTGCAATAGTGCCTGAGAATCTATTATACTAGGCGTTAGAGCTGAAGTTATATAATCGGATTTCAAGCTAGGTTCAGGAGTTGACGATAGCAATGGTAAGTCCAACTTGAGCTCGGATAGTTTTTTCGATTTCGGGCCAAAGAAAGCTGCTCTGGCCGGTGGAGGAGAGCTAAATATGCGCGAAAGGCCAGGAGGTTGAGGGACGATGGAATCGTTCTCTACATCCAAATGTAACCTCTCGATTGCTGGATCAGTAGGACTGCTTGGCTCCAAAGCCAGGTCTATGACAGCTGCATCGGGATCAGGCACAAAAGGTTCATATGGTTCAGATGCTGGAGAAAGCGGAGGGGATACAGGTTTCAAGTACGTGCTAGAATACTGGAAGAGCATTAATTTAAAATCGGCTTGAGCTGCAGCACACTCACGTTTCTTAAAGCAAATATCTCTCGGATCTGTAATGGTGGATAGGTTATCGTGAGAAACTCGTCATCGTACATGGACACCACATTATGTACTGGGGCTGGTGTTTCATCGACTTCCATCTCACGAAGGGCTAGTGTCTGCCACCGTGATACAGTAGATGGAAAGTCGAGACCTTCGTCGTTCTCAATATTGACCTGGACTAGTGGTAGCCATGTTGTAAGGATGTTGCATGATTTTGTAGATTGTATCTCCTGCAGATATTGTTCAACTTCTCGTTTTGAATCATACCCTAGATCAAGCGATTCGGGTGGAAATCGCAACCGTTTCGTTCGCTCCCGGAACGAGAATATAGAGAAAGCTGAGACATCTGGATCGACTGGAACTTCACAGTCTTCGTGCTTGGCTGGTGGCTCAAAGAGGATCTTAGGACGAGGCAGGTGTGTTGCAGCAAGACCTGCTTGTTCAACCATCCCACCCTGCTGGGTTGGTTCCGCAGTCTTTTGAAGCTGATGGATTTGATCTCGAAATCTATACGGTGGGCCTCGATGATCGTAGAAGAGAGCCTCTTTAGGATCATGGTCGATGACAGCATGGTTTTTATAGTCAATGCTGTAGCCATCTTGGAGGACTGAAAGGCTTGCCATCGAGGCAAACGAACATGTATGAAAGACGGAGCTAAGACTTTGGCTTTGACGTGCATGGAGGTGTTGGCTCTTAGATGCAAAAACAATTCTCAATGATTCCATCTCTCTGGCTCCTGCCTCCTTCTCAAGCACTTTTAACATGTAAGCGACTATCTTGCGGAATTGGCAAGAGCGGTAGAAACAACAACGGACTGACTGCTTTTTGAGTGACTTGAGATACTGTAGAAAACATAGTGCTATGGATGATTTTACACCTGGTCAGAAACGTAATAAGCTCCATTCTCAAACATGGATCTGTAGGTAATCATAAACATAAAATCACGAAAGATGAGAGAACATGCATGCTCTTTATGATGGCTGATAGCCCGATTGATTGTACCTGGACAGACCCATTTCCTTCCCACCCATAAATACCCCACTACGTCCGCTGTAGTCCGTGCTAACTCCGGGGGCTAGTGACGCATCCAACCGCACCTATCCATTCCTTCCGTACCTACCTACCTAGAGCTTTTGTGATAGCTCTTCGTCGAGGATTAAACCACAACAAACGTTTATCTCTCTTCTCTCTATACTTCATCACCCTCTTGACAATTCTAAGCCATGGCATACGTTGCGCCTATCCATCGCGCCACAAGCATTCGCCATGCGCTTCGAGCTAATGTACTTGATCCCAGTATCGATGATTTGATTGTAGCGTAAGAGCTCCAACACCTTCGATGACGCCTTGAGCAAGTGCTGATTGAGGTTTCACAGCAAAGCGAATCGACTCGAGATATGGCGCCTCACAGAGGAAGGGCTGGTATGCCAGCAGACAAAGCTCATTCATGGCACAATATCGATGCTACAACGTTTACGACCCAAAGGATCTGAGACCGACCTATTGTTCATTGGAACCGATAGGCTCCAGTATTTCAATCTGATCTGGAACGACGCAACGAAGCAATTGGAAACCATCGAGCGAGTAGTTGAAGATGTATCAGAACCGTATATGCGCCAGTCGCAAAGTCAAAACAAATGTCTAGTAGATCCGACTGGACGATTCTTAGCAATGCATCTCTGGGAAGGAGTGCTGAATGTCTTTAAACTCCCTACACGCAAGGGCTCTACCAACAAATTGGAAGTGCTTGGTCAAGTCAGGCTCACCGAGTTGTTCATGAAAGCAAGTACTTTCAGCTACAGCCGGACTGGCAACCCGATCATTGCCTTCCTTTACAAGACACAGATGGACCAGGAAGAAACTCGACTGGTCATATATAGGTTAACTAATGATGAAAAAGGAAACACAGTGTCCAAGTTCGATCCACATAAGGATAGGGAACTTGACGTCGAGATTCCCGATCCATACGCCTCCATGCTCATCCCCGTCCCTCTGGATGAAGAGAAGCGTTATCATGTACGAAATACGGAGGGAGCCAAAGCACACTTGGGTGGTCTTCTCGTTATTGGAGAGACTCTCTTGACCTATTACGATGGCCTAACGCACAGGAGTGTGTCTGCAGGATTGAAGGACCCCAGAATCTTTGTAGCCTGGGCAGAATACGATGGTACCCGTTATCTATTGGCCGACGATTATGGCCGACTTGATCTGTTGACTATTCAGACGAATCTAGAATCAACCGGCGTTGTCGTCACAAGCATGACACTCGAACCACTTGTATCTGGCAATTCGCCTGCCATTACTTCGAGAGCGTCTAATCTGGTTTACCTTGGTGATGGAACACTTTTTGTTGCCTCTCACCACGGCGACTCTCAGCTATACCGGATCGATGTTGAGACCAAAACAGCCATGATGGTCCAGTCTTTCTCAAACAACGCGCCGATCCTGGACTTCTCCATCATGGATATGGGCAATCGAGAAGGTGATACGCAGGCCGGTAACGTCTTCTCCTCTGGGCAGTCAAGAATTGTAGCAGGCTGTGGTGCGTACCGCGACGGTACTCTGCGGAGTATTCGAAGTGGTGTTGGTCTCGAAGACAGAGGCGTTCTTGATGAATTAGAGGGAACCAGGGGCTTGTTCACTCTTCGATCTTACGGCTCTGACTTGGTCGATACTCTGGTTGTGTCGTCCATCACCGAGACAAGAATTCTCAGTTTTGACTCTGAAGGGGGTATTGAAGAGATTTACTCATTTCAAGGTATGTCGCTAGACAGTGAGACGCTGCTGGCGTCGAATCTCCCCAACGGCCAATTACTTCAAATCACACCCCGATCGGTCGTCTTACTCGACCCCGAAGGCGGCACAACAATCAGCAAGTGGGACGTTCCAGGTGGCAAAACGATCACAAGGGCATCTGCAAACAGCAAATGGGCTTTGCTGTCGGTTGACGGAACTTCTCTCGTCTCGTTGAACCTGTTACAGAACTTGACTGTTAATGCACAACAAATCAACAACAACACTTCGCAACCTGATCAGATATCATGCATTCATGCTGCCCGAGATCCGCCAGACCTTGGAGTAATTGGGTGGTGGTCTTCGGGCCAAATATCACTAATCGACATGGCCTCACTCAAGCCGCTACATGGGGAGTCCATGAGGCAAACTGAAGATAGTGCTACAGTCCCGCGAGATATCGCGCTTGTTCAGTTGCACCCCCCTGATGTATCGGGGCCAACGCTTCTAGTTGCGATGGAAGATGGCAACGTCGTCACTTTCAATGTGTCTACTAAAGGTTTCTCTGTCTCTGGCCGCAAGAGCGTGACTTTGGGTAGCAACCCGGCTCGCCTTCACATACTCCCCCAAGAAGATGGCACTTCAAATGTTTTTGTGACCACTGAACATGCAAGCCTTATCTATAGCTCTGAGGGGCGTATCATATTCTCGGCTACAACTGCTGACGATGCCACATTTGTTGCACCCTTCAACTCTCATGCTTTCCCGGACTCCGTCGTTCTGTCAACAGACCAGCATATCCGAATTTGCCATGTTGATCGGGAGCGTCTCACTCATGTGAAGGCTCTCCCTGTTAACGAGACTGTCAGGCGAGTGGCATACTCTCCGGGGCTGAAAGCGTTTGGCCTGGGTTCTATCAGAAGAGAATTGGTCAACAATGAGGAAGTTGTTACAAGTTCATTTAGGCTCGTTGACGAGATAGTCTTCAAAGAACTTGGATCACCATTCCCATTGAAGGGTTCAAGTACCTTGGAACTTGTGGAGTGTGTCATCCGAGCCGAGCTTCCTGACGTTGGTGGAAACCCAACCGAGAGGTTCATCGTCGGCACAAGTTTTATCAGTGATGGTGGAGTTGAGGATCCAAATGGCACTCTTGGTCGCATTCTGGTCCTTGGTGTTGATACGAACCGTCAAGTTTACCAGATCTTGTCCCATAAACTAAAAGGCCCTTGCCGCTGCTTAGGGATGATGGGCGACAACATTGTGGCTGGATTGTCCAAGACAGTCGTGGTGTACAGTTTCTCACAGGAGACAAGCAGTTCTGGTTCACTGAAGAAGCTCGCTGCTTATCGCCCAGCTGCCATTCCCATCGATATCGATGTAGCAGGCAACATGATTGGTGTAGGTGATCTGATGCAGTCACTGTCCTTGGTCGAGTTCGTTCCAGCACAAGACGGCAACAAGGCGAAATTGCAGGAACGAGCACGGCATTTTGAGTCCCTCTGGACCACTGCGGTCTGTCATATCGAAGGGGAAAGGTGGCTAGAAGCGGATTCTCGAGGCAATCTTGTTGTTCTTCAACGAAATGTGGATGCGCCGACAGAACAAGACCGCAGCCGACTGGAGATCATAAGTGAGATGGGCATTGGTGAACAAATAAACCGCATTCGAAAGCTCAACGTCCCTGCAGCGGATAATAGCATAGTACATCCGAGAGCATTTCTCGCCTCGGTAAGTGGTCTTTTCATTCATGCAGGCATGAAACCCCGGGCTAACATCCACCAGGCTGAAGGTTCATTGTACCTTTACGGCGATATTGCGCCCCAATATCAGGACCTATTGATGACATTCCAGTCAAGGATGGAAGAATGTATTCATGCTTTAGGCAACGTCGAATTTAAGCTATGGCGTTCCTTCCGCAACGATAACAGAGAGAGCGAAGGTCCTTATCGATTTATAGACGGAGAGATGATCGAGAGGTTCTTAGATATGGGCGAAGGGGAACAAGAGCTACTCTGTGAAGGACTCGGACCGAGTGTTGAAGACATGCGGAACCTGATTGAAGAGCTGAGACGAATGCATTAAGTTGTCGGTTTTCACGTATCAACGATTTGATGTCAGGCCTGATCTGCTTGCTGGGTTGTTCTCCATAGATTCACTACTGGGGCTAGATGAAGGACGAACGGGTCAAAGATGATTGGTCAGAAACCATGAAGTCATAGAGATAACGAAGAGACGACAATTGACTTTTACATGGCACAAATGATGTTTCGACAAAATGACTAGCAACGCATTCGTCGACGGAGATATGCAATTGAAAATAGTATTTCGTCACAATGATCGATAATTATGTCTATCTCACTTACAAACCTGAAAGCTGTCAAGGCGAAAAAGAAGCCCATATCCTGGCCGGGATAGATCGGAAACCCCACCCGAAAGTGACCGGGCCAATGGCGAGTCTTCAATTTCCGAGCTCAAGTTGGTTTTGCAGCCTGAGGCCACATTTTATAGCCAAAACTTTCGGCAAAGCATCATCAGCCGATTACCACCAAGGAAAAGACCTCAAACCTTCCCTTCGACGACCTCACCTCGCAACGCCACACCCCACGATCCCTCACGATGGCGACCCTCGCGACCGCTTCTCGCCTCTGCCTGCGCGCGGCTGCTAAGCCCGTCGCTCCCGCCGTCCGCGCCCTCAGCACCACCGCCGTTCGCCCCGACAGCGCGTCCACCTCCGGATACTCTAGCCCCTTCAAGTTCCAGGGATTCCAGGGAGAGTCCAAGGGCTCCCAGATCCCCGACTTCGGAAAGTACGTCTCTACCGGCAGCGAGAGCAAGAACAAGCTCTACTCGTACTTCATGGTTGGCGCCCTCGGTGCCGTCAGTGCTGCTGGTGCCAAGAGCACAGTTCAGGGTGGGTTGAAATCCGGTTCGAGATTCGATGTCTTGCCATTGGGTTGCAATTGGTGTTACATCTTGCCGGCATGACATCGGGTCTGGTCAATTGATGGTTGCTGACGATGGAACGACAGAATTCCTGGTCAACATGTCTGCTTCTGCCGACGTTCTGGCCATGGCCAAGGTTGAGGTTGACCTTGCATCTATCCCCGAGGGCAAGAACGTGAGTTGGAATATGGTCTAGCACTTCGAGACGACATTGCTGAATGGTTTTTCAGGTTATCATCAAGTGGCGAGGCAAGCCCGTCTTCATCCGACACCGAACCCAGGACGAGATCGACCAGGCAAACAAGGTCAACATCTCTTCTCTGCGAGACCCCGAGGAGGACAGCGCCCGTGCCAGACAGCCTGAGTGGCTTGTCATGTTGGGTACGTGAATTCAGCAGTGATGAGCGGCATTTCGGAATCTATATGCTAACAACCCCTCAGGTGTCTGCACCCACTTGGGTTGTGTCCCCATTGGTGAGGCCGGTGACTACGGCGGTTGGTTCTGCCCTTGCCACGGTTCTCACTACGATATCTCCGGCCGAATAAGAAAGGGACCTGCCCCTCTCAACCTCGAGATCCCCGAGTACGATTTCCCCGAGGAGGGCAAGCTTGTTATCGGTTAAGCGAACGATGTAAGAGTATAGCTTTTATAACGGAGAAGCGAGGAGGGGAATAGGAGCGCATTAGACTGGCGGGCGGACCGAGGACCACAACACATACGCATGCCCACACCGAGGCCCCTGGGTGGGCTGAAGTTTGCTGTTTTCTTAGACGTGGCCTTCTTTGTCCATTTGTATAAAAATAAAACGTCCTAGGGAAAGTTTCGGTCGACAGGCTCGAAGAGCGGGTTGAGAGGAAGAGCAGCAGAGTGCAAGATGCGTGCTCGCGTGCGAGACGGTGTACTAATTGAGTTTCATTATGTTCAAACCAAGGGACCGAGTATTATGTGAACCATGAAAACGCAATTATCCGACATCGGATCTCACAAATTATCCTGCAATCATTCCATCATCTGCAATACTACTTGCTACTGCTTCAATTCTTCAACGTCCTTTGTAGCACTATAGTGGTCAATCAATATCGCCCAACTCTGGCATGACATGAATCCCTCAATTATCATAATAGTGACAAAGGTGTCGGTGAGTATTGTAAATGTTTATTCTACAGTATTTACTCGGTATATCCGATAGTGATGCTTTTCTATACACCTTGATATCCTGGACTTAACACCATCACCACACAATCCTCGAAAAATACATTCAGTCGTGAACGGACACAACAAGCTTTTGATTCTATAACTGGTTCAGTCCGAGCTCATTATTCGTCTTAGTGACCGTGTCCGTCGTCTTCCCTCTGCTCAGGATCCAACTTGATCAGGGTATCAATACGCATGATGCTGATACAGGCCTCAACGGCACTCTTCAGCTGTCGGACCTTGCTGATACTAGGCTCCAGCACACCGATCTTGATCTCATCTACGACCTTGCCCTTGGCGAGATCCAGGCCGTAGTTCTTGTAGCCCTTCTTTCGTGCGATGGTCTTCTCGTCCTCACTACCGTCACCCTCCTGGATACGCTGTGACAGGGCGTGCCTTGATCGAAGCTGGGCAGTAAGCTCTGCGGCGTCCTTGGCAGCATTGACAGCCAGAGTCTTGGGAATGACAAGCAGGGACTGGGCAAACTCTCCGATAGCGAGCTGTTCTCGGGAGCCAACAGTACCGGCAAACTCCTCGAGGTAGATGTGCAGAGCTGTCTCGACAGCGCCACCACCAGGGACGATGCTACCACTCTCGAGAGTTCGCTTAACGGCGCACAATGAGTCGTGGATGGATCGCTCCATCTCGTCAAGGGTGTAGTCGTTGGGACCACGAAGAATGCAAGATGCGGAAGAGTGTGCCTTAGTACCCTTGACAAGGATGCACTCATCGTCGGAAATGCGCTCTTGGACAACCTCCTCGGCGTATCCAAGGTATGAGGGGTCGAACTTCTCATCGCCGTTAAGGTCGGAGAGTGTGCTGAGCATGGTAGCGCCGGTAGCTCGTGCAATTCGTCGAAGATCCTCCTTCTTACATCTTCGAACACCCATAGCACCCTTCTCGACGAAAGTCTTCAGAACCAAGTCATCAATACCCTTTGTTGTGAGGATAACGTTGGCGCCGGCCTTGAGGATCATCTCCACTCGGTCGAGAATCATGCCCGACTCACGAGCTCGGATCTGCTCAAGTTGTTGAGGGTCATCAACGGTAATCTGAACACCAAGCTTCATACGCTCCTTCTGCAGGTTCATATCCAAGACGGCAATCTTGGCGTCCTGGATTCGTGTGGGCATAGCCTGCGAGGCAACGGTACAGTTCAAGGCATAACCCTTAACGAGGACGGACTCGAGAGTGCTCTTGCCATGGGCCTTGAGAATGTTGACGGCCTTGACGGGGTACTTGGTCTCGTTTCGATTGTTGGTCGACTTGACAGCCTGCATAGCATCGACGACCATGTCGGCGAAGAAATCTGAATCGGCTCCAATAATTTTGCTAGACATGGATGTCTTGGCAATGTTGATGAGGGATTCACGGCCAAGATCCTCGACCTTGATGCTAACATTCTCGTTCAGGTACTTGATAGCCTCTCGCAGGGCAAGTCGGTATCCAGTAATGATGGTAGTAGGGTGTATCCGGTTCTTCATGAGCTCGTTTCCGCGGCGTAGCAGTTCGGCAGCGATCAGAACAACAGAGGTGGTACCGTCACCGACCTCCTTGTCTTGTTGTTGTGCGAGATCAACGAGAATCTTTCCGGCAGGGTGCTCGACATCGAGGAGGCTGAGAATTGTAGCACCATCGTTGGTGACAGTAACATCCTAGATTAAAATGTGAGATGGGGTCAATCGCAGGACGAAGGCTAGATTGCATACACCGATATCGTCCACCATCATCTTGTCGAGGCCGCTAGGGCCGAAAGAACTCTTAACAACATTGGCGATAGCCTGTGTAGCAAGGACTAAGAATTTGTTAGCACATATAATCGTTATATCAAATGCCAACATCAACCATGCTCATGGCTCCCCCACTTCCCCCTAACATATAGCAAAAGGCGGGACAAGATAGACATACCGTTCTGGTCTCTAATATCGGATCCGGAGATCTTCTGGCCACCCAGGAAAAGGGTGCCGTTTCGAGGCTGCTCGAACATGGAAGCCATGACTGCAGCTATTGTAAACGTCGACGTGGAAAAAATAGAGGCGTCAACTTGGGCGTAGAGATGGAGTCAGGAAATTCTACCAGCAGGCTACCGTAGAAGCTGTGAAGCTCCAGTGTGCCCCTCGACTGGACTTTTTTGTCGGAGGCAATCGTTGTTCCGGCGCCGACTCTAAGGTGCGCTACCGCTCCTCTGTTCCATCGCAATTGCGCTGTGCGTTACAGGCCGGATGGCCGCCCGTAGCTGGAAAGGCAAAGAGGTCAGGGCATTTGACAGAAGGCGCACGGACCTCAAGACCCCAAAATCACCCCCTGCCGCGTTATCAGCCTTCCTTGCAGGTGAGCAGCCACAGTTACTATTGGCCGATAGGGCATTGGGCCTGAATTTTGGGCTAGGTTTCTAGCGGTGCCGTGCCCCTCCTTCCCGCTTGACTCTCCCTCGACTGCGGGGCACAAGTCACGACCGACGTTTACTTCGACTCACACCCCGAAACTTCTCCTTCTTCATTCCGCAAGGATAACTTCGCTCTTCTGCTTCTCGTATTCTTTAAAGGCGCCCAAGCCACTGTTCGGTTGTCTTGAAGCTTCCGTCTCCCTCAATTACTTTCTATCAATACCTCCCAGCCAACGCTCGACACTTATACCAAAATGGAGGGCGCTGCCGAACAGTCCAAGAGCGCCTTGAAGAAGGCCGAGAAGCAGGCCCGCCTTGCTGCTGAGAAGGCTGCCAAGGCTGCTAAGCAGACCAACCTCCCCGTCGTCGGCGGAAAGAAGGCAGATGAGATCATTGGCATCACTGTGTCCAAGGCCGAGAACTTCCCACAATGGTACCAGGAGGTCGTCCTCAAGGCTGAGATGGTCGAATACTACACCGAAATCTCCGGTTTCTTTGTCCTCCGTCCCCTTTCCATGCACATCTGGAATGAGATCCGAAAGTGGTTCCAAGGTCACATCGAGGAGATGGGTGTCGACGAGACCAACTTCCCCATGTTCCTGTCTTCCAAGTCTCTTGAGAAGGAGAAGGATCACGTTGAAGGTTTTGCTCCCGAGCTTGCTTGGGTCACCAAGGCGTAAGAAGCCCTATACAAGTGATGTTTCTCCATTGGAGCTCCAGCTAACTGATACCGTTGTAGTGGTGACAAGGACCTTGAAGTTCCTGTCGCTGTCCGTCCCACGTCCGAGGCCGTCATGTACCCCTACTATTCCAAGTGGATTCGCAGCCACCGAGATCTCCCCCTCCGCCTTAACCAGTGGAACTCAGTCGTCCGATGGGAGGCCAAGCAGACAACTCCTTTCCTCCGAACTCGAGAGTTCCTCTGGCAAGAGGGTCACACTGCTCACTTGACTGAGGAGCTTGCTGGTGCTGAGGTGTTGGAGATCCTTGAGCTTTACGCTGGTGTCTACGAGAAGCTTCTTGCTGTCCCCGTGGTCCGAGGTCGCAAGACTGAGAACGAGAAGTTTGCTGGCGGTTACTACACTACCACTGTTGAGGGTTACATTCCCTCTAACGGCCGTGGTATCCAGGGTGCTACCTCTCACGCTTTGGGTCAGAACTTCAGTAAGATGTTTGATATCACCGTCGAGGATCCTCAAAAGCAGGGCTCTCACATCCATGTCTGGCAAAACTCCTGGGGTCTTTCCACTCGAGTCATTGGCGTCATGGTCATGATTCACGGCGACGACAAGGGACTAGTCCTTCCTCCCCGCGTTGCCAAGACACAGGTCGTCATTGTCCCTGTCGGCATCAACAAGAAGACTACCCCTGAGGACAAGAAGAAGCACGAGGATCAGGTCGAAGAAATCCGAGCCACCCTGAAGAAGGCTGGTGTTCGTGTCACAGCTGACTGGCGAGAAGGCTACACTCCTGCTTGGAAGTTCAACGACTGGGAGCTGAAGGGTGTTCCTCTGCGTGTCGAGTTTGGCCCCAAGGACGCCGCTAAGGGTGTTATCAGTACCGCCCGACGAGACACTGGTGAAAAGGGAGAAATTGCCATCGCCGATGTCGCCACCAAGGTTCCCGAGCTCCTCGAGACTATCCAGAGCGATATGTACAACAAGGCCGAGAAGTCTTTCCGCGAGCACCGTCTTCAAATCACCAAGTGGGAGGATGTTCTTCCCGCTCTGGACAACAAGAACGTTGTGCTCATTCCCTTCTGCGGTGCGCCCAAGTGTGAGGACCGCATCAAGGAGCTTACTACTCGTGAGGAACAGCCCGATGTCCCCGATAACGAGAAGCTTCCTACCATGGGAATGAAGAGTCTGTGTGTTCCTTTCGAGCAGCCTGAGGGTATTGTCGCAGGTGAGACCAAGTGTCTCAACCCCGAATGCGAGGGCAAGGCCGACAAGTGGACCATGTTCGGACGAAGCTACTAAAGGAGTTGAATGGATTTTCTAAGTCAGGGAGCGGGAAGGCGTTGGCCTGGTATGCTTATGATACACCAGTGTGATTGTTTACGGCTTGATGTGAATGTGATTATATCATGAAAATGGGAAGGGGCCGGTCACGGAATTTGTACCAGCTAGAAAAGAATATAGATCGTAGAGATTATATTTATAGAAATCTCCTTGGTCTAAATCTGGTTCTTCGAGGGTTTCGTACCTATCCTTTTGTCGATCGAGCTTCCTGGGCACCTAACACCAAGCAAATCGCTCATTCACAATCCACTCAACCTCTTCAACAGGGTCCTTTCCGAACCAGTTCATGCTTGAAAGGTGGTCGTTTTCTCTAACGACGAATTTGACACCCAATGATTCTATGCCTTCTGTGACTCGTTTAACACGCTCCTCTGGGTTCCAGAGTTCTACTTTGGAGCACAGCCACTCCTTGGCCTCTTTCTGGACAAAGCCAGCGATAGCCTCAATGCCTCTAGCGAGTGTTTCGTCTGAAATGCTTTCATCCTCGATTGCCAGGCGAAGAATACGAACAACGTTCTTCTCGGGCTGGTCAAGTCCGCCATAGAAGCTACAAGCCCAGGTTGCCCAGATTCTCGAGTTGGGAGCTTCAGGCGGGGTGTAAAGAGCACCTCGAATGGCGGGTACGCGAGAGAATATGCGGTTGCACATGAAGTCCACGCGGTTCATATGCCATCGAATAGTGTCAATATCAGGAATAACAGCGGCGCTGACAGCAGAGGTTGATGATGCGACCTTGTTTCGGACAATCTCCTCGTCTCGGGCTGCCAGTTCCGGGAGATCGTCCATAGTGAGAGGCTTGACGGCTGGATCAGCCGGGGGCACAGTGTCCTTGACGGGGAACTCGAGATAGGTGCTCCTGAAAGCCTTCCAGCCAAGGGCTCCATAGAAGTCGGGGCCAACGTCAGACCATAGGACAGAGAAGTCGGCGTCTCCTTCATTCTTCTGCTGTCTGCTTCGAAGCTCATCCGCAAGAAGAGATATCATTTTCCTGCCATATCCCCTCTTTCGATACTCAGGGACTGTGAAGACACTAGCCACGCCATGCGCAGTTCCATCTCTTACTCTTGCGTTGTTCTTGGTATCAGATACAAGAGCTCTCTTCTTGTAAGTCTCACAAGACGAGAGGATGGGCCTTTCATCAGGCTTCAGATTCCCATCAGTCAAAATCCAGCTCGTCACACCACCATCTCGAGCAAGAGGTGCCTTTATGTTGTCGTATTCTCGGGCAATATAGTCGTCCAATTTCAAGGCTGCGCCCCATTGAGGATGAGTACTTTCCCATACACGCTCTCTTTCCGAATTGGTGGGGTTGGCGAGGATGAGAGATGGGGAGGTGACAGGAGGGAGGTTTTCCAGGGGTGTCATTGTGGGATGTAGCTAGTATGCTTCAGCAATCGGAGACTTCTTTATGTACTGTAGTATTCAAAGTTTAATGGTTGGGAAGAGGGGAAAACACCCAATGGCTGAGCCGATAACTTATACCTCATGATTTACATGATGATCACGCCCTTCAATGATGGTCCCCACGCTGGTGGGCCGCTGACTACCCTGAACTGGGCAGGTTGAGTTGGCCGAGTGAGTCTTACCGGTTGCCAAGCCTTCCTGTTTCGATCAACCGTACATAAAAAAGAACATTCGACACTGTTATTAATCACGATGTGCTTGAATTTCTTGATTCGATCTTGATACCATGAATCACAATGGGCCAACACGATCAATGGTAATCAGTGGATGCTGAAGAGGTCTGCATATGGATGAATGAGCGAATGTATTCCGTGATACACCTGGAATTAGGTATCTAGTTTTGTGAGGCCATTCTCTGTTCGAACGAATAAAAACAATATCTCGACTATAATCAAAATCTCAAAACGGAATTCCAACTATCGACCTAAAGATTCGTAGAGAGCTCCTGGATGGTGGTGGGGTTGACACTGTAATCCAATCCATGCTATAGCTCTAATTAGCAATGAGGGGCACTCCATTAATAAAACCTCCAATTTATATCTCCAGCTTACAACTTGGGAACTGAGTCCCGGACCACAAAGATATGGCTTTACCACTACCCTCAGGGCTGACCCCCTCCGAGGTCGCATTTCTCTGTGAAATGGAACTTGTTACTATAGTTCCTCGTCAACGACTTGAGAGTATTGAGCTTCTAACGGTGAGCGCGTCCTTGTCGCGTCCACAAGCTCGACGCTGACTTGTTACACAGGGCACGACACCAGCCCTCCGACCACCGCACCGAAATAATCTACCGCTATGGCTTGCAATCCTTTTAAAGAAACAACGACGTGCGAATATCGTTCCTCCTCCATGGCTTCACCCCGACTCGTTACGCGATATCGTCCATCACGAAACAACTATCGATCGTAAAGGCTGGGCGCCACCGCCTCCACCCCCAGCTCGAGCAGATAGTCGAGGCAATGCGCGGAGACTGAACCCCTTCCTGGACGACGAGACTGTCCTTTCCCCGCCGTTTCTTCCGTCTTGCACATCGGATGCGCCCACGGGAGCTCTGCCTTACCACTGGTTTGAAGTTGCCGAGATGCTTCTCGCACATGCCTCCGACGATATTACATCCTCATCAGAAGTGCGGTCACTACTCCGGGACTTACAGGAAGTCAGAGCCGCCAAGATGCGATCCAGTACGGCCCAGCTTGAGGGTGGAGTCGACGGTGTCATGAGTTTGCGAGGAGTAGGGGCTATGGAGCTCGCCGAGAGCAGAGGATTCGTTATTGGTGTGGTTGAAGGTGTGAGGAAGCTCGGCGCAAGCACAGAAGCAGCAAGAAGAGAAGAGGAGGAAGAAGGCGGTGGCCAAGAGTCGGATGAGCAGAGTGACGAAGATATGGGACTATGAGACGCCTCTCGAGATATTGGAGATGATGAACGAAGCTCAGTTCACGAGATTACGAAAAAACAGTAACACATGGCGCAGGTTGAAAAAAAAAAAAAAACGACGTGTAAGTCGGACAATATTCTATACCACTATTTCACAAGCGCAGTTCTAACAATTCTACAAAAGAAACCCTATTGCTAAACTCCATAAATCGTCAAAACCTTTTGAATAACTTGTTCTTACGCAACAGTCAACTGAGCAAGGGCCAGCCTATGCTTGGCGATGCGTGTAGGATGAAGTCGGACACTCTTGCCAGCAGGAGGCTGCAATTCTGGTGCAAGCACCTCCCAACCTGACCCCTGCATCAGGTGTCCCATAAAGTCCTGACGCACATCAAACCCCGTCTCTGCCAGGTATTTCTGCGGGTTTGCAGCTGCTTCATCGAGAAGCTCATGGGCCTTGAAATATAAAGACCAGGCCTTTAGCCAACTGGCGTGGCAACTGTGGCATGCTCTTCCAGGGTTGTGTCCACAACTGTGCACTTTTGCGCAGTCAAGCCCAGCGTGGTGATACTGCTCGTACCAATCATAGTGCGGACGGGCTCTGAGACCAGAGCTGTAAAGACCAGGAATTTCACTATGAGGGTCAGTGGAATGCTATGGAAAGGTATGGGTATGTTAACTCACGGGTCGAGACTGGGCAGAATCAATGGGCTAGAACTGCCCGAGGATGTGCTACTGGATCCAGATGAGTCTATGTCTGTTGCTTCTTCTGCCAAAGTATCGTTGGGACCATCGTCACTGGTATTGGGAGAGTTCGATGTAGAATCTGGAGAATCTTGAGACCCGGCAGCTTGAGTTGTTGTCACAGATGCGTTTGTGATTGTTGATGGTGATATCTGGCGCTTCGTTGGGGAAGTGTTGTCATCCTCATCATCATCTGATTGGCCGGATTTCTTGTCAGAACCATCTGAGCAGTTGTGAGGAGTGATTAGCGTAAGCTGAGCCTCCTGGGACGAGTTTTCATCATCGTCCTCATCGTCCTCCTCCAGACCGAGAATAGAACTAGCAGGAGCAGAACTTGCTGGAGCCGAAGCATCGTTGGCTTGATCATCGCCCATCAAAGCGACAGGGGCAACAGCCGACGCACCGGGAGTAACTGGTGAATCAACGGGATCGATCACTGCGGGAGCAGGGCGGCCTGAAGTGTTGGAGTCCGAGGAGTCGGAATTTTGGTTGCCTTCGCTCCTGGCATCGTGATCGTTGGGATCCCCCTGACTGGTTGCATGGTTGGAACCAGGAGAATCAGAGGAACCCGATGAACTGGGGCTGTCCTTGTCTTCAGCCGAGCTAGAAGACTCGGAGGAATCAGCCGAACTAGAGCCGTCGTCTGTGGAATCATGATCGTCATCGTCACCAGGGTTTTGAGGTGGGCTTGGCGGGTTGGAAGAGTCTGAGCCAGGAGAGCCAGGAGAGCCAGGGGCATCTGACATGTCGGAATCCTCCGCGTCCGAAGCTTGGTTACCATTGCCCTGGCCTGAAGCTGCATTTCTTGAGTCGTCGGCATCATCGCCAGATTCATCATTGTCCTGTGACATCAAAGCTGATTGCGGCAATAGCGTTGATGGCATAGGTGACCAGGGAGGTGTCGCTGAATGACTGGACTGGGTTCGGAAGGCGACCTTCTTCTTCCTCCTTGATTTGTTGACCTTCTTTAAAGCCGACTTGGGACTCCCGCTCAGCTTCTGGACAACATCATTATATGACAGGGCCTCGGGATCTGCGCTGAGAGGATCCTGGGCAAGTCCTCGGCGGTCAAGACCTTGCATCAGCGGAGGAGCGTTGTTGAGCTTTGAGCGGGCACGAGTTTGACGTAGAGGCCTAGGCGGGGTAGGGGTCAAATTGCGAGGTGCCATGTTGATTTGATGGTAGCTGTGAATAGTGTTGAAAATGGATCAAGGGTGTTCTTAATGGTTGCTTTTGAGTATACAGTAGTGAAATAGGTTTTTGAATATGACCGAAACTAAAGGAACTTGTCGTTCGTTATAAATGCTCTCCCACTGCCTGTACAGTTTAGACATGATGGTGTGAGTCTGATCTTGAACAATATCATAGCGCTTTATCGTGGTCTTGTTTCATTTGAAAGGTCATTCATTGCACTGACACCAAGTATAGCAAAGACAAAGCACACTCTAATCACAGAGAAGATAGGATTCACTGAAAGACTTCTATTTTCATACCAACAGCTAACATGACAAAGACGGTTGGTCCACGAGAAATTGGAAGTAAGGCTCTTATCCAGATGAGAAGATTATAACAAAGCCGTTTGAGCTGCGACTGGGAGTCTGAATAAAGAAAATAGGCTGCATGATCAAAGACTTCCCCAAGCTAACACATTTTCTTTTTTTAGTGCCCTCCCTCCCAGCAGGTTATTTGAGGAACAAGGAGTGAAAGAAACAACAATTTTGAATTTCGATAATTAGAACCTTAGGTACTGTCAATGGGCGGCTTAAGGTTGGGAGTCCTTTATTGTTTCATCCGGCTTTATCAGACGTATACGTTGCCGTATGCGACTGTAAGAAATACTGTGATAAGGAGTCAAATACTATCTAGTATGTATCCTTTGAGGGTATTGCATATGAATGCATTTTGCGTTGAAGGGTATCATCATAGTGACATGGATGTTTGCCTCAGTATAGAGCTCATCGACTATTCAGTCCTGAGGCAAATGCGTAATTATGTGATTTGTTACTAGTGAAATTAAAGCGGCTCGAAAACACGATAGTTGATCCACTTGTGCGCTTGGGGATAAGAGACAGCTGTAAACGCGCATAGTCGAGGCGTTGTGGTGTTATGGTTCAAAATCTGGGGAAGGCTACTAATTAGAGGCCATCCAGCCACCCCAGAATGGAGGTCTGGTCTCATGATGGTGTAACGGGCCAACGCTAGCTGTGATCTGCCAAGGTAATTTACAAAGGACAGATAACTATAGCTTTAAGCAAAGAACTATGAAAGGATCAATTTGAGTATTTTGAAAGAAGACAGTATCTTGAAATAATCATTTACAAGGACATCATGGTTGATATGAATCTTACCTAGCTCTAGGTAAGCATCCATTGAAAGCCTTCATGCGCATTGACAGGTTGGGTTAGTTGGTGCTGATAACAACCTCCCTCATGGCAACCGGGTATCCACAAGCAGCTTCCGGATGACAGTCACACGACCAATCCATGACCGCCATCAGCCCAAAACGGCAAGCATCTACCCTTACGTGATCGTCATGGCCATGGCCCGGGGTGCGTGCTGTGTTGTACCTGCCTCGGATCTTATCTCTTCAGGCAGTTCCGCGCGTCACTTGCCTAACCTTTCCCCCAACATCATCGTCTTCTTCATTCAACATAGTGATATCAAGCCGTCAATTCTATAGCTACAATGAAGTTCTCCCAAGCTTCTCTTTTGGCCGCTTGTCTGCCTGCCATATCCGCTCGCTTCATCGAAATTGCCGAGGCCGACAACGTCGTTCTTCAACCCGACGAACTGTTTCTGATTGAGACCGCGCCTGGCAGGACACAATGGGTGACCGAGGAGGAAAAGTGGGAGTTGCGTCGTGTAAGTCTCATACATGTTGCGCATACCTTGCGGCGACAGATTGCTAATACACCTACAGAAAGGCCAAAACTTCATGGACATTACCGAGACCACCACGCTTGGCTCCAAGCGTATCAATGCTGAGACCACCGTCACGTTCCCTAAGAAGTGCGTCAAGCAAGCCGAAGTCGCAAAACTCTCAAAGAAGCTCGAAAAGAAGAACATGGAGGCCAACCTCGAGAAGCTGACCAGCTTTCATACCCGATACTTCAAGTCCGATTACGGCCTCCAGTCCTCTGACTGGGTCCTTGAGAAGGTCAACCAGATCATCAAGGAGGCTGGTGCCGAGGATACCGTTTTCGCTGAAAGTTTCCCTCACACATGGAAGCAACACTCCGTTATTGCGACCATTCCTGGCCAATCCAACAGCACTGTTGTAATTGGTGCCCATCAGGATTCCATCAACCTTTTCCTTCCTTCCATTCTTGCCGCCCCAGGTGCCGATGATGATGGTAGCGGTACAGTCACCATCATGGAAGTGTTCCGTGCTCTCCTGAACTCCAAGGATGTTGTTAAGGGCAAGGCTCCCAACACAATCGAGTTCCACTGGTACTCGGCCGAGGAGGGTGGCTTGCTCGGAAGCCAGGCCATCTTCAAGTCATATGAGGAGACGGGTCGTGATGTCAAGGCTATGCTTCAGCAGGATATGACTGGCTATGTCCAGAAGACTCTCGATGCCGGCCAGCCCGAAAGTGTCGGTGTCATCACCGACTTTGTTGACACCGGCTTGACCAAGTTCATCAAGACTGTTGTTGAGGAGGTACGTTTTTCACAAGCCCACGCCTGATGTTTACTAACCCGTATTCCCAGTACTGCGATATTCCTTGGGTTGAGACCAAGTGTGGATATGCCTGTTCCGACCATGCTTCCGCTTCCAAGGCTGGCTACCCATCGGCTTTCGTTATCGAATCCGCATTCGAGTACTCCGACCCTCACATCCACAGCACCGACGACACCATCAAGTATCTGTCTTTCGACCACATGCTCCAGCATGCCCGCATGACGCTTGGTCTTGTTTACGAGCTGGGCTTTTATGAATTTGATGGCGAGTCTGAGGAGAAGTGGAGTGATCTCTAGATTCTAGACGGTTGTTTTGGAATTATGTTTACAGGATGAGTAGTTCCTTACAAGATAGTTTGCCTGCGATTCTTGATCATGAGCGACGGATTGCATATGAGAATACACGTATATCATTATGGATAAGACTATTATTTAAACACGTTCAAATGTCTCACCCGCGATAACAGAGGCAGTTTACGCTGTATGATTGATATTGGATAACTTGCCCTTTTGTCTATACCTAGTAAAGTGAATTCCTTAGCGCCACCAATGCCCTTTGATTGATTAATTATTTTATGACCACTTTACTGGCCTTGGCCATTCCCGTTGTTGGGAGGTTGCTGTTGCCCCCAGGGTGACTGGCCACTCTGTTGCTGTGCTTGCATAGTAGACATCAGTGCGGCGAAGAAAGCGGGATTGACAAAAGCCCCCCCGTTTGCGCCCTGCTGGCCCTGAGCGTTCGGCCACCCAGGAGGTGGCGGAGGAGCGGCTGCAGCATTGCCCTGAGTAGGCTGCTGGGGCCAGCCTGGGAGTTGGAAGCCGAAGCTGGGCACAGCTGGGGTCGCGCCTTGGGCCGGAGGTTGAGCACCGGGCCACGCGGTAGGGGGAGCTGTTTGTTGGACAGGCTGCTGAGACCCTTGAGGAGGCAACGAGTAACCGTCCCTGGGCTGGTTGTAGCCTCCCCGTCCGCCGCGCCCGGAACCACGCCCGCGACCCCCACGACCTCTAGAGTCTCCTCGTCGTCCTCCTCTATGGTTGAAGTTTCTGCCTGATGGAGGTTCGTATGTCTCTGTCGTGGAAGGACCGCTGCCGTAGCCAGGTGGTCGTGCAAGGGGTTTGTAGGGACCATCTTCGTCATCGTCATAGTTCAAGCCACCGTCCGGTCGCGATTCCTGTCGCAAAGGATGAGGCTCCTTGCCTGCCTTGGCTGGATCCTTCTTCCACTTATCTTTCTTCTTCTGCTTCAGAGTTCTTTTATACTCCGCTTCCTTCTCATCATCAGAAAACTCCATCTCGTCATCGCCAACCTCCTCGTCGTGAAGGTTACTGGCATCTGAGCCCTTCATGTTCTTCAGTGGCTCTGTAAAGACATATGATGCATGGTCAGTGGGGTAGAAGACTGTCTGGCCGACCTCAAGGCCAAGATCCTTGATATCCTGGTCTGTCGTGAAGCGCACGGTATACATGGGTTGCAGAACTTTTCCTATCGTTTCCGCAATGGCACCTATGACAACTCGTTCAGCTGTGCAGAGAACGGAACCAGAGTCAAGAACTTGGTACTCTCCGGGTGTGAATGCCTTTACCAGCATAATGTTCTCCACGATATGCTCGATAACGCCCAGTTCTTCAATCTTCATTTCAGGTGTAATTGTAACGTCGGGTTTCGGAATAACCTCTTCGGGTATTTCGTTCTTTGTTCGGATCTGGGCAGCGCTGGAGCCCTTCATGCCTCGGTCGCCGTCATCATCAGACCCTCCCTCAGCCTGCATGAGTAGACGCGCAGTCTCTTCGACTCCCAAGAGCTCGTAACCCTCGTTGTCGGAATCCTCATCAGAAGAGTCTGAGCTGCTAGATTCTGAAGATGATTCGTAAGGAGAGGAATCAACCTCCCATTCTGGGTTATCGCCCTGGTCGTTCTGAAGAGGGACGGTCTCGGTATTCGCAGCAGGAGCTGGCTGTGCCGTTTGCGCGGGTTGGGTCGGAGCTAGACCGCCGATAGCAGCCTCAAGAGCACCGGTAAGGGAAGGTGGGCTTTCCGGTTGATCGACGACCATAGCATCAGCGTCCGCAGCTGGTGCTGGTGCCGGTGCTTGCTGAGCCGCGGAGGGTTGGGACGCCGTAATGCCTTGAGCTGATTCATTCTTGGTATCGTTGGGAGCGGCGTCGGGGATTTCAGTATCTTGAATACTCGCAGCAGCAGCGAGAACATCGGCGGCTGGAAGAGGTGGTAAAGTCTCGTTGGGTTTGGCCTGGCCGAGGCCGGGAATCTGAAAACCCGACATTCTGATGCTTATTCGTATATATTACTTGACAAGAAACAGAATTCAATGAAGGATGTTGAATGTGTGTTTGTTATAATAAGAAACAATACTTGCAACAAAATGAGATTGAAAAAGCGAAAAGTCTTAATGTGGCATCTGGCGCAAAAGTGTAGATGAAAGCAAGAAAGTTTTATCAGCACAGGCGCCTGTTCCCATCCATCATAAAGACCCTGACTAGCGTTGCAGGAAAGAAAAAATCAAGGTGAACGATTAAGGTGGGTCGTTATCAGAACGCGCTAGTTTATCACCCCACCATTCTTCACCTTCCAGCTGTCTTCACCTCGGTGAAGGTCGCCTCGGTAAATCTTAGTGCCTATATCTAGTAGGTACTAGTGTTTTGCAAGGGTCCATCTCTTCCCCAACTGTTGAAAGCTCCAAATCCACCATGAATGACATGACGACAGCATTCCTAACTTTGTAAACCCATTTCCATCTCCAACTCACAGTTGACAGCGACAGCGACAGCGACAACCACAATGGCTCCAGGCACAGCGCCTCAAGCGCAACAACAGCGCCAGTTTGTGCACCCGACTGCCAGTCATGCTAAGAAGAAGTATTTAACATTTTATTCCTTGCGCATCTCCATTCTAAAAAGAGCTCTGCTAACCGTGTCTCGTCTCATTGTAGAGCTCCAAGCGCATACTCGATGCAACCAATTTCTGCCTTCTACTGGTTCCTCGCTGCCGCTCTCATGTCTGCATGGTTCGCGCCGATTCAAGATTGTGACGAGACGTTCAATTACTGGGAACCGACGCATTACTTGTCCCATGGCTACGGTTTGCAGACTTGGGAATACTCGCCCGACTATGCCATTCGCAGCTGGCTCTACATTGCCTTCCACGCCATCGTTGGCAATGTGCGCCGACTGTTCCCTCACTCCAACAAGGTCAGCGCAACATCATGGGAGAGACGAAGAATTACAATTGACGGTGCAATATCCAGGTCGCCGAATTTTACTTTGTCCGCTTCGGACTAGCCTTTGTCTGCGCTCTTACCCAGACCATCTTGTTCATGGTGACAAGTACCACACTTAACAGTCGAATTGGCCTGTTCTTCTTGATGGCCACCGTGGCGAGCCCCGGGAATTTCCATGCTAGCACGGCTTTCCTCCCATCCAGCTTTGCCATGTACCTAGTAACTCTGGGAGCTGCAGCTTTTATGAATTGGCGTGGTGGGCTTAAGACCTCTCAGGGAATGTTCTGGTTTGCCGCTGCCGGTATCCTCGGCTGGCCTTTTGCTGCTGCGCTTTGCGCACCTTTTATGCTCGAGGAGCTCATTTTGTTGGTCTTTGGGGATAAGACGGCTCTATGGGAAGCATTTGTTCGCATTGGTCGAGGTGTTGTATCCGCTTTTCTGCTTCTTGTAAGTTTGGCCTGCGCCTCGCTTTTGAAGTTATCGTCTAATATTGATAGGCTGGCGATTACTTTGTAAACCTCTTCTTTTACAAGAAACAAGTTTCTGTCACATGGAACATTGTCAAGTACAACATCTTCTCGTCCGATCATGGCCCAGAGCTCTACGGAACTGAGCCTTGGACGTTTTACTTCAAGAACTTGGCCCTCAACTTCAACCTCTGGTTTGTTCTTGCCCTCGCCGCCCTGCCACTATTCATCCTCCAGAAGATTATCTCGCCGTCTGGCCAAGGATTCCAAACTGGGTTAAGGACTGTTGTGTTCCTTTCTCCTTTCTACATGTGGTTGGCCATCTTCAGCTCGCAGCCTCACAAGGAAGAGAGGTTTATGTACCCAGCTTACCCCTTTCTTGCCCTCAACGCCGCTATTTCTACCCACATGATCTTGGCTGCTATAGGCAACTCGGATCCCAAAACATTAATTGGTAAAATTCCTGCAAAGTTGAAGCTTGTGCTTGTTACCATCACAATGATTCTCTCAATTGATATCGCTGTGCTCAGAGTTTACGGTATCTGGTCTGCTTACTCTGCGCCAATGAAGATTTACACTCCCCTGTGGGAGGGCAAAGATGGCAGCGCGCCCATTGGCAGCGAGGAGGACACCGTATGCTTTGGCAAGGAGTGGTATCGCTTCCCCTCATCTTACTTCCTACCCCGAGACATGCATGCCAAATTCATTCGTTCCGAATTCAGAGGCCTTCTGCCTGGAGAATTCTCTGAAGCTGAAACTGGGTTTGGTTTTTTCAGCGGCACTTGGCTCCCCACTGTTGGTATGAACGATCGCAACGAAGAGGACTTGAGCAAGTATACCGAGCTTCCTGCATGCAAATTCCTCGTTGACACACAGTATCCCTTAAGGACAGACCCTCTGCCGCCAAATGAGCCTGATTACATCGAGGACTATGCTAATTGGGATATTGTCAAGTGCGAGTCCTTCCTTGATGCCGCAAACACGCATCTCCTTGCAAGGACATTATGGGTACCTGATCTGGCCTTCATCCCCGAGAAATTCAAGAGGAAATGGGGGCGTCACTGCCTATTGCAGCGAAAGAAGCCTAGCATCGAGTCATCTGCGTCTGATTGAAAAGGGCTAAAAAAAGATGAATGATGACAGATGGCTGCAGGATCAAAAGATAGAATGCACCTGTTTCTCAGACAGATAAAATTTAATGATACTGGATAGTACAACACCATCAACGTTGCAATGTATGCAATGCAATGCTGCAAAAGAACTGCATCTTACTCCCACCGCCTGCTGTAACACTCTTTACATAGAAAAGGTAAAGGAAGGCCCCCAAGGCTGCAGTTCTGATCCAGGAGTCGCTGCCAGAGAATCCCAGGTGTCACACATAACGGCTTGGCCTTATACCGCTGTGTCTTATGACCCTGCTCGGTATAACTAACAACCCAATGAGTCTCATGTAGGAGCCTTTCTGCCGAGTCCTTTTTTTCCGTGTATTTGATTCCATTCATGTTTCCAATTTACGTGATGAAGGCTGTCTTACCGGATTTTTTGGCGATCTTCTTGTAAACACACCTACCAGGCTAACTTGTCTCTGGATGCAGTAGCCAAGTACCGTATCGGCTTTACGGCATCAACCTCGCCACATTTTTGGATGCAGCGTTCTGCACGTCTAAGCCAACACTGCCCATTATCCAAGTATCTTCCCGGTATGGAACCAATATTTGAACTTTCCGACTCCTGACACTTTGATCAGAAATCGAGTACATCACATAGCGCATAATGACCACTGAGATCAGCCTCAGTTTCGGCGATTTCCGGATTCTCAATTGATCACATGATACTCAAACCGCCCGATAGCTTAGGAGTAGTCACACTGCTGATACGAATTTAACAGCTCTGGAGCCTACTTACTGCAGAGGACGAAGCAAATGAAGACACCTGAAAGAGCATTCATGATCTCGGCGGCGCGTCTGAATGAGTGTGCGTGCATCTTGATCGAGTGTGTGATCTCCAAGTTGAACGGACTGGCTGCTTGCTAGGCTTGAGGCCCCGATGGAAGCGTTGGCACCATTTGAACTTGCCAGCTGGTCTCGAAATTTCCTGTTGTTATCGTTCATTTGACAGGAAACTTGATCGAAAAAATGCCAAGAAGCAGAAGGCTTGTTGTCTACTCAACGCGAGTAGATTAGCCATATTCCTTGGTCCCATGTGGTAACTAATGCCGGGTTATGCGAATATGGGCGACGTATACTGAAGCCAGTCAGTTCCTCACATGCCTTTACATATGCAACGTACCTAGTAGTCGATATATTTAGCAAAGTCCTTGGCGTGAATTATTAATCACGGAGTAAAGCGAGATCGACTTCCTCCATCTACTTACTAGCATTCACTGATGACATTGGTCATTCAATAATTGACCCGCGCTGAGGTGAGCTCACAGGCATAGTCTCTAACATGAACCAATTTGAATATTTGACGTTCATGAAGTGGAAATCACGACTCACAACCTCGATAACCTGACCTAATCTCGCACAAAGAAACTGCTTGGCGTCTTTGTACATGACTGGTCTGTTCAAAGAGGGAGAAAAGGACCCAGATAAGCGTAATGTGTGTTTATTGCACTATCGGGATAGAGATCGGGGACAACAAGAAGCAAAACACGAGGTGCAGCCCGTATGCTCTAAAGAGCCGAATCCATGCCACTCGATGTTAAAATAGCCCAGAGTATGTTATTCATCCATATCAAAAACAGAGACATCATTCCCTGTGTTAAGAAAGTCGAATGTAAACAATACGTCATCGTCAGCCCGTGAGCCATGATCGGCATATCCTGCGCCAATGTTCAAGAAGTCGTCGTGGCAAGCTATTCGTGGTCTCTTGATAGGAATTTCTGTCTCTTCGGACTGTCGTTTGTTTTGGCTAGGCCACGTTACAAGAACCGGAGCATGGCCCATGCCTACACCGTGACCGGCGTTTGCAAACCACGGTGAACTGCCAGCCGGAGACTCAAGTGAGTGAGTGAATGGTAGAAGTAGGGACGAATTTGAGACAGCCTCGCTAATAGAACTGACTGTTGAAAGGTTCTCGGGACCTGGGGGCGTGTCTCTGAAAGAACTTATAGCACTACCATGCGAGGAGCTGGAAGATCTGGTTGAATGAAGATTCGGCAACTCATTGTCAGCCGTAGACGGTGTGCCGATTTGCCCTGGTGATTGCTTCTGATGGAGTATTCGAATTAATATATCCAAGATCCTACTGAAATTCAAAGCAAGATTATCAACATGGGCTTGATCAGCAACTGACGCGAACTGATCGCGAAGTGCTTCTAAAAGTGAAATTTCCTCTTCTGGCCGACTGGGGGTCTCATCCGTATCTGTCATTGGCTGTTGTATGACGGCCTTTCCTATAATAAATGCTGCCGCTAGCGGGAAGGTTGCAGCTAGACGAGGAAGTGTTGAAATTCTGTTCTCGTCATGTCCAGGTAGTGCGCCTTCAACCTGGGAGTTCCTGCTGGCTTTCTTTGCACTGGGTCTGTCGCGTTTCTTCTGATAACCCAGTGTCTCATTTAGAGCTTCATAAAGACGCCGGTCCTTTTTTACTGCTGTAGCCAGCATAAAGACAAGGCAGCAGGCCTTGGCATCCTTGAAGATCTGAATGGACTTTGTCTCATCGTGGCCTTTGAGTAAGCAGATTCTTGTAGCCAGGAACGATAGCATAAGTGAATATGATTCTGTTGAAGCGAGTGGTGTCTGCATGATGTTGTATAGTGAAGCCCACTGTTCAAGCTTTTGTTGCAATTGAGCCAATGCTTGACCACGTCGCGAAAACTGCAAAGTAAGAGCACTGGTAGCATGGAAAGCCTGGTAAACCTCGTCTTGAAGCTTTGCTAGCTCCAAGCGAGCCACTGCCTCAGGATATTCCGAATGACTTTCCAGCGAGGATGGAACCCCGGATTCATACCCTGGTAACCAAGTGGTGGAGCCGCGAAGTATTGCAATGTTCTTATCTCTGATATATAGTGACCGAAAAACCTTGTGTCTCTCGAGTATAGCCTCCAATGGGAGGTTATTAGAAGATGTGCGACTCCGATGGAGGCCCATTGTACGTGCCAACAAACAAGCTTGGGCGAAGACCAATTCTGCAAGTGACGTTGTACTATATTGCTCAGCCACGTAACTCTAGAATGGAAATCAGCTTTATTCAACGATATCAGAGTGGCAGCCTACCAAAAGAGCCAGTGCCTGTACGTTAACAAGTCTTGGTGTCAAAAACACCCGAGGATTATTGATGGCCATCCTCATCGTTTGGAGAAGAGACTGGATGAAGTGGCTATTGCCCTGAGTGGTGGGCTCTCTCTTCATGCCAAGAAGGACGATGACATTGAAGCAAACAGCCCAGCCTTCGTCAGAAGGACCTATAGGCTGGGAATAGATTCTATCTATATGAGGCTGGAAAGTTGATCGTACAAAAACATCAGTGGCGTAATCAGTGTTCTTGAAGAAAGGGCCGACGACGAGATTGAGGAATTGCCTGGGCGGAAGGCATATCCCCACAGGCTGAGAGGGTATATCTAAGTGAGGTTCATTGCCGGCCTCCCTAAGCATTTCCTCCAGCATATTATGTTCGGGAACGTCAGTATGTGTCGCAGTGTTGTTCTCGAGGACACCAAATATAGGATCGTCATGGAATTCCTTGCAGAGGGCATAAAGCGAGCAAGGTCCATGGTAACGGTCGAGGGACTGTGAAGCGTCTCGTATGATGTGGCAGTTTGTATGAGCCACTGCTCCTGAGTCTGTTCCGGCAAGATTCTCTGAGGCCCATTCCTCGGCAGTAAGAGATGAAGATCTTACACTATTCCCGCTTCTAACAAGTGACGTCAAATCTGAAAGGTCATTCTGAATGCTATGTAGCTGGTCCTCAAGCGTCTCGAAGTTCTGGCATCTGAGACACAAATAAGTTTGTGAGCCTTTGTACTCCGTTTAAGAAGAGACAAGGCGTCCCTGACTCACAGGAGTTTGACGTGATTGACACGTTTACCCGGGGACGAATATCGACACTCGACACCATCGCGCTTGCAACTTTCACATTGCGGGCGTTCTCTGCCACATCTGATTTTCCGTGCCCGGCAGTGTGCACAAGCAAGGTCGTGGGTCGACCACATTTGTTGTTGGTTCTCGTTTCTAGTTAGTCGATACTTCATCATCAGTCACCAGTATTTTCGACAAACCTCTTTTCCTTGATCATCCCACATCTCGCTCTTGATTCTCGATGGAAGAAGGAGATTAAAATATGTTCAAGGCCTCCGTGGTTACGGTCCAGTCATGAGGTATATAAGAGAAAGACAATGTGATGCTTTTGGCCTGTCATTAGCTGAAACTTAGCAGAAGCTGAGCTGCCAGGAACACAAGAATCCGCGTGCAACAGATGATAGCATTACGTGAGAATTTATCCTACAAACAAGTCAGCAATTAAGAATAGCCTACCCTCCAAGAAGCTCATGGAGGTATTGTCTCCCATCCGGCAAGACAGTGGCTTGGGAGCCGGCATGACGATCTTCAAGGCTGCGATACCATCAGTTTCCCCCCCGCAGACGCAGCATAATCCACGCAAATCCATGTGAGCTTAGTCGATGAGCCGTGGGTCGTACAGCTCGCCATATCGTGGCCTATATGTCTCTGCCTGGATCGCCGTATCCATACATCTTGAGTAATTCGTCAGAACTCGGGAGCGCCGCTCTGCGAGCGATGCAATAATTCTCTATCGGAAGTCAGCAGTAGCATCTTTACATGGATGATTCGATATTAACCTAAAGGAGACTTCAGGACCTATACGTGGTGCAGAATTGAGAATAGGTGCCTACCTAGGTAGGTAGGTAGTGTCTGTACCTATTTGACGTCCACCAACGGTAGTTGTAAGTACAGATACCAACAGCGAGGTTACAGGGCAGGTGCTAGGTATCAATCGCCTTCCCATTGAAGGTACCTACCTACCTTGGCTGCCCCCCATTCCTTCCTCCCTAGGTCCCTTCACAACTCCAGAATGGTACAAAACGAGAAGTAACAGCCCCGATTGCAGTTACTTCAATCACGCAACCCCAAATTTAGTACTTAAGCTTTTGCGTCACGTACCTAGACATTTGGACGGTAGAGGTACTTTTGTTCTTCGTCCCAAACCATTCATATCAGCAAACCCCAAGTCCTTCCATCCAAAACGCGCATTATTAACTCGACCACCATGACTTTTCTCTGCATACACGAGCAGGCGACAGCCTATGATATGTCTGGACGCATATCCACACCCCTCACGGTCTTGAGGGCTGACTGCCGGCAGATGTTTCACACACTCACTGTTGAATCAAACTTGGCTTTTCGCATCCTTTGACGGGCCTTGGCATGCATCTGAAGCATTAGGCCTAGTCACCACATCTCTCAGAGTACTCTGATTTGATAAATGGTCAAAGCATCGCCTTTAAATCAAGGAATCTCCAACGCCATCAATAACCTCAACCCTCAAATATGGACCGAAACGAAGGCACCTAACCCAAATACCCAAAGACTAATACGATATCTTCAAATGTTCGAGCGACGATGCAGGACTCTAATAACTCATGCTCGTGTTACCCTGTTGGAGCATGTCTCAAACCCCCCAAAAGCTTAACCAATTATCGTATTAAAAAGCTCGACCACACGATGAATGTACCAAAATGAAGCCCAGCTAAAGTTTGTTCTGCTTGATTAAATTCTTCTGCATTTTTGTTGACATTCAAGGCTTTAGTTTTTCCATGGGCACCTGTCTTCTTCCAAGTGGATGATGACTTTGGCACCAATCATTAGAGGGATGCTGGGGAACACAACAAGGCTGAGCTACTGCCCGTCATTCCGAGACATCCTTCAACTCCAGCCAGTCGGGATTTCAGGGAGCAGTTTGACAGAGCCGCGCACCGGGGCGCACGTCCCGTTGATGTAACGCCGAACAAATCGAAACGACGATAAGCATGAAGACAAAGAAATCGAAGTGTGCTCACCGAAGTGTTCAGATGGTGGAACCAGCGCCTGGAAATGGCTCCAATATCTGACCCCCAAAAAAGGTTTGAGCTCTGAACGATGACTTCAACGTGTCAGTGCTGTCAAAGCCAAGAGTTCTAGGTCATACAGAATCCACAAGACCGGTCTAAGGGCAATGTGCTTCGACAGGCTGTGTCAGATGGGTTCCAATATCCAGGACTACGACCGAGAGTGCATCAGTAGATGGACATGGCATAACTCCAGCAATAGGAAACCTGCCTCATGAGAGAAGAGAGGGATTGTCAGATAATTCGAGGTATCCCTCCATTCCCTCATTCCTACACTCACAGTCTATATGCGTGTCATCTGAAACTTCTCGGCGGATCCCTGCATACCTATCGGTGCCCATCACAGCTTGAGCTGTGACGGCTAAAAGGCTATCTTCAACAGTACTGATCGGTAGTTACTAAACTTTCGGGATGCCCTCTGAAAAAAGCAGTGCCTCGATAACATCAAATGTCTGCACTGACACACCCAGGCGACCATGATTCCCCGCCACAGGATCAAAAGGTCCATAAACAGTCACAAGTACAGGCCTCGGGGACTTGTCATTGACCCCAATACTTACTTGCATTGGAGAGGATCCCAGATCTAAACGGTGCATATACGACTGAGGGACCAAAACAAAAAGTTCCGAACGCACCTTTTCTCAAAGCCACCACTATGTAAACTGTCACCACCCGGACAGATGATACCGAATTTTATCGGAGAGTTAAGGGAATGCCTGCTCTCTGGTCCGAAAGCTGCCGATCGATGCTAACAAGTCATCGTGCGGTAGATCAGCTTTACGAGATGTATTATGGCATTTGGCAGGGCATCATAACAAGCATTGGAGGAGTATAGACGACGCCGTCGAAACATGGTTATAGAAAGGCGGAACAAAGTTCGGTTGCCATCTTACTCCCACAAAACACAGCCACGTTTCTGACAAGTAGCTGGGATATCGGCTTACATGGATCTAAGGGCTTGGAATTTCTTATCCTTCAATGGAGGAAATACCCTCCGCACCACAACGGATGAGGCTTACACGGGAGCGGCCCGGTCTGACACGAAGTCTACTCTGCCGTTCTTGGGATTAGTTCCGAGTGGTATAAACAGGCTGACAGACAAGCATGGGACCTCGTAGGGTTGGAGGATAACAGCTAGTCTGACATGGCCACGCGAATTGCAGCAAGTTCGAAATATGACTTATTCCATGGTAAGTCGAGACGAGACATTCGCACAAACGGTGTTTCCACTACAAGACCGACTAATGGTCAATGAGTCAGCCCTACGCTTCAGTTGATTCAGAATAGGGACGCCTAAGTTGCGCCATTGCTGACATGAGTGCGCCTTCATTCTTCCTAGTCTGTTCGAAATGGCCGGCAGAAAATTCCAATATCTTGACGCAACGTCATGTTTGCTAAACTAGAATGGTTACGTAGGGGGTCTCCTGCACCTTCACTTTCGTTCTGATAAAACTCTTTTGTAAGAAGGCTTGGTTTGAACACTGGAACAGTCACCAATGAATTAACATGACTTTCTACCGCGTCCCTGCCAATAACTAGCTTACCAAGCATTAGAGTTTAGGTATCGCGCTCTCGCGTTTTCTCGAAGGCACCGAATGGTCTCAATACATATCAGCTGATGTGGGTACTGCCCATCTGTAAAGAATATTACTTTCCAGTTATTTATCGATGCTGATAGGCAAGAGCTCACATTGACTGAGCATAGGGTATGATTGAGAAAACAACATATTGTTCTTCCACATCATGTGAGATCAGACCACTTACCATGTCAAGCCCTTATCAAATCCTACCAGCTTTTTTTTTTTTTTTTCAGCCGCCTACGGAAGTGGCCGCCGGCATTGCAGGACATAGGTCCGTTCCCGCTTCAAGTGAGTACATATGAGTTCATCAAAGACATAGGTAGCCACTAGGATCATGGTGATATCGCATCAATGAAGCGATGGTGGATCAGTATAGAATAACTATGTCTACCGTGTAGAGAGACTCGGAAATGGGAGTCCAGCAAGATATCGCCTCTGTATTGGTGATGTGGCATCGTTCTGCTCGAATCTTGCACGGAGCCCCTGTGTCTATCTTTCAAGTAAACGTCACACAAGATTGCGCGCGGCGCGGTCCAGAAATCATCGCCGATCTTGGAATTTGTACAACTTTAATAGAGATGGCTGTTCTATTCAAGTAGATTACGCCTCATATGAGTTAGGAAAACAGTCATACGTGGCGAACAAGAAAAAGCTTGTGAGCTGAGCCAAGCCCCCCACGAAATCTCTTGCAGGGTGCCGTTGAACAGACCGACATGCATGTCATCGACGGATGCTACGTTGATATGTCATAGCACAGACTTGACGGGAAGACGGCAGACTGATGCAGGCATTCTAGATAGCTACCATGGATTTATGTCTTTGAATCATTATGTGGTAGCACTGATTCACATGTCGACAGGTTTCTAGATAACATCAAATGTATGCTTCGGAATGACGAGAATTGGCTATCATGCACTTGATAGAATACTTCGAGTCTCTTTGACATACAGTGTAATGAGAAGGACAACCCTGAACTAGATCATACTCGAAGGATACTTATCATTATATATGACTCTCCAAGGAAGTGGATGTTCTTTACAATGGCGACAGTTCTAGAGGAATAGAAGTCTCGATTCTTCCAATTTCTCCAGGCACAACAGATTGTATCACAATGACCCTGTTTTTGAACATTCCCCCCCCACCAGTTCTGCAAATATGCCTCTTGGAAAACTCCGTTGTGTTGTGCTTGGTTCTCTTTCCTAAACCCGTCAAAGCCCCGGCCGCAGAAGTAACAATGAGGCGCTGCTTCTACTAACCCTGAGACATACATACATATGACAGAATATTGATGGATATGCCGGTGTACCTGCAAGATCTGTTTGTTATGCAAGTCAAGACTGCGTTTTTGGAACCTTGGCGATTCACGATATTGGTCAGGGTTTTCAGTGCAAGCGGACCGACCTCGGTGACGAGAAACACCATGAAGGGATTATCGTGTATATCAGAGAGGCGTTCAGTTATGTACTGATCCCGTTGTCTCGGAAAGTATATGACCTGCTTCTTCACCATTGACTTGTCATTCGGGGTCCACTTAGCATCCAGTCGTATAACCGACTTTTGACACTGATCTCGCTGTGACTTATTGACATCGCGGTTTCACGACATCGTGACGATCTATGAAGGTTTTGTATTCTTCCTTTATCGGAGTGACACCTACGGAAATTGGATCTTCTCCGTAAAGGTTGTTTCATGGCCGAGTTACACAGTCGAAGATTCGCTGGAGGGCAGTTTGGTAGGTTTGCCTTGGACGGAACTAACCATCTTTCTTATCGGTACAACTGCAGGTCGGATGAAACTTTGACTATGAAAAGCTAATGATAGCTGAATACTCTTCAATTACTCTCTAATCTAATCTACCTCGTAGACCTATCAGGTAGATCCTTCGAATATGCCAGCAGCCGTATCTCTGGATGTCTAGGCTTCCTCGTGCATCCCTTGTGTCTACCACAAGCGGAAGTTAAACAGCTTGCTTTTCCAGTTAAGTGGTATAGGGTCATCGGCCACGGGGGCGCCGTCTTCAGGAGCAACATCGACTGTGTTTCTTGTGGCAGCAGAGGTGGAAGTAGAAGTAGAAGTGGTTGATTCTCCAGCGGGAGATGGAGTTACAGAGCTGGCCTCTTCGGTTGAGCCACTTGCGCTGGAGCTCTCTGCTGCTGAGCTGGACGGTGTACCGGTAAATACCTGTTCGGTTGTCGTACGAACCTCTGTCACTGTGGTTGTGAACGTCGTTGCAGCTGGGGCTTGAACTTGACTGCTTGTAGATGACTGGGAAGTAGATCCGGAAGTAGGCTCTGCGCTAGACTCAGTGGTAGACTCAGTGGAAATCTCAACCGTAGACTCGGATGTCAACTCGGGAGTTGGTTCAGAAGCTGATTCAGAAATAGACTCAGAGGCCGGTGTGTCTCCAGAATCAGACGCAACTGAGGTAGTAGATTCCGTGCTAGAACTTGCTACAGGTGCCTTAGACGACTCCAACTCCGACTCCGTCTTGGACTCAGGAACAGAAGTGGATGTAGCTTCCACCTTGTCAGTGACAATAGAGGTAGTTGTTGTAAGGCTTTCTACATCCTCAACAGGCTTTGCAGGCTCAGAAGATGAAGGAACAGGAGTAGCCGTGACCATAACAACAACTGTCGTCATACTGGTGTTGGTCCTGGCTTTGGTACAATTAGATTTAGTAGCGACCTTGACCAAAGGAGAGACCGAAGACGAAGCAGGGGATTCTTGAACGAAAACAGTTGTGGTGGTACTGCCCAATACTGTAGCGTTGGACGGTGCAGACTCAGAGGCAGGGGCAACTCCAGTAGTGGTCTCGTTCATGAATTTGGCCACCTTGGGAGGGTTCGAGGCGGAGGCGGCTGCACGTATGGACTCACCAATGGAGCTTGTCTTTGCAATCTCGCGGTGAGGTACCACGTCGACGGGGACAAGGGGCGGATCAGCCCTCTTTTTCAGAGCTGGGGCAGAACTGGCTCCTTCTGAGTCGACAGTGGTGGTGGAGACTTGAGTCACTGTAGCCGTGACAAAGGCGATAACCATTGGAGTTGTTTCCGCGTTGGAAACAATGTCAGTGGTGGTGATAGTTGTCAGAGTAGTAGCAGTCTCAGTTGAAGAGGTCGTTTCTGTCTCAACAGTAGACAAAGTAGACGTGTCAGAAACGAGGACCGTGTCGGTAGAAGTGACAGTAACTAAGACAGTAGAAGTGGTAGTTGACGACGCGACATCTGAACCGACGAGGAATACAGTACCCGTTACTGTAGTCGAGACAGATTGCGTCACAAAGTCCGTATCAGTTGTCTCTACAGTCGAGGTGACGGTAGCAACGTCAGTCTCGGTGGTAGTCACCGTCTCAGGGACGGTGTTCAAGACGGTAGAAGTGGAATTGACTACTGAAGTCGAGGTAACAGTTGCGGTCTCTGTGACGGTAGAAGAGGCAACAGCGGTGGTAATGATTGTGGAAGTAGACTCAACAACATCAGTCGACGTGACAGTTTCAGTCTGTGTTGTAGCGACGGAGTCAGTGATAAAGACTGTGGATGTAGAACTGACAACTGAGGTCGATGTCACAACGGCAGTTGAAGTAGTGGTCACAGGATCTGTAACCAAGACGGTCTCTGTCGTGCTGACAGTTGAAGTGACAACGTCTGTCGAAGTGGTAACATCCGTCTCAGTCGTAGCAACAGAGTCGGTTACAAACAATGTCGAGGTGGCGGTCTCAGTGGTTGTGGTGGAATCGATATCAGTTGAAAGGGCGGTCTGAGTAGCGTTGACAGTTGAAGTAACAGTTTCGGTTTCAGTAGTAGCGATTCTGTCCATGATGAAAACAGTCTCTGTTACGTTGGATGTAACAAATGCAGTTGCAGTCGTAGAAACAACATCTGTCAGAAGAATAGTCGAAGTAGCGTCGACAGTCTCAGTGACAAGCTCCGTCTCAGTAGTAGAGACCTCGGCTGTAGCAATGGTAGTCGAAGTAACAAGCTCGGTTTCAGTAGTAGAAACCTCTTCTGTAGTAACAGTAGTGGAAGTAATAAGCTCGGTTTCAGTAGTAGAAACCTCTTCCGTAGCAAGAACAGTTGAAGTTACAAGCTCAGTTTGGGTGGTAGGGACAGTGTTAGAGAAAAGCACTGTCTCAGTAGTATTGACGATAGATGTAGCGGTGGTAGAAACTGCCTCAGTCTCCAAGATGGTCGAGGTAGCATTCATAGTTGACGTAGCTGTGGCCCAGCTAGTCGACATCTCGGTGGCTGTTACCCAGGCCGTAGTCGTATCAGAGAGCATATCCGTAAAGTATACAGTCTGTGTGTCGACAATCCAAGAAGTTGTGAAGCTGACTGTTGAAGGGGTTGATGCGTCTTCGGCATCCGATCCCTCCACATCTTCTTCCTCGTCCTCCGCTGGCAGCGTCGATTCAGGAGTAGGAGTAGCCTCCTCAGTTGAGCTAGAGATAACCGTAGTCTCTTCTTCCACGGTCGATGTATCAGTAACTGTGGTCTCGGCCTTCACTTCCGAGCTCGAGCTCGGGCTCAGGACGGGAGTGAGAGTCATGTTCGCTGCCAGCGGTCCATTGGCAGTAACAAACGCCGTAACTACTTCGGTTGAACCTAGAAGATATTCATATGAGCCATGAAGTCCACAAGCCCCCTTTCTAATGTATATTCTTTATACTTACATTTCTGCGAAGCAGGGCAAGGAACTGCCCAAGCTGTCTCGGCCAAGAAGCCGAGGCTCAGCAGAACATTGACACGCATTGCTTCGGTAGAGCTGATGCGAGCAAAGATAGGATAAAAAGGGGCGTAGAATAAGGAAGAAAGCAGCAGAGATCAGCGCTAGAGACCGAGATACCTTTATACGGCAATGTCCCTTGGAAACAAAGCTTTGCCAGTCATCGGCATCATCTCTGATGCTTCTCAACCTTCTACTCCTCCTCAGCCATCGGATGATATGACTGAAATTGATTTGTTACTCGGGACATAACTTCCGGTTGGACCAATTCGATGCCACTATGTCATTTACCTTTGAACCTGGAGTTGTGTCAATCCTATATTGAGTTGTTGGGGTCAAAAGAAAGGAGGGGAAAGGCCACCAGCGTCAGTTAAAGAGTAATATACGTAATATTATAAAGCTTTGGCTTGCTCTCTTGACATAATGATGATATACCGAGCCCGTATCCAGCCACCTATGGGCTTTGTAAATATTCAAATCTATAATGCCCAGACTTGTTGGTGAACGCCTCAGATTATAGCATTAAAATATTTTATCTGGCATGTTCTCAGTTTCTCTTAGGCCTTCTAATCTCAGTGACTTGACTGTGAAATGTCCGAATTGGCCAAGTTTGTACGAACTGTAGTTCATCTCGAGGCCGGCCTTAAGTGGAGTGGTTTCCGTGTGGGTTCCGGGCCGGATGTATATAACGGAGCGGGGCTCCGGAGTCCCGCCGTTTTTCAGATATGTTCTCCCTTGTTCAAACATGACAAAACTCACTGATATTTACTTCAATGAATAGCCTGAGATTTAAGATCCAAGAGATAGAAATACTATCGGATCGGAAACGACCATTAACATCTCGAATTATGGCTATACATGATTCTTTTCTCTAGACCATCTTGTTTCTGAACGTAAAGTAACCTCGATACCTTGTATCCAAATACGCCGGACTGCTAAACCAAGGATCATATGCTATTCCCTTTATCCAAAGCCGCGGATATGTCCTTTCTGCTCGTAGGCCAATATAATCCTTTCGGGCGGTGTCAACGAATGGCATCTTCAACAGCCCCAAACTAAATAACCGCGCGGTGAAGCCATCGCTAATCATCACCTCAATTCGGCGAAATCACGAACTGTCTTCAAAAAGAGGGAAGTAAAATGGATAGTGGAAGAATCCCTTTTTCTTTACTACCAATCGCTTTATCAAAAGGTTTCGTCATTCGGAGTTGCGGATGCTGACTAAATCAATTGCCCCTCCCCCGCGCTTTAGGCCAACTACTATCGAGATTGAAGCTGTCAACTTGAAGCTTCACCATTCAACAACTCGACGCCAAGAATTTATCGTTTCTCTGACCATAGCCATTCTATTTATCAAAAGCTACTCATGAATTAGAATCAATTCGTCGAATTTACTCGTCATTTGTACTTGTCTGCCTCTCATCGCCACTCGGGTATTATCTCTACTTGAGTTTCTCATCATCGATCATGACGTCTCATGATGCTTCAATTGATAGTCTACCAAATGAGGTAAGTTTCAGTCAAAGCCTTGGGGTCAATAACTGACAGCTTTAGATCCTCACATCAATCCTGTCTCCATTTTCAACCCAAGAACTACTCTCTTTTGCCACTATCAACCGTCGCATCAACTCTCTGGTTACGCGACTCATCCACCAACGCCTCCTTCAAGCTGCTCCCCTCCCCGATAACAAACTCATTTTAGAGTGCTACCTTCCCAGTGACCAGCTGTATGCGCCCTGTTTGGCATGTCGTTATCAAGGCCTAGTGACCCAAGGCGGTCCTTCTGTCAGTGATGTCGATCCTCAGCTGTCTGATCTGCGACGCTTGTATTCTTCTTTCAAGCCCGTATTCGCACCCGAGAACAGAAGTGTCAGAAGAGGCCGTAGACGGCCCACGGAGGCGCAACCTTCCGAGGATGAAAATGATGATACCGCTACACAGGATATCGATCTTGATGACGGGGAACTTTTCTCCCAGCTATGTGCTGCCATCAGCCTTGTCAAAGAGGGTCCCAGAAGTGGGTTATTCATAAGCCATGTCAATCTCGTGGATGGGGTCGTACGTGTGTTTAGAAAATGGCTTGCCGAAACAGCAAGCAAACAAGATCTGTCTCAATCTGGTCCAGACAATGTTCTCTGGGTTGACAAGAACAATGACGTCGGAATACGATTTAGTGTTGCCCTTGCACCGTCCGAAAGAATGCCTTTGATCTCAGGGCCCGACGATGATCCACCAGTTCATTACAAACTGGTGTACCAAGGTTTGCTTCGATACTGATGAATCACTGTTGGTGGGATAAATACTAATGGATTATAGAATTACTTGTCCGAGTCCACAACATACTAGAGGCTGTGGAACTCTCTGCGGTGCAAGAGGTCGGGAACTCGGGCAAGACTCTTGTGATCCATGGGGCTTCAATGTAATAGTTTCGAAATTGTTTGCAATTGCTCACTCAAAGATTCTACTTATAGGGTACCACCAAGATTTAAAGGGTCAATGTTGCGGTATGAAGACTGTACATGTTATTGGCCCAACGGCCTCCAGACGAGCTAGTTGTATCAAGTCCCAGCCAAGTCTAGATTGCGATCAATATCGCCTTCGTAACGGACCTCATATTCCATCAGCATACATATAGATCATACAAAGCAAATTCCAAGACCCCCAGACTTCTCCTCATAGACTTGAGGATCTCTTCCCTGGCGCTTCTCCCATTCTTCGCAGCTCAACGTCACTACCGGAGTCTGTGTCATCCAGGAAGCTCTCGCCGCTCCTTCCAACCTGCTCATCGTGTTCATCCCTCGTCTGAATCATCTCCCTATCCTGCATGGCAGGGTCCTCTCCGATGCTCTTATACCACTCCTTGAGCGGGCGCCAACTTGTGACGAAGAAAATGACGGCGTTCCATAGTCCCTGGAGGGGAAGTACAGCGGCCGTGGCGACGTGGTACTCAAAGGGAGACCTGCCAACTAGCCAGCTGTGGATGCGGTTTAAGCTGCTCGGAATCCAGGTCACCAACACACTAAGGGCGAAGAGGAAGCTCGTGCGCAAATAAGCCCGCTTGATGGGGTCGTCGATGACGAATTTGTTGACAGTTCGATTGGTTGCTGAGGTCATACGACGTAAGGGAGAGCCAGTACTTTGCTGTGCGCTGACACCGGGGGATATCGAGGTTGAGAAGTAGTGGCTGTTGGAGGGCTGCATCCCTGCAGATGGCTCGTCAAAGGATACTTGAGGAGACGACGAGCGAGCCGTGTAAGCAGGCCTTGGTGGGTCGGGAAGGTGGTTCGTTGAAGCTGTTGAGTGAACCACTTGAACTTCAGTGACGATTGTGCCGTAGAAGCAGTCTTGGGGGACTGTGAGGAAGTCCACCTGTCGTTGCTGTGCGGGTGTTATTAGTGATGTGCTATATATATTAACGGTCATCACTTACACCTTGGCTCTGAGGTGGCTCAACAGGGGCTGGCTCTCTGCTCTTGGAAGCAGACAGACTCTTGAGCCTGTTCCGACTACGAAAGACATGATAGCCAACCATGAAGTAGAAGAGGAGTGACCCAGCAATACACACCCAAATGAGCATGTAGTAAGTGTAGATGCGAATGTTTTCCCAGTCCCGGTTAACCCAGCACCAGATCTGTCGTTTGAATTAGCTACCGAGTGCATGTGTATATAAAATAGAGACATATACTTACAGTGGCTTGACCAAACACAAGGCCGCGGTTCGGGTTTCTAACCAGAAGCAACGCAATGGCAATAGCAAAAGGGCCACCATAACAGATGAGGCAATACACCCACCACCATCGACGGAACGAATCCGGGCTGGCGCGGAAGAAGAAGACGAGGAAGACGTTGAAGGCCATGGCTAGCGACCACCACGGGTCAGACTGCATGAACCTGGAAACGTCTGTCAGTACTAGGATACCCGCAGATAATTGGAAGGAAGTAGTAACTCACATATGGAACATGAAGCTCTGCGCCTGGCAAAGAGGCGAAGAAACACCTAGCTCCAGCCCATCCATGGCGATGATACTCGCACAGCTCGCACCGACATTTGCGACACTGGCAAACACGATGAAAGTATTTTGCACATTGCGCACCTTGGGGACAAGCGCGTAGGCGATGAATATCAGAATCACAGCTACCAAGCTGACTGAGCCTCCTATGCGCTCAAACAGCACGAGTATGTTTCTCTGGCCCTCATCCAACAGATCCGAGCCTCTCCCCGCGATGAACTTGTGAGTCATTGTTCGCAAAAGAAGGGAGACTTTCTCTCGGTTTATCGTGTCCCGAGTCCCGGACTAGGGGAGGGGAGGGGGCGGAGAGTGAGTGCACTGTAGCAAGAGTGATGCGCTTTCTATTGATGAGAAAAGCAAAGAAGTGACAAAGATCAAAGATGGGGAACAAAAAGGCAGTCGATGAGAGTAAATAAAGGGAAGAAAGAAGAGAGTCGGATCAAGCGAGTGTGTGCGGATGGAGTAAGTGAGTAGCCGATGGATGGGATTCTTCTTTTTCTTCTTGCGTAACACTCTGCAAAAGAAAGGGAAACAAAAGACGAGGCCAACGGTTTGTTAAGCGATCGAAGAAAAGAGAATGATGACACAAAGAGCGAAAAGATCTGGCAGAAGAGATAGAAAAGGGAAGAGAGCGAACAATGAGTCGTCCAAAGATGGCCAAGGTCAACATGTGGTGTCACCTCCAAGAGATGCAAGTTCCCGTTTGACGAAGGATCTTTTGCGGCCTGTGATTGTCTTTTTTTTTCCCTCCCGGATTATTATACAGGAAATATCTGAGAGGGGATCGAGGTCATTTTTTATTTTGCGAGTGTTTGATGCGACATGTGCAGAAAAAGAATGCATCTGCTCCTCCTTGAGAATAGGTAGCCAGTGTTGGTTATTCAGCCCTCCCAGCAAACAAGCACAATCTTCTTGGCTCCTAGGCGATGTGCCTTTTCATTCTGAGTATATGCCCAATCTTGTTTTCTTCTGACCCTCCTGGAAGTTTAGGAGGCTTTGAGAATCGAAACACCTTTCTCTAGAAGTTTTCCACCAACGATTTAATTACTGTCTTGGCTGGTTAGATACGCAGCCAGGTGCAGTGCTTTGCAGTGCTGTGCTGTGCCAATACTGGTACTTTCTTTCCTTCAGTACAATAGCACTGTCAGTGACTGACACTGTCATGGACATCTCCATCTGCACCAACATAACCAAGACCAACAGTCTCGATATACCCTTCTTCTTGGCACCAATCACTCCCTCCCTCCCCACACACCATCTTCCCCCAGACTAAACATTAATCTCCAAGCCGGCCCATCTCCCGCTGAGCTAGCACGGGAACCAACAACGGCCAGTCTATACCATAAGCGGTGAGCATGTAGGCTATTGTACCAACCTGACCCCCTGTTTTCATACGCGCGCATTGGAGGATAGTGCAGTGACTGATGCAGACTAAAGGCTACCTCGACGAGTCCATCTCCACGATCTCTCCAAGAGTCTTGGCATCGATCAAATTACAGGGGTACTCGATGGGTTGACAATAAGAGCAAACAACCTCCGCAACTGTACGCCATCGTTTACTATCGACGTCTCTCCCGTTCACTAAAACGCCTTTAAATGAGCCAAACAATCAGCCTTTTCGGAGAGACGGAAGCACTAAATCAAATCCTTCTTCAACTCGATCGCACATGACAGCCCCTGTCTGATTAACTGCGGTCAAGGTCACCAAGAGATCAGGCTTTGATTAAAGCTGTACGCTCCCGTGGGCTGAATCGGAGTGTGACATCACCCACCCACCAACAGAAACATATCTCAGCGCAGACTCGAGTTTGATTGCTCTGCATTTTCTCAGTCTCGGTCGCGTGGAAAGTATGAGACTTGGCGGGTGGCTGCTGCGACAAACAATGCCTTTGATCCAATTACCGACCTGCCTCTACATAGTTGACATTTATACAGTACATGCTAGCTCCCGCATTAGCTGTCTCTATTTGGAGTTCATCCGTTACTGTGAAATATCACAAGAGACGCCTGTCAGCAGATCAGTTGCAGCATATTCGCCCTGTTGGTTAGCGCGGCTGGCTGATCCTTCCATCAGGCTGTGAAATGAAATGCCCTTATTTCCAGAGCATCGACGGATTTTCAGCCGGCCCACATCTCAAAGCGTAAGAATCTGCCGATAAAATGTTTATGCTTTAGTTGAATTAGATGCAGTATGGCGATAGACATCATCGTTGAGGAAACAGCATGCTTGCATTTATACATGATCTTAGGAGGCTAATATACATGCTCATGGTTCAATCTACAACCCTGTATAAACCCATGTACCACCAATTGGTATTCCCCCTCTTGTGAATATGATAAGTCGTAAATAATCTTACAGCGTGTAAATGAAATCGGGTCGCTTATCGCCCATCTCGTGGATCTCTTCGGCAGACTTGCCCTCCACCAAGTGGTCCCGTTCACCAGCCAACCGTTTCTTGTTCTCAAGGGCAAGCAAGGCATACATCAGGAGGCTGCCACAAAAGATGGCACCAAACATGTATCCAAGAACTGTGCCGTGACCTTCGTAGAAACGGGGGTTGTTGAAGAAGACGTTGCTGCTCACAACACCGTTGAGGTTGCCCCAACCAATGACAAAGCCGAGAGTGATACCTCGCTTGTACACACCCTCAACATTGTTGGCGACCCAGCTGATGGTAATGGGGATGACAGGGTAGATGCCGAGAGCACCCAAAAAGCACCCAGTGTACTGCACCGCAGGGTTCGTAGAAGCGATGAGCATGATGAAGCCTGCCATTCCTATGGGAGCCGCACACAAATTAAAGATGCCTCGCTTGTTAATCCTGTCCGAGTAGATGCCGACAAAAATAGTAGCGACAGCTGCCAAGGCGTAGGGTGGTACACTGAGAAGCTGATTTTTGACAACTGCCTTTTTGTCTGTAAAGGCCATGTTTTGGATGATGGTGGGCAAGAAGACACTAAAGGAGTACAGGGGCATCAGAGGTCCCATATAGATAAGCATACCGACATATGTCTTCCAGTCGGTGATTGACTGCCAGAAGTACTTCATCTTGAATTTCTCATCCTGAGCCGAAGACTGCTTATCGGCAGCGAGTCGGTAAATAACACGAGCTCGCTCCTTTTCGGTGAGAAACTTGGCTTCTGTGGGAAAGTCGTGGACCATCCAAAAAGAGACGATACCAATGATGATGGTGAGGAGTCCTTCGATGATAAAAATCCAAGCCCAACCAGCAATTCCAGCTACGCCGTTCATTCTCTGAATAGCGGCAGCCAAAAGACCGCCGAAAGAGCCAGCCAGAGCGGCAGCCGAGAAAAACCAAGCAGCACGGGCACCGAACTCGGATCGCTTATACCAGCAGGATAGGTAGTAGTTGATTCCGGGAAAGAGACCGGCTTCCGTAACACCAAGAAACCAACGAGCGGCCATAAGGCCATCCCAGTTCTTAACGAATCCCATACCCAACATCGATGCTCCCCAGAAAACCCTGCGCCACAAGTCAGTTGCTGTCAGCCCATCACCGTGTTAATATGGGAACTCACATGATGGCAGGGATAAAGATTGAAGGCTTGGACCACTTCAAGAGAACGTTGGCTAGGGGCTCAAAAATGGCATACGAGATGTAGAAGATGGTCAAAGTCGCATTGAATTGAGAAGTGCTCATATGCACGTCATCGAGTAGGCCAGCGATTTTGGCATTACCGATGTTGGTTCGGTCGAGGAAACAGATAAGGTAGAGGAGGCATAGCTAATTACTGTCAGTTTCTTGTCGCTCTTGTATAATGCAGAGTTGTCATACCCAAGGAACGAGTTGCATGTCAATCTTTCGAAGTAGCTTCTTCTCCTGAAACCTTGTTAGCAAGCCTTCTTCAATATTTGACATAATGTGTGCTACTTACAGCCTCCTGCCTTTCAGCCTCGCTCAACCCAGCATCAGGGTCAGCATTGGCGAGATCAACCTCAGAGGACAAGGCTTTCTCGTCAAAGGGTCCCTTTCGATCGTAGTCGCTCATGTCGATATATGTTCTCGAAATATTCCCTAACCAGGGTTTCGTATTTCGGGATCACGAGCAAGATGGTAAAGGATAGAAGAAGGGCCGGCTCCTTTGAGGATAGCGGCGGATCAGAAAAACGTGGGAGGAAGGAACTGATGGAGGACAAGGCTACAGCAACCAGCCGAGACAGAAGAGGAAGGAGGGGGAGGACCGGTAAGAAAGAACCTGAGAAAGAAGAAGGAGAGGCTCAAAACAAAAGACAATTGAGACAAAGGCAAGTGCAGCGTACTGTCTATCTCGTCAACCGAAGATGCGAGACAACAAGAACGAACCCCAGAAGCGGGAGTGACGGTGCAACAGGGGAAACGAAACCCTCTTTGGACACGCGTGTCGAACGAGGCGAGGAGACGGGAGATCAGATAGCGTATACGGAAGGAAGACCAGCAAATTAGTCTCTTGGATATACTTTGAGGGTGACGATTTACTCAAACTATCCTCGCAGTTGATGGGGAACATGTCCTTTAATAGTTAGTCAGAAGAAAGGGCTCTTTAAGGAGGGCCTCACTCTTCTCTTCCACCCCCAGCGTGTGGAAATTCAAACATCCACATTACCATGCCAAGAAATACAGAAAAGGGTTCTTATCGAGAACTCAAGACGATAGTGGAGATAGAAAAGAGTATAATTGGAGTGTTGAGGATGTATGCAGCCACAACACTTTCACCTGGGCCTTTGGCTTTCACTTACAACCTTCACCCTTGTCTGCACCAGCAGATATTCTCTTCCGTTTGTCCGTCCGCTACTGCAGCCGGTATGAGATTTCACATACTGACGAACCACATCCCAAAGATCCTTTGAGCATATCTCTGCTGCCTCTGACCAGGGGACGAAGCTGTTATGTCTCAGAGGGGAGGGGTGTACAGGACTCTGCTGTAGCTGCAAAGCAACGATGGCCCATATCCCGGTGTATAACAATGGATCTTTTTCTTTTCTTTTCTTTTCCTTTTCTCTTGATTTCCCTACTACTACTGCCGCCGGTGCGGGGTTTGGGGTACCTTTGCAAGGAAATATAATCCTTGCATGCATCATTTTTTATGATCCTTGCTTTATCCTGCAGCGCAGCGAGTGACTTGAGAAAGAAGAGCATCATAATGGAGCTCGGCAGATGGGCTATGTAACCTCAAGCATGACATGCAAGAGTAGTACTGTGCGGCTTTCTTTTGTGCGTCCGAGGGGCGGCCACGCGAGATGGCGCTCTGAGAGTGTTGGGGCATGTTGCTCAAGTGCGAGGTGTGAGCCGCAGTAGGGAGAGAGAGAGTTGGAGAGGGGTAGTTAAACTATAGGTAGGATGAGTATCCAATTGCTTGATTCGTAGTTGGCTATCAGGCAGGGTTGTATTCTGGTGGGTTCTCGTTTACCAGGCTATCTACCTCATAATAATTCTCCAAGAATTACCAAATGTGTTCTCCAATTCTTACTTTGTCCATCGAGTACTATACTGATCGACTGGTGTAGCGTGCTTCATCGAACACCGTTGAATTGTGCATAGCCAAGTCACATCATGATAATTTAGGTAGTAAAAACTCTTGTGTATTGAGAGGCGGATCATGTCATGTCATTCCATCCCATCTCATCTCATCCACGCTCCGCACTCGTACAATTGCACTCACACAGACGCAAACATATCCTTAAAGAGATCCTCAGATACTCGTTTCTGACTGTTTGTCTCCATCGAAACCCTTGGCAATGTTTCGCCTCCCCGCCTCTTTTTTTTAATTTAGTTCATTACGCTACCAAATACAAGCTTTAACTACCTACCTATCCTTTCTATCTTGCCGTTGGCGTCGGATCCGCTGTTTGTCACTGTCTTGCATTCGGTTGGACCCAATGCGTTCAACTAACCTTGTATTCCCACATCACCAATCCGATTTTGGACTTATAAGCAAGGGTCTGGTAATTTCATCATTGTTTCTTAATCGATCAGAACTTGCGGCAGTCAGTACCCATTTCTTATAGCGGCATTGTCTACCCCTCTTCTCACAAGTCTTAACCGATATCAAAAGGTGCTCAAAGCATTACCTCGGATATATCGATTGCGAATTCTCCACAGGAAGGAGTAGAACATGGATGTGAACTTGTTAGAATCTCTAGCACACTCATATTTTCTCACCTAGCCGAGTACTGCATTGAGCGAGCACCCTTGAACCAAACATCAATAACAACACCAACGCATCATTTCCATGTTTCGTTACACAACTAAATCTTGAAAAGAATACGCCTATTAATCACATCCTTCTTTTCCTTTTGCTTCTCATGGCAAGCACGGTCCAGTCCCGGCGGCAAATCCGTAGCGTGCGGTGCAAACACCGGGGAACCTATCAAAAAGGAATCAAGTGTCATCTCGCCTGGAACATCAGCCCGCCAAAAACGTGTTGGAGAGAGACGGTGACGGGACGCTAGGGAACCTGCATATTGAGGCTTGGGGATTTTCATTTCTGGAACGTAGCCTGGAATAGTCCCCATCCAGTCGTCTGTCTTTCTGACTGATTCTTCTTCAGCCACGCCGCGATTATTGTTGGCACGGCATGAAAAAGCAATGAGACTATCACTTTGAAATGCAGTTGGGACTTTTCAGCACGGGTAGTTACAGAGTGGAAATAGACTTGGAATTAGTGTGATGATGTATATTGGATGTTGGTAATTGGTACCTAGATATACTCTGTTATTTTAATAGTGAGACACGCAGATATCAATAGGCTGTCTCATTCATGGTACGAGTATCATACCTCTACTTATCTCCATGCAACGGTAAAATACAAATTATTATCTATTTCTATCGGTCCGTTATATTTTAATATGATAATAACATCTAGTCATCCCACACTTGACCTCTCAATTACCCCATCTTTCCCCGCAATCACCAATTTAGACTACCCGTTCCCCCGCGCAAGCCATCCATGATTATTAGCTAGCCCCCAAACTCTTTCTCCGCAGATCTATTGACCAATTCATACTCATTCTACTCTCAAGATGGATGGTAACTTCTGCGTCAGTCTTGGGTGTTAAAGCCTCCACTCTATCCATGGAGCATATGGTATCCTCCATTGCTACTGGTCCTTCTCCTCTCCCTCTCTCAACTTCAAGACTTGGAGCGAGCTGGAGTGGTCTGATGCACTGCAAGGTTGGAGCGCGGAGGCTTAAGCCCGCGCATCGCCGTAGCGGCCGGCAAAGTCTCCGGTAAATTTGGAGCACTGGCTGCTTTTCTCCAAGATGTGATGAACCCATTTTGGGCAGTAACTATGTAAGATCACCTAGTGATCAAGATGGCTGGAGGCATCAGCCAGGCGGAGATCCGACGCCGTTCTTCATCCTGGGAGACTCCGTCCCCTCTGAATATGAAATCTTCGTAACCCTTTCCCCGGAGTCAGCTTGCTTACAAGACTTCCTTAGATCCAAGCATATCGGCACCAAAGTCTGGGGAACGGAGATGCGGTTCCGCGCCTCAATCTCACTACCCCACGATTTCAAGGCTGCGTTCGAGATCTTTGGGATGATGCCACTTTTTATCAGTCGTGTGTTTCTTAGTTCATTGGGGGGCATGTAATTCTTTCTCTCATTTAGCAGATGGCGATCTATCGACGAGGTAGGATGGTGAGATGTACTGGCTTCGTTTAGATTAGGAACTTGACCGAGAATCCTAGATAACAGCCCATACCTACTTACCATTCTGAACAGTCGAACTAGGTTGTCTCCCTGATCGTATATGCGTTTATTCCATTCCATCAAGTCACCCCTTGGCATTCCGCTCCATGATAATCGCAGGTTTCATTCAAAACAGGGCGAACGACTTAAGCTTAACTGCAAATCCATAATATTACTTCACCGCATGGAAACCTGCATTGCACATGATCTGTTCTCGGAGGTGACGGCTGATTGCATTCGATAAACTCATAACCTGTCATATTATTCTGAAAATGAGTTCGATTACCACAGTCGCAACTCCCTCGCCCGTGACTTGACGATAATGCTTCGTTACACAACGCTATGGCGGTAACTCCATCATTCATGCAACCAACCTTGCAGCCAACTTACAGCCCGTCCATCTTTTCGGCAATAGCGTTAGAGTGTGGTCATTGCATGTGCAGTCTACGGGGCCCGGGACCCAGGTAACAAGATCTACGCACGGGTGGCTGCAACATACGAGATTCCATTCTCGTCTATCACTGCAGGATCCAGGGGGGAGAGTCCGTAATCATTGTACGACATTAACACGTGGTTCGTGGAAAACATGCCGATCTTCCATACGCTCACATATCTTTCCGGATTCTGGTCTATTCCTTGATGGTATTCTCTCTTCTATTTGTTGACTGCAATCTATCTAAGAAGCAGATGAAGAGAGCCCAAGCTCCTTGTAGAAAGCTTCTGAGCTAGGCTCTCGGCCCAGGAACTCCTTCAAGAATTCCATCTCAGGGATACTTCCACCTCTCTCGAGCACGGTATGGCGGTATCGTCGACCCTCCTTACCGTCCATTGGGTTCTTGGCGAAGAATGAGTGGAACATATCGAGCGAGAACACCTCGGAATAGAGGTAGCCGTAGTATCCAGCGTCATATCCACCAATGAAGTGGCCGATCCCAGCATGTCGGTTACCCCATTCCCTAGGAAACAGTTAGCTTTGTCATTCAAATGGTTATCTCAGGGAATACGTACAGTCCCTCCCCAAGATCCTCAGGACCCTTGGTACCGGAAATCTCGTGTCGAAGCTCGTTCCAGGTTCGACCAGCGTTGAGCTTCTTAACGGCCTCGTGAGACTCAGGTGTGTGGACAGTCATGTCAAACAGGCCAATAACGAGCTGTCCAAGTGCGCCGATCGCTGAGTTGAGACGCTTGGTAGAAACAAGCTTTTCGATAAGCTCGTCGGGAATTTGCTCCTTTGTTTCCCAGTGCTTAGAGAGTGACTTGAGCACGCTAGGAGTCCAGCACCAGTTCTCCAGCATCTGGGAGGGAGCCTCGACAAAGTCGAGCACTGTGGAGGTTCCGTGGAAGTAGCTGTAGCGGGTGCGGCCAGCGAGATCGTGGATACCATGTCCCAGCTCGTGGAACAGGGTCACAACCTCGTGATGCTTCAGCAGAGATGGCTTCTTGGGAGTTGGCTTGCTGAAATTGCAGACTAGTGCAGTAACCGGGTAGTGCTTCTTGCCGTCCTCGGTGACATAGCCAGGTTCCAGGTTAAAGTTGGCGTTGTGGCCATACTTGTTGTCACGGGGGTGAAGGTCAAGGTACAGGTATCCGTTGAAGTTTGAGCCTGAAGCCTCATCATCCCAGACGCTGTAAATCAGTACATCCTCGTGCCATACGATGTCCTCGGCCTTTCCTGTAGGGCTCAGTCTGGCTCGCTCTTCGGGCTTAAGCTCAACAAAGACAAATCCGAAAATCTCCTCAAAGATCTTCAGCATGCCAGCAAATGTTGATTCGACAGGGAAATACTGAGAGATCTTGGCCTCGTCAACACTGTACTCCTTCTCCTTCTGAATTCGGGAGTAAAACGAAGTGTCCCACATGTAGAAGCTGTCATCAAATGATAGGCCGCGCTCCTCGTAATCCTTCTTCTTGTACTCCTTGAGAGCGTTAATCTCCTTGGCACCACCTTCGGCAAGTCGGGTTCGAAGGTCCTCTAGGAAAGATCGAACGGCTTCGGGACTCTTCGCCATCTTCTCCTCAATGCGCAGAGCTGCATGGTTCTCGTAACCAAGAAGTCGTGCAGCTTCGTCTCGGAGGGTAATGATCTCCTGGAAAATAGGAACATTGACATTGGCCTGGAAGATTAGTCAGTATTTTCGATCTAAAAAGAGATGAACAGTTGAATCTTACCTTGTTAGACTCCGCAACAGTGTACTTGCGACGAGTATCGGCGTCGATGGCGTACTTGATAAGAGGGAAGTAGTGGTTGTACTTGAATGAAAGCTTAACCTTGCCTTCGTTCTCGCCAGTTCCCTTCTCGAGTGAGTCGACGTCAATGTCGTCAGCAGGAACTCCCTTGAGCTCCTCAGGAGTGAACCAAATTGCACCCTTCTCTTCGTTGAGGTTTGTCTGGCCCTGAATCTCGAGCTCGCTCAGGCGCTTCTGGATCTCTTTGAATCGGTCTCGCTTGGGGCCAGCAGGCAGACGAAGCCCGTTTCGGATGTACTTATTCCGCTCCTTCTCGAGAACGTGTGCCTGCTCCTTGGTGAGGTCCTGGGATGCTCGGTTGGCGAAAGCCGCGTCTACGGCATTGAAGATATCCTCTCGCATGTTGCACTCGATACCGAAGTCATTAAAGACTCTCTCGGACTCGGTGGATGCATCACGGAGCTCCTTGTTGGTGGAAACATGGTGGTAGAAGGTCAAGATGCGACGCTGAGTGGCAGCCAGGTTCTCATCTATGAGGATAGGCTCGAGGACATTGGCGAAAGAGGCCTTGTCTGCGGTAACATTGGCGGCTACGGAGTCCAGCACACTCTTGGTAGCATCGCAAAGCTTCTTGGTGTCGGCAGCGATCGAATCGGGGGTGGCGGTGAACAGAGGCGGCGCCTGAGGAGGGTTACGGTACTTGTCGGTAGCCATGGTGCTGGTAACAAGCTGTCTTCTTGATAAGATAGTTCGTGGAGCTTGGAATCTGAAATGATTCGCAAGAGAGCCGAGGCGAGAGAAAGCTCTTGAGGAAGCCAGAATGACGGCGATAAGAAGGAAGAAGAGGGAGAGGAGGAGGAGGAGGGGCCGGCGGGAAGCACGCTTGTCCAGCTTGGATGGATGGGATGAGGTGAATGTTACCTGGAAGGTCAGCCGATTGGTTTGAAGGTGGTCGAGTCTCGGAATTGAGGCAACTTACAGTCAAAAGAGGGGTCTTCTTCGACGAGACTAATTAGATTAATCCGTGTCTAGGCGTCAAAGGCGTTGAAAAGGCGTTTATTGTAGATGCAGCAAGATGGGGCGTTAATTGAGAGGTGCAGCTTAGAGCTCCGACTTTGGACCCGCTCAAGGCCAGCGAAATCGCGGGGCAGTCGGATGCGGTGTCATGATCACAGCGGCTAATAAGAGGAGGATTGGAAGTGAATCATGCATATATTATGGAGGCCAAAACAAAGGCATTGAGCATGGGTCATTGTTAATCACTGATTGCCAAAGTATTGATTATTTGGGATACAGAGACGGACATTTCGAGTCACAGAAGCTCAGACAAGCTTTAGCAGGCTGTAATCCATGACAACTCCACCACGAGCAGCCAAAGTACACCAAGTACAGTTGAGACATATAGAGCTTTATTTCTTAACTCCTACTCGCCTCCCAATTATCTACCAAAAATCCAGACATGCTAGAGCTCCGCACAAGGGCAGCAATAATTCATCATTTCGGCGTATCCATAGCCGATTCCATCCTTATCCATAATCAAACAAGCAAACGCCGGTCCGTCAACGTAGATGCATAACCTAATCCGCCCTTATCTTTACAATGTTTAGTTGGCGAGAATGGTTCGCACGAGGTCTATATTTCGTCTGCTGTTAGTCGCTGCTCGAATCGCTGTTGCTTTGGGATTGTACGTACCAGTGTAGTTGACCTGGCCTGAGCTGGTGTCAACAGCCTTGAGGAGCTCGTCGACCTCCTCATCGGTCATCTTCTCGCCCAAGTTTGTCAAGATGTACTTGAGCTGGCCGACGCCGATGAAACCCGTCATATCCTTATCAAACACTTGGAAACCACGGCAGTACTCCTCAGGCTCGCCGGGGTCGCGGAAACCACCGGGGCGGTTCAGCACGCGCTGGAATGTCTCGAAGTCGACTGCGTCGGAAACGTCAGCAGCAGTCCTGATTTCTATCGTCGCAGAGGTCTAGTACTCACATTCGCCACCAACATTCTTCTCGAGGTCCTGGATCTCAGAAAGAGTAGGGTTCTGGCCACAGGCGCGCAGAAGATCACCGAGGCTGTCAACAGTGACACGGCCGTTTCCGCGCTTGTCGAACAGGGCAAAAGCCTCCTTGTAGTTGGTAGAAGCCTGCGATTCAAACTTGTTGTTAGACATGATTGCTTGTGATGGATATAATGCGAGTTGCGTGGTTATGTCAAATTTGCGATTGCGATTGGGAATGTTGCGATTTTCAAAGAGATGCAGAAGGATGCAAGATGCGGAAAATCAAGGCCGAACTAATAATTGACGGATGGCAAACAAAAGCCAACTTCCAACTATTCGGGCGACACAGAGGCAATCCGTCGAATCAGAGGGCGGGGTGTATTGTTTACGCATGCGAATAAAGGGGTGTCCGGGGCAACTGGAGCTCACCATTTTTAGGTTATTGGAGGGGTTCTGTTTGGTCTGGGTGGTCTGGTGTGGCTGGTTGAGTTGGTAACGCAACAAACAGTCGATAAAAACGTCGTTATGATGGTTTCTGAGAACGGGAAAATGGTGTTGAGAGGTTGAAAGATGAAGAAGATAGAAAAGAGGGCCAAGATTACATTCCATGCGCACTTCCTCTCCACGCTCTGGCCTCCCTGGAGTCTTTTGCTAGAGACTGACGGGGCAACGGGGTCTGCCCATGGGTCAACTTGAGCCATGTCATCGTTTCTAAAATAAACAGAACATTCTCCATTATATGATACGCATATAGTATCCGCTTTATTCTGTCAACCTTCCACTAACGCCTTTGGCGGTGAAACTATTGAAACTGGAGTAAATAATGCAAGACCCCTTTAAAACACATTGTGAATTATTATGTACCATACTATCATGAAACAATGTCGAGATATTTTTGCACAAATCCAAACTCTTGCAGTGACTTTTCTTCAAATGCGACAATGCCTCGGCCGAAGTATCATGATGGTTTTCTGGCAGTCACAACGAAGCCTCATGATGAATCTATGTGTAAGGCCTGTAGAGTTGAGGACAGTCACAAAGTTCCCAGGCATCATATGCTTACCGCTCATTGCTACTACGCTATCTTGTCTCATCATTTACGTGACCCGATATACAGCTCAGTTCTTATTTGTATTGGCAATAATTGTAAAGAGTTGTTTACCTATTGCATCTTTCAACATCTCTTGTGCTATCTTTTGAACAAGAAAACCACTTCCCGTACATTGGTGTAATCTCTTTTGCCTTGATAAGATAAAATTGAGACGAAAGATGTTCTTCATGCATATCGCACTTGTTCTTATCGACGTCATGTTTTGAGATTCGCTTAAGTTCTTCTCACCAAGCGGGTTTCACGGACATGACCTGGAGATCTAACCGTCCTGGCTTTAGCGAACTCCAGCCATCCGAGATCGATTGAAACAATATCAAGGCAATACAACTCGTCACCGATCTTGCTCGCTTAATAGGGATCAATCCCGATCGTGTTGTGATATTTGAAGTACCCAAGGTTTGAACATGGCTACCCTAAACCTCTCTACTCAGGCCAATGTCTTCTTGGGGATACAGCATTGGTAAGCCACATAGCGTTAGGTTTGCCAATATCTCAATGCAGTGACAGTCAATCAAAAAAGAGTTTCGAATAGACCCCACGGGACTACCCGGGCACATGCATAACAGAAACGCTGGTGAACGGTGCTTGGGCGATTCCACTTGTATTTTCCAGGACATGTATCCCCTTGAATATACAGTTTCGCCAACCTACGGACACCCTCTGAAACAGCAATGCCTTCTTAATGGAAATAAGGTCTCATACGCAATCTGGAAATGTAACATTGGTGATCTATAATAGCTGGATTCAATGGGCGTTGTGACGCAACCCATGTACTCAATAAGTGATCAGCTGTAGATATGGCGTCTTAAGTTGAAGCCCCGCAGTCCAACTCGAAACCTTTATCCTCGGCTCAATCCCATATCTTCTTGCAACGTCACAGAACACTGATTCACATTCGAAAAGAGGAGAAGCATATACAAACACTTCAGCATGGCAACCGAAGCTACTGTTCGCAAATTCTTCTCCTCGTCTGCTTACGCAGTGGCGGGCGCAAGCTCTAACCCTGCCAAATTTGGACATCGTGGTAAGGCTTACCCGCTCGTTCCTATATGGAACCACGTTTCACTCATCAAGGCCTCATATAGTTTTTGCTTGGTACCTCCAACATGACCTGCCAGTCACCCCCATAAACCCGGGCTCGCAGACGATCAATGCGCTGAACAAGGACCATACCACTGTTCCTAACGTCACGGCTCTTCCAAACCCTACCGAGACGTCTCTCTCAGTCATCACTCCACCCGCAGCAACCCTCCAGGTACTCAAAGAGGCCAAGGAGAAGGGAATCCCATCTGTTTGGCTTCAGCCTGGTAGTTTTGACGATGCTGTTCTCAAGTTTGCCAACTCTCCAGGAACCTTTGAAGCCGTAGTTGCTGGGGATGGTGGTCGAGGTCATGAGGGATGGTGCATCTTGGTAGACGGCGAGCGAGGATTGAAAGCTGCAGGAAAGCTATGAGATGAATCCAGATAACATTGGAATGAGAATTAAACAATAAGACGATATTATGACTTGCTTTACGATTCTATAAGTTGTAGCTACCTCTCTATCTTAGTACTTACCTAGGTATGTAAAAGATAGTCAGGATACATACTGTATCCCTAGGTCATGATCAGATCGATTGCTAATAATAGATCAAAAATAACTCGGTGAATTCGAACGAACCCACCCATGTAAACAACAAGCGAAATGTCTTTTTTTCGTTAAATACTTGTTATCGTGTTGATCTCTGGGGGTAGAATGAGAATCCATGTTTGGGTCTCACGGGTCTCTGGGGTTGGCTGACCCACCAAAGTAAACAAACGCGCCAGGTCCCACCCTTCGACCGCCTCTTTTGCTTGATCAATTCCGTCGCAGCAAGCGAGTATCACGAATTCCTTCCACACAACAAACCTCCACCGCCATTAATTTTATAGGTATCCAAGGGTAGAAGGCAAGATACCTGTTTGTACGACGCGCGGACTTGCATTTGCTTAAGCGGAAATCGAATTCTGTCATGAGTGCCATCACTTTTTGATTCTCTTCTATTTATTCTCTTGGTCTCTCGTTCATTGCGACTTTGTTCTCCAACTTGATCTTTTGCCGACGCATCGCGTCTTGATTAAAGAGCTACCCTTGACCGCGCTTTCACGCGCAAAGCACATACAACCATGTCTTTCGACGACATGACAGACCAATTCATCACATACGAGAGCCGATTGGCTTCTTTCCAAAAGAACTCCAAAAAACGAGGATCTGCAGCAAGTGGACGAGGCACCAAAGCTCTCAACTGGCCTCACAAGTCCATCACACCTGATAGCGTACGTTGAATACTTGCGTTGATCGCAATAACATCTAACACTCCTGTAGCTTGCTCGTGCTGGACTTTTCTTCAACCCAACACCAGAAAACCCCGACAATGCCCAGTGTTTCCTGTGTCACAAGGGCCTTGACGGCTGGGAGGCCAACGACGACCCCCTTGTCGAACATCTGACGCATGCCCCCGAATGCGGCTGGGCAGTTGTCGCTGCGATCGAATCTAACGTGGGAGATTATGCGCAACAAGCCCCGGACGAGCCATATATGAAGGAAGCGCGAAAGGCAACATTTGCTGGCAGATGGCCCCATGATACGAAGAAGGGATGGAAATGCAAAACCAAGCAGCTGGTCGATGCAGGTTGGAAGTATACACCGACTGAAGAGTCAGATGATATGGCTACTTGCACCTACTGCCAACTTGCTCTCGATGGTTGGGAACCCACCGACAAGCCTCTGTGAGTATTGCAACTTGTTTCGATCTACGACAGCGACTAATAAAGCGCAGCGACGAGCACTACAATCGATCCCCTGACTGCCCATTCTTCATTCTACTGCAAACAAAGAAGTCGAGTAAAGCCAAAGCCGCACGCGCATCGAAAGCGTCGCGCTTATCTGTCCAGTCCGTTGCGACAATCACCTCGGAAGCCCCTTCAATGAACGAGTCAACAGCTGCTATCGACGACAGCGTCATGACAACGAGCTCGACCGCAACAGGTGGCAAGAAAACAAAAGCGCGTAAAGCGACCACAAAGGGACGAAAAACAAAGACCAAGAAGGAAGCATCAGTCTTGGAGGCCGAGGCATCGCTACAAGAGGAAGAGCCCTCTAAGCCTTCACGAGGGAGAAAGCGAGATAGCTCAGCGATAGAAGACGTAAGCATGACTGTTTCAGATGCCCCTCCAGGCAAGAAGCGCGCTACACGTACTGTCAACGAGTCTACGGCAGTACAAGACGAAGACTCGGATATGGCCGAAGTTTCTGCTCTCAAGAAAGGCACCAAAAAGAAGATGACCAGGAAGCCTGCAGCTAAGTCGTCGCATGATGCTTCTACAACCTTTACCGCGGATGAAGTAGCACCAACAGGCTACGAAGCAACCCCTGGAACGTTCCCAGACGATGATGAGATCGAGCGACAGCTGGAAGCGGACCTGGAGAACCAACTTACGGAAGACGAGGAGATAACCTTCGACTCTGATTCAGAAAGACGCCAGAAGAAAAAAGAGAAGGCGTCGAAAACGTCACCAGCCAAGGCTGAGCATCATGAATATTCACGAGACTATGCTATGTTGAATCCTGAGCCTATCGAGCCTGATGAGGACGAAATTGATGATGATCTCAAGGCTCTACAAGCTGAGATGGAGGTCAACAATACCGAACCAGAGCTTGAACACGAGCCACAACCAGAGCTAGACGCAGAACCTGAGGCCGAGCCCCAAGAGCTACAAGTTCCAAAGAAAGGACGAAAAGCCGGTACTAGAAAGGTATCAAAACAGACAAAGTCAAAGAAAACAAAAGCTGCACCAGCACACGACGGGGAAGAAGACGCTGAACCCGAGCAAGACACTACACAACCAGAGGCGCAGGCCCAAGTGGATGAGCCAGCCCACGAGGACAGTCTTGCCAGCACTGATACGGTTGTCAAAAAATCAGCAGCTGCTCGCTCGAGCACAGGCAAGCGGGGACGGGGACGTCCTTCTAAAGCATCTATTGCTCGTGCTTCCGCCGACGAAATCGAGCTAGTAGGAGCCCCAGCAGAAACCACCACCGAAGTCTCCGAAGAACCTCCCGTGAAGCGAGGTCGTGGTCGACCTTCCAAGGCGTCATTGGCATCTCGACCTTCTATCGCGGTTGATGATAGCCAATTGAGTGATGCGCCCCCTAAGCGTGGCCGTGGTCGTCCATCGAAGAAGTCGTTGGAGGCCCGAAAGTCGTTGGAAGCCGCGGCTAGCCAAGAGTCAACGCAACCATTCAGCCAGCCAGTGGAAGATCGCATGCAGGAAGATGTCGAGATTTATGCGTCCGAAGAGCAAAAAGACGAGGAACCTGCTCCCCGTGCTGTGTCTTTCGAGTCAGCACAACAATCGCCTGCCCCTCAGCCTGTACCATCATCCCCACCTCCGAGCGCAGCTCAAATGACGAATCCACCTTCAACCCCTGGAAGAGTCATCTCCCCTGCCCTTTCAGCCCGACAAGCAGCTATTTCACCTTCTCAATCACCTCAGGCCTCGGATGCTGAGAATGAACCACCATCATCAAAAATCACAGCAACTATTAACCCCAAGAGAGTGGCGTTGGCACCTGTGATATCTACACCTACCCGCGCCTCGCCTTCCAAGCTCTCTCCATCCAAGCGCAATGTAATTGCAGGACTTCGTAGCACTACTCCATGGACGGAGTTGGACCTCGACACCGTCTTTGGAACACCACTCAAGGACACAGATAAGGAGAACGGTCTCGAGAGGTATCTTAAGCAGGGCCAGACTTTGACATCCCCGGAGAAGCAGATGACAGTGCAGGAGTGGATCTACCACAACGCTTCGGAAGCCGAAAAGCAGCTGAAGTACGAGTGCGAGGCTATAGTCAACCGGTTTGAAAGTGAAGGCTCAAGGGCCATGCACGTGCTGGAAGGACTGGTTGTGGAATGAGACATGACTTTCTGGACAACTAAATGACGGATGGGAGACAAAAGGCACAAAGAAGCTGGATACATACAGGCTCTGGGTTTGATGAAAATGAGATGTGACGTGCATGAACAAGCTCAGGAATGACGGCGTTGGTAATGATGAATTTCTCTAAATATTGCTTGTTATTAATGAATGAAAGAGCAAAAAGACTGTTGTTTGAGCAAACCCAGCTTCCTGCTATGTCATGTCCCATTATCAATTCTGAATTCAGCCGCCAGTGTCGTCACATTTCTAAGAGATCGACACCGTTCGTCAGGAACCATTTTCAGAGGAGCTACGTCAAAGCTATCGACGATCTATGCAAGATTGACTCGACGCTACGAGCCCTGGCCAATAGACCTGTTCGTTTGTGCATTCCAAATCTCCAGGACGAAGCTATCCCCAACGAAACTAGCCCATAGCTAGAGCAAGCTACGGAGATCACTTGTCTCGGACGCCACGAGGCGTTCTGTGTTCCTTGCATTCCATTCATTCCATGCTAAAAGCCTGGAACCCTTAAGGGTTCATCCATTGCCGAATTCGTCCGAGTTGGTGGGCATGGCCATGGGGCTTTGGGAATTTTGAAGATGCAAGTGTTCACGACAGACCAGCTCTCAGATTCTGGACGGGGGAAGTTTTGACAGATAAATAGTCCATGATGGGAATGTTTTTTGGAACGCAAATTTTAAGATAATCCCGAACATTTTCGCCCCCAGACCTGTCATTGTCTCTAGTCGAACACACCATTATTCGTCAACTCAAATCACAACCAGGCGCACCTTCATAATGCTCGGCCTCTCTTTCTTCACCGTCCCAGTTCCTAGAGTCTGGGTAATATTCCCTCGTCGACGATCGACTCTTGATGCAGAGGTTGCATACCTCGAGACTCTCGAAGCCGGCAACTTGGATCAGCCTCTTTACATAAAACGAAAAGAGCTCGGACTGAGCGACTGGTAAAGAAACGCCAGAAGCAAAAGAAATAATAAAAAGAAGAAAGAAAAAAAGTAAGTGATGTGACCATCCAAGATGTTTGGTTTTTGTTAACACAGCAAAGACCTGTCTTCCCGGTGCGCCTTGTAGTGGCGCCGGGTATTGCACGACTCAAAACGAACCTCACGATGACTTGAACACCTTTCCTTTGTTTTATCGTATTCTGGTACAGCAGATGATTGTACTCTATTCATGTACTATATTATACCAGATCACTGCACTACTCAGAACAGAGAACAAGATTGCAGAACTCGACTCGCCAAAACGGCGGCGACAAATACAATAATCAATTTTCAACCGCATGCTACTCAATTTTACTTGTCCCCTCATTGATTAAGGCTGGCCGCCTACGGCCACCAATTCTCGCCTTCAAAAACATCCAATCTCCTCGATCGTTCCCCTGGTATATGTATCAAGGAGTGTCTGGTATCTCAATGCTGATTCTATATGCTTTCCACCATGCGCCAAGAGAGTGTCGTGGCAAAAAGCCAAATAACCAAAAACGTAAGACCATTCTTCCCCAAAATTTGTATGTGCATTGAGTATCCATGAAGCGTAAACATAAACATAACATGTTGTCGTTGTCAAATAGACATTATCATAATGAGTGTCGTGAAGAGTGAAAGAAAATGTGGTTGAAGTAGAAGGTTAAATGAGGATTACTAGCATCGACAGAAGAGCGATGAAGGTAGCAAGGCTAGCCGTCAAGCGAGAAGCGGAGGCCTCGATAGTTGAAGGTGCTGCAGTCTCGTCTGTTGTGGAGGTTGAAGTGCGTGTCTCGAGTCGTGACCTGGTCTCGCTCTCGCTGTCACTCGAGGCAGTAGCAGTAGCGGCACCTGAATCATCTGTTTCTGTGGTGTCTGTTGTCGCGGCTCCCGATTCTGTCTCAGTCTCTGTAACATCAGCCTTGTCAGAGCGCGTGGCTTTGATTGTGGTCTCAGTGGTAGCTCCAGAAATGTCAGTCTCCGAATCGTCTGTCTCAGTTGCGGTGCTACCATCGGTCTCAGTGGCAGCCTCTGAATCAGTCTTGGAAGAATCAGTCTCAACACCCTTGGTGTGAACAGTTCTTGACCCTGTTTCTGTGATGGTAGAGACGGCATCAGTCTCAGAAGAGTCCCCAAGTGATGACGTGACAGTCACGACAACGTTCTTAGTAGTAAGAGGCGAAGTGGTGGACTCACCAGCTGCAGAGTTTTCAGACCCGTCGGTTGATGCCTCCTCAGCTGCTGTTTCAGTCTCTATCGCTTCGGGTATTTCAGTTGTCTCGGGACTCTCTTCGGCAGCTTCTGCAGATGTAGTTGGCTGTGATGCATCTGAAGATGACCCAGCTGCCGTCAAACTAGGCTCTGGGCCTTCTGTGGAAGCAGCTTCCGTAGAGACAGGCTCAGAGTCGGCTGTGGTAACAGGGGTATTTGAAGTAGGCTCAGGCTGATCCGTGGTCTTCTCCTCCTGCGCGGAAGTAGGTTCGGGGGTGTCATCAGTCGACTGAGGCTCAGACTCGGCACTAGTTGACTCGGGGTCAGCTTCCTCTGCGGTGGTGATTGCAGCGAATCCACCCGAGGTAGCCTTGACCTGAGTCTCCGTCTCCACGTCCGGAGTTCCAGTAACCTGCGATTCGGGGCCGGACGCGGCTGTAGTGGCACTTGTGGTATCCCTGCCATCGCAGAATTCTGTGAACTGTTGGAACTGGGGCTCGACGTAGTCTCGCTCGGTTTTCTTGGTTCCCTCAGTATTGTCGTCAATGCATCCTCGACACAACTCATAGCTTTTACGGAAAGAAGAACCGCTTCTGCAGAGCCTGTCCGACTTTCCAACAGATTGGGCAATTCTGAAAGCGCCATTGCAGTCGTCGAAACAAATGGCCGGGGTGACATCTCTCGTCTCCAGCATATGTAATCCACGTCGCTGGTTGCTACTAGGAGCATAATCATAGTTCTCTGCCACTGAAGTAGTGGCATCGGGCCAGTCACTCAAGGTTGTCTGAGAGGCCCAGTTACCCGTTGTGAAGGTCTTGAGCTCATCACTGACGGTCTTTTCGTAGACTTGCTTCTCGAAGATATCGTAAGAGAGGCCGAAAGCCTCAGGGTTCAGATCGAAGTATCCGGGAGATCGGGGATAGTAATCGGTCTCATTCTTGCGCCACTTGGGTTCCTTGAGCTTAGGAGCCTTGATACAGTACTGAGGCTCACATAGGTAGTCTTCAGAGGGTGGCTCGGCCCAGAAGTTACACCACGATGGCTTAGGAGGGTTACAGACGTACCCAGGCTTACAGCCAAATGTGAGGTCCGAGTTAGGGTCAAGTGGTGCAGATCTTCCTGTAGGCTTGGGGCATAGAGTGATGCGCTCGGGAGTGGCAGTAACGGTGGTTGGGGGAAGCTGTACGGTCTGGCCAATGGTCAAGGTGGTGGTGTAGACAGTTGTTGGGCCTGGGATCACTGTTACGACAGTCTCTCCGTCCTTGGTGAGAGTCACTGTTTCCGCAGGAAGACGCTCAGTAACGACGGACTCGACCGTTATTGTGGTCTGCTCTGCGGGCACAGTCACTACGGTGCGCTCTCCAGGGACAGTAATAGTTCGCTCTTCGCCAGACACCGTCACAACAGATTCCTGACCAGGAAGAGTAACGGTTCTCACAATAGTTCGCTCTTCGCCTGGCTGGATGACAGTTCTGTGGATAGTCACAGTCTCATCTTCCCCGGTCTCGGTCACTGTTATCCTGCTTCCTGGGATGGTAAAAGTATCGGTAACTGTCAGACCAGGTCTAGTTATGGTTGTACCAGCTTCGGTGACGGTTGTTCCAGCTTCAGTAACAGTGCTTCCAGGTTCTGTGATAGTTACTTCAGGAAGAGTGACAGTGGTTCCAGCTTCAGTGACAGTGCTACCAGGCTCTGTAACAGTTTGCTCAGGCAAAGTCACGGTTGTACCGGCTTCAGTGACAGTGCTTCCAGGTTCTGTGACAGTCACTTTAGGAAGCGTAACAGTTGTTCCAGCTTCAGTCACAGTGCTGCCGGGTTCTGTAACAGTCTTCTCGGGTAGGGTCACTGTTGTTCCGGCCTCGGTGACAGTCGCTTGAGGAAGTGTTACGGTTGTTCCAGGTTCAGTAATCGTCGTTCCTGCCTCAGTAACCGTGGGACCAGGTACTGTAACTGTATCTCCCTCTTCGGTGACTGTAGGGCCGGGTACTGTAACTGTATCTCCATCTTCTGTGACTGTAGGGCCAGGTACTGTGATTGTAACTCCTGGCCCAGTAACTGTAGGTCCGGGAATTGTAACTGTATCCCCATCTTCAGTAACTGTAGGTCCAGGCACTGTAACCGTATCCCCATCCTCAGTGATTGTTGGGCCGGGTACTGTAACTGTAACTCCTGGTCCAGTAACTGTAGGTCCAGGAACTGTAACTGTATCCCCATCCTCAGTAACTGTAGGTCCGGGCACTGTGACTGTATCTCTTGGCTGAGTTTGCACCACAGTTGTGCCCTCAATTACCGTTTTGGTTACCGTTTCGGTCACTGTTGCCGCAGTTTGAGTTTCAGTTACTGTCACTTTATCAATCACGGTCTCGATAACCTTGCTCGTGACAGTCTCAGTAACAACAATCTTGCTAGTGACGGTAACGGGCTCGCCAGGTGCGCTTCAATCGTGTCAGTGATAGGACTTCGAGTAGTTTTCGGTAACTTACCAAGATTGTGTAGTTACAGGGGGTGGAGTTGTGGTAGTGGGAGGCAGCGGTGTATGACTAGTTGTACTAGGGGGCTCAGAAACTTGCGTCGTCGTGGTTGGAATTTGAGGGTATGTCGAGCTCGGCGGAGGGTAAGGCACTGTAGTTTCAGATGTCGTGGTTGAAGGCTCAGGGGCAGGATAGGTTGAACTTGTTGGAGGGTTTGGCACTGGAGTTTCTTCGGTGGTGGAGGTGGTTATGGGCTCAGGAGGTGAGTAAGGAGGGGGCGAGTAAGGCGGTGGTGAGTAAGGCGGTGGTGAGTAAGGAGGGTCAGGAACCATTGAGGGCTGACTAGTAGTAGTCTGAGCTGGTGGTGGATTGACAGTATAACCTCCTGTGATAGTCGGCACAGGAGCAGGCTGATTGCAACTGCATGCGAGATTGTATACCATCCTTGGGCTCGTCTCAGTGGCTACATCTTCTTGCCCATACACAGCAACACTGGGTTCCTCCTTTTGCTGCTCATCCTTCTTGTCATCTTCCTCGATCGACACAGATTGAGTGACTCGTGGTATTTGCGCCAGTGATGTTTTCGGCTCGGCATCAGCTCCATATGTTTGAGCTTCGGGTGAATTGACGATATAACCGCCCTGAACTGGTACATCATTGTTTGCGGTAGCAGCAGGCTGTATATTGGCAGCCTCACTCCGTCGATGTAGACCCTCCTCGCCGTTTCGAGCCGGAATCTCGATAGCTGCAACGCCCAAGACGCTGAGCAATAGCGAGAAGCGCATGGTAGGCGACTATCTTCAATGCAACGAGTGATACCAGCGTGAAGCTCACAGGAGCCAGTAATGAATGTGATAAAACGAACGTCGAGGCCCTACTATTCTTGACCAGTATGTTAGAGAACGTCAAACAAAGGATATGAAGTATTGTACTCGAATAGATATATGATGAAGGATCGGGGCCAAGGTTGGGGGCTGAGTAATGGAGAGTGCCTCACTTACAACAACATCCACAACTGGTGTTAATTTCCTTTCGGATAAGCCACTCCAGCGTATTTGCTTGGCCGGTGAGCAGATGTGAGAGTCAAGTTGCGGGCCACTACAAAGTAGAACTTAATCACCAGGATGTCGAGCTGGTGATGGAGGTGACTGAGTAAGGATGTAATCAAACTCAATAGCCAAGCATAAGCTCAGGTTAAAGAGATCCCGGACTGACCACTACAGAAAAGACGACTTTAGACAAAGAGACTTCACGAAAGATATCCTTGACCGGGTGTATCGCTTGAGCTAAATGCTATGGACAAGTTGTGGATACCTCAACTGAACTGGCTTACTTGAAGCGAAGCGTAGCATGAGCAACAATGCATATTGAGCATGGTTGAAAGCAAGGGTCTGACAGGGGTACATTGGTTGGAATATGCCCCAATCGAGCAAGCAGAACGGCCTTGGAAAATCCACTTGGAGACGTTCCTTGTCCTAGTGCCTTAACGTTTGGGGGCGAGATGAGTACATTATTGCGCATCTCATAGTTTTGGGCCCAAGGCTGCGGGCCGTGAAGGGGCTGTAAACAACATATCACAGCAACCCACGAGGGTAATGCTGACTGGGCCACCACATGACAGCCTACAGGACCAAAGGTCCAGAATGACCTAGGAGGGAAAGTCTTCGAAGTCAGTAAATTGAATGGTGGCGGTACTCCAGTTCTCAGCCCGAAAGCCGAGGATTGACGCGTAACATTGTGACATTGACAGCGCAGAAGTAATGTGATATAAAATAGACAATGCGGTGCCACGGTCTTCAACTTGCTGTATGGTGTGCGCCATTGATGCTGTGGCTAACGTAAAGCCGGACCTCAAAGAACACCAACTGGGTTTGGGTGTTGACAGTTCAAGATATTTCCCGTATTCAATGTACAAATCGGCCAGTCACGTTGCTTTTGATGCGAGCCATTGGCCATCGCATAAACAATGAGGCAGAACAAGTGCGACACACAAAGACATGCTTCTCTCGGATGGATGTCAAAGAGAAAGTGGAGGGGTCTCAAGCTTGAGTTGAAGAAAGAAGTTGAACGCGACCAATGGAGGCTCCCACCTTCCGATACCAAGGTAAGTTTAGTCGGTGGCTGACAGTGAAACGGGCGGGAAGGAGGGCGCCACAGCCTGATGCTCTCAGGGCCATTCGGAATCTGATTGGTCTTAGTCCAAACAAAGCAAACAAACAAACCCATGACGAGACTTTTTACCTCGATCCAGCCCTGCGAGAGCGGGAGCGATGGAGTGGAGACGTAACTACCTACAGAGATGGACTGTATATCCGAGATCTTCGATATCGTCTATTCACAAGGCAGCATCTTTGGAAACTCCAAGATCTCACAGATCAATTCCAGCTTGCTCTTCAAGAAAACGAAATAACCGTCAATGCAAATTTTTCGCTAGACCTTCGCGTACCTGACTTTAGAAGTCGGTCGGGCGATGTAAGCACGAGGCATGGAAGCTTGGGTGCATGCTGAGCTAGTAAGCTAGCTGACCCACCAAAGCTTACTCACCCCACTGGGTCGACCCTGAGCCCCGCTATAGGTAGCCCGCATGCCGAGCCTTATTTGAGGTCTTCCATGAGATGGAAGGCGGAGTGAGTCGAGTCGAGGTGCCTGCCTTCCACAAACAGTCACAGGTCGGTCAACGCAGTGTGTGCTCGGATCAGATATGGTCCTTCGCCAACTTCAATGACATACCTACTACCCACTAAACTAATGATTCATCACCCAACCTCTTTTTTCTTTGTTCACCAAAGGCACCCTCGTTTACACATATCCGTCTCAATAACCAAACTTACTCTTCCTCGCCTGGATCAAACGTTCGGCCTCACATCTGCGCGACTTTTGATTCATCATGGCTTGTGGGGGGCAACCGAGTTACAGCAGACCAAGACGCATCGGAGGATGACAACGCACCCTTGATGGAGACTCTAACGGAGCGCATCCTTGTAGCGCAAAATAGAATGCATTTTATGTGTGAATCGAGGAGAGGATCACCATGGTCCTTTCTCCTTGGTCTCACGGAGAGATTCTCCGGGGGTGTGGTGTCGTTACATTATCTCCTCCCCGACATGTGCCAGTGCTTATTTTTAACAGGGATGTACATGGTAAGATCGACCATGTCTCTCCAATCTGGACAAACCCAGCCTCCAAAGTCTTTTTGCTTGTCCTTCAACAGATGGCACTTTTGGACATTGCTCTTGAGAATCTGACATTTCTTACTAGAAGGAGTCAATTGTCCCGTTCGGTCATGTCCGCATCCGCATCCGTGTTCTGTCGCAAGACGAGGAAGATTGACAATAACTAAAGTCGTTTTTCCGGCCCTGATCCAGCCAACTGGTCCAATCAGTGTGGAACTTTATGCGAGATCGTGATATTACCCAACTGCGTGGACCACATGGTGGTTGTGGCTGTTGGTCTGTGGAACAATTCTGCCGCCAACAGCCTATTGTCGGTTCGTCCGATTCCCAGCCGTGGTCACTGATTCTTTGTTCACGCAAGAACACGTACCTTTTCTCAACTGTTGTACTGTTCTATCTGTGTTGTAATCGGTGCAACCAGGAACTGGGCGGGGCTTTTCTGAACCATCTCATCACCCTGGCTTAGTCCAAGGCTGATCACAAGTTCAGAAATTCAGCAAGAAAACTTCTCATGGTCAGCCCTCGGAGTGATGTCCACTCTTCACCGGCGACAGAGAACCCCATCCATGCCTAAAGTGAATGAACATTACCATTCTTGTTATGGAATAGTTGGTGAGAATTAACGCTCGCAAGGATTGAGGCTGAGCAGACACATGGGAGTTATCCCTGCCAGAGACCATAAATCTCCAGAACGGCATCAGCCCAAAAGCGTGACCAGAACCACTACAACGCTGCAGGGCATGCATGCTACATTTCGAACGAGAATGTACTAATTAGTCCTCATGAGCAAGGATCAATAGTACTCAACATTCCTTTGTCGACAAATGTGCTAGCTGATCACTCAGCCCTATCCCCCATCTCGTTCGATATGACCGGTCCCAGTGGCGAACGTTTTGCTCGACGGCGAATACTGTACACTCGCTTTCCATGTCTACATTGAGACAAGGCTTACTGGCCGTTTCGAATTCTCTCCGCGTCGTTTCTTTCCCATCTCACAACCATCTTGCCTTGGCGTCTGGTTCACTTATCCTTGCCCGTTATATGCACTGTATATTTTTACAAACTCGTCGAGTACTAAGCCGCTTGGACGCTTCAGCGAACCCTGATACTGGGCCAAAACTGTTTCTTTGTTCAGTAGAGATTCCGTTCCTTTTTATACCACCCCTGTCATTCGTTCGAATTCGCCTCTCGGCTGGCAGTCTGCCTGCCTGCCGAGTTTTGGACAGCCTTTAGGATACAGGATAGGCAATGGTCCAGTAGCAGCTTGCTGCCATCAATATCTCCCAAACGTCTATTCTGTGTGACACCTACTTAGAAACTCAATGATCGCAGCCATGATGTTGAGAAACACTGCGTCGTGGGCGGTCCTAGCAGCAGCCGTAGGCCCAGCTGTCGCTCAGTTTGATAACTGGCAAGATGGCCAGATCAGCTCTGGAATATGTACATGGCAGCAACCAAGAGGTAAGCATGACAACTGTTTAATGATGGAAGTTATCTCTAATATCCGATTATTAGCTATCATGATTCGCGACATGGTTTACCTTGATGGTGGTGATATTTCATGGTATGCTAAAATGAACGATGGGAAAACATCAACCGCTCCTGGCTCAGGTAGGCCATACTATCCATCATATATTCACCTTGCAACTGCTAACCATACAAGGCAACAATGCTGGGATCATCCTCAATTTCAACATGAGCACTCCTTTTAACTCGACCACAAATGTGACAGGTATCCTTCTTGACAGTCCAGCCATGTCCAAGGCTCGTGGTGGCTCGGGGAACAGTAATGACGCTGCTCCCAACTTTGTCGACGGCGCCCTTCTTGGGAACGACGATGAATTCTTCCTTTACGGTGGCGATCTCTTGGAGAATAGCGATTTGTACGAGTCCCCTGCGGCGGACGAAACCCTAGTATACCAGGCATACCAGTATGGACCAGATAAGCCAACATGGAAGCCAGGCTTTCTTTCCCCCAAGCTGGATAATAATGTCACCCGATACGTCGCCTATGGGGGAGCCGCGAATGTGCCATCCGAAGACCTCGCGTTTTACTTTTCTGGCTTGCGATCCCCTTCGAAAGGAGAGTTCTTCACAAATGACCCGGACAACAAAGCAACCAATGTCTCGGATACACTAATCACCTTGAATCTGGAAGAGCAGCTCTATGAGACCTGGACCAACAAGACACTGAAGGGCGTTAAAGGACGTGCTAATGCGGAAGTTGTTTGGGTTCCCGTAGGCAAGAAGGGTATTCTTGTTGTCTTGGGTGGTGTTGTTTATCCTCAATGGGCTGGGCGAAGTGGCAAATCGGCGAACGAGGAAGAAAGTGTAAGCAAAATCAAAAGTGATATATTGTACGTTTCAAAACTGACATGGACTTTGTGAGAACAGAAAAAGCAGAGCCCCGAATTCATGCAAACCATCGATATTTACGACATTGAAAACGAGAAGTGGTATCAACAAGAAACCAAGGACGGTCCTGGGACACGAACACGAGGATGTGCCGTAGTGGCTACGGCTTCAGACCGTTCAAGCTTCAACATCTTCTATTATGGCGGATTCGATGGAATTAATGTGAAAGATGCCTTCAATGATGACGTGTGGGCGCTCTCGCTGCCTTCTTTCACCTGGGTCAAAATCAACGAGGGGAAATCGATCCATGCTCGCGCAGGACATAAGTGCTTTATGCCATATCCTGACCAGATGCTGGTCTTTGGTGGCTACACACCACTCGCTGGCACCCAAATTACGTGCCTTGACAAAGGCCCGGTGGTGAACTTTAATGTTACCAGTGGAGAATGGCTGGAAGGGTATGACCCTGATGAATACAGTGATTACGGCGTTCACGAAAAGATTCAGTCAAAGATCGGGGGCGATGCCACAGGTGGTGCAACATTGACGGCTCCTGAGGATGGTTGGGCTACTTCTGCTCTCAAAGATATCTTTGACACAGATTACGACACGAAAAAGATCAAAGAATACTGGCCATACAACAAGGCCGCCTCTACAGGAAGACCTAGGCTGGACAGTCCAAGTGGTGGCGACGAGGATCAAGACGGCAGTGGCGGCTCTGGTCTTCCGAAGTGGGTTGCGCCAGTCCTGGGTGTTGTTCTTGGTCTAATACTTATCACCGGTCTGTTGGTAGTCTTCTGTCTTTGGCGTCGTCGCAAGATCTTCAAAAACCGCACCAGTGACTACGGGACTGAAGATCCAGGATCACGAATTCGATCTTGGATCCGAGGCCAACATAACGAAAAGGCCCCCACAGTCACTACTGATGAAACCCCTACAAGCCCAGGCACCGAGATGGCCTCTACCGCACAGGTCGTCGGGTTGTCGCCCTCCCCAGCAGGCACTCCTGCTTACCCTTCTTCGCCTGCTGAGGTGGCTGACACTCAGATTCATGAGATGGCTGGTAAGTTACAAATATTCTCTCAGACAAGTTGAATATGAGTTAACAGGTTCAGATACCTCGCGGCCACCTGAGCTCCATGACACAGGGCTGTCGCCGATCGATATAATACAGAAGCACTCTCATTTTGCTTCTGGTAACAAATCCCGCTCCATGTCCAACCCCTCCAGCAACTCGTACTCCTTCGGTGAGCACGCAAGCACCGTTTCCAGGTCGACAGAACCACAGACATCCCAACCCGACTCTCCTACGGCTGGACATGGTGGCCATACTCGCATGACGTCTGATGTATCTGGCGTGACTGAAAACAGTGGCAAGCCACTCCGGGTAGCATCTGATGTGTCTGGTGTTTCTGAAAGTGATGCCTCTGCTCTCCGGCATATCACCAGCCCGATAAGCCCCAGAAGTGACGATGGCAGCATGCCTTCGCCGCCATTTCCTGGTATGACAAGGGATCTCCTTCCTTCTCCTCCCGCAGACCCCACACCTTCATCTCCTCCTCTCGATACCGCAGTGTCTCCTGTGCCCGTGTCTCCCCCTAGTGCAAATGAGGCGCCCGGTCGGGACTATCTTACGGCCAAGGCCTCATCAAGCCCGATTAGAAAGAGCATGTTTAAGGAGAGTGAGGAGGACATGGGACAAACGAAATAGATGAAATTATGTTGCAGAGTGGCGTTTCTGATACTTTTGGAGTCACGTTGGGATAGGGTATATATCGAGACTCGGCGGCAGGACATTCTTTGACAAGCGCAACATTTCGGGGTGGTGATACCTTGGGTTAGGTCGACCATGGAACAACATTCGTTTTTGGTAAAACATTCATGTCTATCTATATACGTTACTTTTGAGTACCTATATTCATAATATCCAATATTGCCGATCCTTTCGTAGGATTCGACTTTTCTAATCTAACCAAAGACTTCTTTCCCAATGCAATATTTTGATTTACCTCATCCAAGACCCATTCAATAAATAGTACCATAGCATCAACATATTTGAGAAATCAGTTTAAACCTCAACGAGCTGATCATCTTCATCCTCGACTTCTTCCACCCGGCCATTGGCAGTATCAGGCTTGTCCTCGATGGCCTTGACTCCATTCTCCTCCTTGACCTCACCTTCTCCCTCACCCTCCTCATCTCGTGCCAGTACCTGAACCAGTCGCTCACAGGCCTCTTGAACACCTTCGTCATTGACACGTTGATGTGTCTCTCGGATGACGGGGTAAACTTTGACACGACGCATAAGATCACGTCCCTCCCGCGTCGTCGTTAACAGAGTGAGTGTCTCCACGTGTGTCTGTACGTTCTGGTTGTCTGCGTCCCGCTTCTTATCGGGTGGTAGGAGTTGAAGATCAGGCAGCATATCCATAGTCTCATCAACATCGTACTCCTCGTTACCCATGATAGGAAGTAGGATGTAGGGAAGGATGTCGATCTCATCCTCGGCCAAGAAAGATGGATGAGACGAGACCTCAAAGGCAACGTTCTTGATAGTGCTAGCAACGCCCTTGCGTCGAATGTCGGATTTGTGCTCGGTAAAGACCTTGAGCTTTGTGAGAGGAATGACCTTATCGTACGTCTGCTCCTGGAGGAAATGCTTTCGAATATCGTCGTGCTTGGAAAGATCAGCAAAAACGTAGGCTAGGTAGTCAAAGTCGGCATTCTTGTTGTATGTGCCATCCTGTCCCTTGACAAACAGATCCAGGAGCTGGTTGAGTACAATTTCGTCTGATCCCAGCTCCTTGGGGGGTTCTTGCTTTCTCTTGAGGAAGTCCTTCAGACCATCCCACTTGGAAAGGTTGGCAGCAAGCATGGCTAGTAAGTTGGCGTTTGGTTCCTCGGGGTTCTAGATATTGAATCAGTGACTAATGTTCAAGAATTTCAGCCATGACACATACTACTATGAGGTCAAATACAATTCCCAGGAACTTTTCGTCTGTTGCTAGGAACTTGAGGACCTCTTCATCACCCGACAAGTTGACAAGCATTGTGATAGCATGTTCAGCAATTTTCTAACAATTCCATCAGCTTGGTGCACGATTTTATGTTCTTCCAAGGCCCTACTGACAGGATGGTCGCGGACTAGGAAGCTGAGATGCTTGATTGGTTGAAGCTTCTCAGTCTTGAAAATGCTCGGTTCTGACAATGAGTAGGGAACCAGGTTCTCAGCAGCAAGCAGACGAATCTGGGCATTAGGGTTCGCGATGAAGCCCACGAGCTGCGAGTCATTTTTGTCAGCTCAACTCGCGATGGGCAGAATATAGAGTCACGTACCTCTTCTAGTTCAGTCGGCATCTTGTCTTTGTCTCGTATATGTTCAATAAAAGTTGTTGGAGTGATTTTTTTAGAGTTGGTGATGATTTTGGAGGGGCATGACAGTAGTGGGGGTCGAGGCCTGAAGTCATCGCTGTTTCAGTAGACTGGGCGTCATTTTTAGTGGCTGACTTGTGAATTTTCAGCGCGGACCCACAAACTGAAGAAGTTTCCAAGGGTCTCTTTTGTGTCATCATGGTGGCGGGGCAAAATGCAGTCAGTCACAGCTGCTTGTCATAATTTTCTTGGGGCCAATATTGAATGCCATATGGTCTCACACTATATGACCTGTTCATGTATGAGTTCCATATAAGATATAAGTTACTGATCAAGTTTTGGTTCTTGTAAGTGACATAGAAAGCACATGGGGGAGCAGATATCATTGTTTCTCGCTATATGATTTTGATATTGAGAATATATAAAGTGAAGAGACATAGAACAGCAAGCGCAACATGGCATTCATGTTTACTGGGAACTATATGAGAGGCAGATATCTCCTAGCCCCAATAGATTACATTCCCATCAGAACTCTTCCATGTCGGCTCATAGGATTACACAACCAATTTGAACATCATATTGCCGTAGCTTACCCTGTAGCCAGAGTGGGCACTTGATCCGGTTTATAAGTCCTCAGGGACTTTCATATATAGTCAGATATAAGTAACATACTTATGTTATGAACCATGTAATTTGTTCATCTAGGTACTAATCCATTGTCAATCTTGTAACAGCTGTCGACCATACCTAGTAGGTAGCAATGATATTTCCTGGCTTGTCCCGAAAGCGGTGAGCCACCTTTGTGAGCCGAGAACACACACTAGGCGAATTTAAGCAAGAGGGGTTCTTATCGATAAGACAAATTTTTTGAAATTCTACCTAATTGCAATTCCAAGCCCACCCACATTGTGCCATCTCCAAGTTCGATACGCCCAAAATGCCAAAAGCCACTACTCCTACTGCCTCGCGGCAGACGCGACGACACAACCCTCTCGAGGATGATATCACAGCTACTGGTATCCTGAAGAACAAGCCCTCCAAGAAGCGATCAAAGGGTGACGACAATGAGGAGGAAAACTTTGTCGACGATCGCGCCTCTCGAACAATTCTGCGCATAGGTCGCGAGCTGGCCGAGGAGGACAATGCTGGCAAGCCTGTCGCTGCCAAGCCCACTATCGATAACTTTGGTTACGACTCGCGATTTGGCGACGAGGCTGAGGATGAGAACAAGGTTTACGACGACGATGAGGCTTGGGGCGAGGATGACGAGGTTGTCGAGGAGATCGAGGTCGACCCCAATGACCTTGACATGTACCGAAAGTTCATGCCCGATGAGGAGGATGACCTGCTTAAGCACGGCTGGGATCTTAAGCCCACAGGAGAGGAGCAGGGCGAGAGCGTCAACCTTGCGGATCTGATTCTGGAGAAAATCGCTGCCCATGAGGCGGCGCAAGAGAGACGTGAGAATAACTTGGGACCCCCCGACGAGGAGGAGTTTGAGCTGCCTGAAAAGGTTGTTGATGTCTACACCAAGTAAGTCTGGCCCTTATCTCATGGGGATCTACAGGAGCTAACAATTACAGGGTCGGCCAAATACTTGCGCGATACAAGTCCGGTCCGTTGCCGAAACCTGCGAAAATTATGCCCACAGTGCCGAATTGGGAGTCTTTGGTTTCCATCACCCAGCCCGAGAGCTGGTCTACCAACGCCTGTTATCAGATGACAAGAATTTTCATTTCAAGCAAGCCTCAAGTGGCCCAGCGATTTATGGAAATGGTCATCCTCGACCGTGTCCGTGAGGATATCTACGAAACCAAGAAGCTCAACGTTCACTTGTTCAACTCGCTCAAGAAAGCTCTTTACAAGCCCGCTGCTTTCTTCAAGGGTTTCCTGTTTCCCCTTGTCGGCAGTGGAACATGCACACTCCGAGAGGCCCATATTATTTCTGCTGCCTTGGTTAGAGTTTCTATCCCCGTCCTTCACTCTGCCGCCGCTCTGAAGGGTTTGTGTGACATCGCTGCCCAGGAGGCGTCGCATGGTACTGAGGGTGGAGGTGCCACCAACATCTTCATCAAGGCCCTTCTCGAGAAGAAGTACGCTCTTCCCTTCCAGGTCATTGACGCTCTGGTCTTCCACTTCCTGCGATTCCGAAGTGTCGACCCTGCCTCAGTTAAGGCAGGTGATACCATGTCAGGTATCAATGAGGGCGATGCCAAGACCAAGTTGCCCGTTATCTGGCACCAGTGTCTGCTTGCATTCGCCCAGCGCTACAAGGGAGATGTGACAGAAGACCAGCGTGAGGCCCTGCTTGATCTCCTTTTGACACACGGTCACCCGGCTATTGGGCCCGAGGTGAGGAGAGAGCTGTTGGCTGGACGAGGCCGTGGTGTGCCCATCGAGCAAACAGGCCCGGCGCTGGATGGTGATGATACCATGCTCATCGACTGATGGAGTTGATGAATGGCATTTCTAATGAATGAGCACAAATAGGGCGTACGGCGTATAAAATGGTTACAAGCTGGTTCGACGTTGAGTTGAGTTAGATTTGAGTCCTTTGGAGACTAGAAGCCTATCTCGATACCAATTTTATGGTTCTTTTGCAGTTTACTTTCAATGTGATTCTTCTGTCCACATAAGTGTCTGAACACCGTTGTCTGAATGTACTGCCCAGCTTGGCATAAAGCCCCTGACTCATCATCTTTGGGGGTCTGGTCGTTAGGCGCCAGTGATAAGAAGGGTTGGAAGGAAGGAGAAGCCAGAAGGTTGCAGTTTTTTCCCTTGAAACAATGACCTCTCTCCAAAAGCATGCTGTTATCTTAGCTCTGCCTTACTACCTACTAGACCTACTACTTACATTTACCAACGAATCAAAATTGAATACAATCCTACTTCTCCTTTATTTTAACTACTTGACCGTTTGATTTAAATTTCTACATACCTAGTCACTTGCCCAATCTGCTGTGAACGTACAATAACGCCCCTCTCGAGTCGAGGTTTCTCGACTGAGGGATAACCTCGTTCAAAGGACGTTCGTTTCAACCTCGTCATGCCGATATCATCTCATTCAGATCCAGTGTTACCAGCGAATCGTCATAATATGAACGAGCCCAAGTATTTGCGATCCATGCCGATGGTTTCAGGCTTTGCTGACACCACTCTAGCTACTTCAATGTCCCTTTGGGAACGCAAGTGCCGCCCTCTTTAGCACCTCCCTCACTTTCTCCGTCCGGACCGAAATATGAAAACTCAATGAGACATCATCCAAGTCTACCCTCGATGCCAGAAAATGTATTCTTGGCCCCATCATCTTCAAAGAATACTACGCCTCGTCCTATCAATCGGCGATCTGCCGAGTCCCCGGGGTTTGGCGTTGACCCTCCACGACCTCCTCGTGATGGGTTCGAGTAGGTATGGTTCCCACAGGGTTACTGGGCAGAGCGCCAGCCTATGGTTTCACGGAAGAGCTATTCAAGCAAGGGCTTCTTCAAATGGCGGAGTCGCTCGACAAAGTCTGCCAGTGAATCTGATGTCCGAGACCTGTCGCTTGGCTCTCCTTTGACATCGCTATCAGCGCCGCCCAACTTCCAAGGCTTTGAGCCGCCGCAGCCGAGACCACCTACCAGCCCCTTTGTATCTGAGTCGGCACATGTCCTTTCGCTACAGCATCCCAGTGTCACTCGTCTCTCAGACCAGGTTCAAGACTTCAGCTCGGTCTCTCCAAGCTTAGGCAGGAACAGTACAGGCTCAATCTCACCGATGAATAGTTCTATCCCACCACAAACAGCAAGTACTTCGCCCTCTACGCCGCCTAGCGCCGGAAGTCTCTACGGAAAGGCAAAGAGAAGTATCGGGTCCAAGTTGAAATTCAGAGTTCGCAGAGAGGTCAGTTGAGAGTGGTACAGGCAAAGAGGGAGACTGACTCTCACAGGAAACGCCATACCAAGCAATGCCCGAACATGAGCGCCATTGTTCAGCGATGGACGCTACCAAGAACTACACCAGCATGCATCAAATCATAAAAACAGGGTCCTGGCTCAAGGATGATGTATCGAGAACCAGGCTCCGTCGAAGGTTCTTTGGTCGACCACCATGGTCCCGCAAAGAGTCAGCAGATTCTTACAGCAGCGTGACTAGCTCTGTAAGAGAGATACTCAAAGGTGAGACTCCTCCTCCATCGCTAGGTTCAAGTTCTACATCTTGTATGTCCTTTGTAACACATATGTCTCCCTAAATACAAAAGAGTGTATACTAACACTTGGGCAGTGCGAGTCGACTGTGTCGATAGCCCATATCCAGGAGGGGTACGTTCTGAACAGTGTCTAGAAACTTGAAAGTACTGACCCTTTTGTTGGCTCAGGAAGCAAGACGCATCAAGACTCCTCCACTGACTGAAGGTGCTGCGAGTGGTCGACCACGCTCATTCTTTACCGAGACAGTTGCTCCCACGGATGAAGATGAAATAGACGTCCAAGCCTGTTCTTCAAGGAGACACTCTCTGCAAACAGTCCGCCGCAAGAGTTATGCTCCCCAGAGTTGCGAATGGTGGGAAAGAATTCCTAAACAACCCGTTCGCAGGAATCCTTTCGAGGGGCCGATCCCTTTTGAGTTCCAACTCCCGGAACACCTACCGAGCAGTCCAATGTGTCCGGCGAACGAGAAACATGTCGATGGTGGAAAGGGTGTATGCGTTTACCATGGGCGTAGAAGAGGAGCATCGAAACTGGGGGAATGACTTACCTCGCGTTACGCTTGATGGGAACAACGCCCAAAAGAACTGACCATATCTGGGATACCAATGGGTTTCAAGTCGGAAAGATTGCGGTTCGTCTCATGTACCTACCTGCTCAACTGTCATTGAATAGATTCCTCAGTCTCAACTACACTGTCAGACATCAACAAACAATAACCGCGTAATTGGTTTAGTGGTAAAATTCTCCGTTGCCATCCAAGTTTCGGGGAGCCCTGGGTTCGATTCCCAGATTACGCATTAATAGACGCTCTTAAGCGTCGGGCTTCTTTTTCTCTTCTTGTCCTTTTTGTTCTTGTTTCAATTCTGGACGATAGGTGGTGGTGGTGGGCGTACACTTGTGTGATGCCCCACGAAGAAGTCATATTTTGTCGTGTCCCATGCTTCACTAGAATGTATCACTGCATGAGTTTCTGTACCTAATTATGCTGTCTGACTTGATACCTAGGTATTAGATATCCAAATAATTAAACTACAGGGTGCTACAATGACGTTTTCTGTTGGCTTTGGGATCCTGTCACTGGAGTATTTCAGATAGAGATGACCCACTGAATTCTAGCATTACCATCTACCAAACAAAGTCCGGCACACTAATTGGAACCATTTTAACATTTCCACGTTCTTGATGCCCAGTAACAGAGTGAACAAGAGTTAGGTCTGGCGATTAATGAACCCAAAATCTTCATTATTACAGCGCTCAATTACTAAGGATTGCCCTCGCAACCATGGCGCCAACCTCAAATATCCACGCTCGATCGCATAGTCTGCTTCTCTTACAAAAGCTCCTCAACCTGCGCGATGGAGCAAGTCCTCTTACTCTCGTGATCGACAATCTCGAACAGCCTGCGCGACCAGTTCTTGGCGAATTTGTGTCGCGAGCAAAGGTACATTTGCCATAGAGCTGAATATAATCAGTGTGGCTGACTCTGATATCTCAGATTGCAAAGACACAAGTCATCTTCTTGTCGATGGTGACGCTCAAGAAACCACAAGATGCAGACGTTTTCATAAAGGCCACGGGAAGAGATCTTCAAGCTGTCCGTAAGGACTTGCTAAATCACTACCCTGCCTTCAACCCTTTGGTAGACAAGGGAAAGCCCACTCAAAGTAAGTCGAGGGCATCAACTGTACGGTTTCCTTTGGCTAACTATCACAAGGGGCCGTCGTGATTATAGACTCACTCAACGCTCTCGCTTCTGCGGCTCCGCAGTCACTGGCGAGCTTCTTGTCAAGCATCATCACACCTGCTGTCTCTATCGTCGCCACATATCACGACGACGTGCCCATTGTACTACCACGATCCTTCAGCGAGTATGAGCCTCATCCTCTGACAGTATTGTGTCACCTGGCCACAGCTATCCTCAGACTATCGAGTTTGTATCAAGAGATTCAACGTCAAAAGGCTCGGAATCGAAGTGTCCAGGAGCCAGAATGGGGTCTGAACGAAGACCGCGAGGGACTGCTCGTTGGTCTTGGAGAAAAGGGCAAGGATCGAAATGAAGACAGCAATGGGGTTGTTATCTTTATGGAACTGCGACGACGAAGCGGAAGAACCGTATCTGAAAAGTTCATCCTCAGCCCTAAGAGTCCAGCAGCAGGAGCAGCTTTGACTGGCAAGGTGTGTTTGCTTGCAGACCATCCTATGTTTACGACACCAACGGATAGTGGCGAGACGGGCGAAGGAGAGGAAGAGCCCGAGAGTACTTTCAACCTTGGCCTGACGGAAAAGCAACGTAAGGACAGGGAGGGTATTGTACTACCCTACTTTGATGCGCAAACAGACATTGGAGCTGGCGAGGGAGGAAGGATTCTTTACGAGATGGGCAGAGAAGATGACTTTGATGACGAAGAAGATGAGATATGAGTAGAATATACCTTTTTTCGAAATAAAATTGATATCTTACGATCATTCTTTGTTCAGTTTGCATGTGACAAGTAGCAGAAATTTACACATACCTTTCAATAGAGGTCTTAGCCCGAGGTTGTATAAATATTGAATGGACTATTAGAAGTCATGTCCCTGTTGAGATTGCAGAAAGGTTGTTTCAGAGTTTGTCTAGATTATTCACTATATTGTACACAACTGATCTCTCAGATGTAGAGATCCATTATGTTACAACACTGCATAATAGGTCTCACACTGATAGGTATATGCATGCAGATGGTAGTAAAGTCTAGACAAGACAACAGATAGGTTCAAGCAGATTAAGAGAAGTAAAATAATATATACGACCAAATATGTCGATATCCAAATACCTAATCATGCCGTTAGAACATCTAGTACCGTCTTGAGGTTTAATGCTAAGTATATTCCGTTATCTTATCAGCATGAAGCTCCTGTAACATGCGCCCAGCTCCACTACGACCATCAATCATACGTACAGACTCTAGAACGAGCCCGAAAGTCAAGTCACAGACGATCAAGTCATAATTTTGACTGAATTGGTCTTCAATAGTCTCGAAATCAGGCTCCCACTCAAGTCCGGACCTCTGTTGCAGTGGTTGAGTCTCGTGCCGCTTCGACGTCATCCCTCTAATCGCCTGCTCTTCTTGACACGTAGTGGTAGTTGAAGGTCTTCAAGACAGCCAAACCAACCACATTTGCAACCAGCACGACTTTCCCCTATTCTTGCACCATTCACAATCAATCGCAAAAATGATTAGCTCTACGCAAATATCAAGGCTTGATGGTAAATATTGTCTCCCTACGGTAGCGCAAGCCCATATACTGACAGTCTATAAGGCCTTATGCTCTGCGCCTCGGTCGACGATGAACAGGTACACCCTCATATTCCATAAGCTCGACCACAACTCGATACTCACATGTCTTTTTCCTACAGACCGAGTCTACCCTCGCAGAGACCAAGCAGAATGTGCGCCAAGTCCTCCGCAAGCTCACCCGCAACTCCGAGTCCCAAGCCTCTATCGAGACGCCCAACCACACGTTGCACTACCTTATCGACTCGGACATCGTCTTCCTCGCCATCTGCGCTCCTTCGTACCCTCGCAAGCTCGCATTTACCTACCTAGCTGACCTCGCCCGCGAGTTCACCACCAACTACCCAGCCTCCCAAGTGCACAACCCCGCCCTGCGACCGTACGCCTTTATGGAATTCGACACCTTTATCTCCAAGACGAAAACTACCTACGCTGACTCGCGTGCCACGGCTAACCTCGATAAGCTCAACGACGAGCTGCGCGATGTCACAAAGGTCATGACCAAGAACATTGAGGATTTACTGTATCGTGGAGATAATCTGGAGCGCATGGGCGAGATCAGCTCGAGGCTGCGAGATGACAGCAAAAAGTACCGTCGGGCTGCCGTGCGTATCAACTGGGAGCTTCTTCTCAAGCAGTACGGCCCCTTTGGCGCTCTTGGGTTCATCATCATCTTTTTCCTGTATTGGCGATTCTTTTAAGAAATGCAAGCGAGCCAGTTCTGTTTATACAAACCTAATATCTATGTCTGCACATGATACAAAATCATATTCATTCTCTTAATTTTGGAGTTCTTGTCAATCACCCGAGGCATATGTTGATTGAATTTCAGTGGGCATTCCGTAGAAAGGGAGAGCTTGTATGCGGAATGGTATGTGATCACTTGTGATGAGTCAAATCGTATTTATTTGCCTTTTTGGCGAATCTTGATAAATCATAACCTCAATCGCTCCGTACCATGCTGTCCTATTGTGGGCACCTGTATGTAACTCCAAACTCCAAAAGCCACCTGTTCTACCCAAACCGTCCATGAAAGTAAATAACACCAATTTTCGGTCGCTAGTCCTGATATCGTTTGCCTAACCCTCACTACATAACTATGCAGTTGTCCGAAGCCGCTTGTGCTTGCGAGGTTGGCGCTGTCACTGTATGCTGCCATTCGAGATGCTCCTGAAACGCAGCCATATCTTCGTATCCCAAATCCGGCCGGTAAGCATCCTCGTCATCGTACTGCTCCTGGGGCACCGTTGATTCCTCTTCGCAATATGGGCACAGTAGACTGGCTAGCCAGTCGCGGTGCTGCGGCGCTACATGATTAGCGATGGCGACTGGCGCAAAGACAACCTGCTTTTCCTGATGTCCAGATTGAGTGAAACCTGTCGCTTGCCAGTGCGGGTTATCGGGAGTTGGCGATAATGTCAGAATCGGAGAAGCCGCGGCTTCTTGGAACGTTCGTATCGAAGGCATGTTTTCTATGTCCTCCCATATTATATGGCCGTCGCAATAGTCACACACAAAGGCAATATCGCGATCGCCGAATCGCTTGAACGACCCAATGGCGTTGCAAAGGCGTAATTCCTCCCGATATCTTCGCGAATACTCGAGCTCGTCCGGTACAGTTTTATCCATTGACCATTTGCGTTGTTGTCGGTAGACAAGGAATGCCCCTAAACATCTCGAAGATGATTCCTTTTCCGAGGTGTATATTCGTCTTGCCGCTCGACATTGTGTTCTGTGTAGCTTTCGCTGTAAAGCATGTGTCTCGCGTACCCATATGGGGTTGATTGGACCGCCAGAACGGCTCCAATCCTTTATTTGTTCTATATGAGCAGCAAACTGAGACTTGAGTACTCTCAACTCTTCAAGAGATTCATCTAAACGGTAAATTAGCACACATCTTCCCACCAAATGCCGCTCTTGCCAGGCGACTCGTAGAGCATTGCTCAACATACGCTTTCGATCGGTCTCGTAGTATATCTGTCCATTGACCAAAGGTGCCAGCTCCTGAAAGTCCTTCTTGGCCTCGTCCAGTGCAGCAGCAAGGGCGTGAACCTGCTCGTGCTCGTCAGGACCCCAATGACTCTTGTCAGCCAAACTGAGGATGCGCAATCCTTGGGCGAGGAGGTTCGCAATGGCCGCTAGCAATGACCCGACTGTGTCGAAGCTGCTCATGGTTCGGGTTCGAGGATAGTGGTTGCGATTTCCCTCTAGGGTCGGCCGACAGAGAGATCGCGGGGTTGCGCCGAAGGGGGATAACGTAAGCTCGGAGAGTCGAAGTTGGGTATAATTTGTATCTGAAGGAAATAAGTGAGAGGTAGTAAAAGACCTCAATCACCGTCGTCGTCGCGGGGCGAGGAACAGAAGCGATTGGGGGCGGCGCATGAGGTTTCGTCGGCTCGAACCGGTCTCCCCGGCTCGAGGGAATTGAGCTGATGAAGCAGAAGCTGTAGGTATGTAACAAGGGACCCAGGCTAAAGCAGGGCAAGGTAGGGCGGAATAAGCTGAGAGCTGGGCTGTGCTGCCCTATTTATTTACTCGATTTGTTTATGTATACCAAGCAACCGATGGAAGGCATGAGGCTGAGTAAACGGTAGGTACGTAATATGATGTAGCAATTGGGCTCAGGGTCCTTTCCTGTATTGTCAAAGTGTCTCTCGTGAAGATGAGGCTGTGCAACCAAAAATTACCGGGGCCGATTCTTCAGACTGTCAGTGATAGATTCAAGGGAGCGTTCGATAACAGGGACTGGAGAGGAATTGGAAAGGCAGCAAGGGACTTGGTGTTTGTGTTTCACATATAAATACGAAGCAAAAGGTGGCCACTTTCTCCAGGTATGAAACGGCCAATTTGATACGCAACTTGAATCAAATAGAAGCTGAGCTGAGGCTTGAGCTCCTCCGCAGCCAGACGGGAATGACGGAATACCCTTTGCAGGTGCAGAAACAGCACTAGAGACCCTGCAATTCGTCTCCTATGATGCTGGTTAGTGGGCCCGGGTGAGCAGCTCTACTGTAATATACGAACCCGCATCTGGCACCGCTGGACCTTAGTATCATTCGCAGACTCGTACAAGACAGTGTTTTTTTTTTTTTTTTTTGAAACGTGCATAGGGCTAGGAAGCCAAGTCTATAATGTTCTTTACCAAACATAAGGTTTCTGTTCCTTTTGTTCTCTACAAACGACTAGATGGAACTTCCAGTCATACACTCTGTTGTTCCAACCTCATCAAGAATATAGGCTACGCAATTGATGCCTCATTCGTTAGAGCTACAATGAGATAAACATTTCGAGAATAAACCTGAATGTCCAGTTATCCACGTACCACCGAGTTCAGGAGACAATCCCGTTCGGCTTTTTCTGCCATCTCAGACTCACTTCCGCTTCTTGGCATTGCCGGTATCCGAACCACTGGTCTTGGCTTCGGCCTTGACATCCTCAACCAGCTTGTCCTTGGCCTCATCCTGGGCCTTCTTGTCGTCAATAGCCTCATCTTCGCCGCCCTGGCCGAACTCGTTGACACGGGTGTAGTCGATGCGGTAAGCCCATCGCTGGTACAGATAAATGAAAAAGATGACATCGTCACGAAGAGTTGCCAGGCGATGTAGGAAGGGCATCTTGATGGTAAAGGCGAACAAGTCATCGATGAAGGTGTTGAGGAACTTGTACATCATGGCCTTGGCGGGCATATGGGCAACACTCTTCAGGCGGTAGTTGATGTACAGCGAAGGTATCATCATCAAAAATCCGTAGGCGTAGACAGATCCTACAAGAGTCGTGATGATGTAAGAGTACCACGACTTGTGTGAATCGTAGTAAAGCGAGTAGATGCCATACGCGATCAGCAGAGGAACGCCACCAATGTACATGTACTTGAAGGCAATCTCATCGTATTCCTTAGTCTTCTCCTCAGTCTCGGTCAACTTTTGCTTATCCTCAAATGTAATAGTGTAAGGGAAGAGAGATCCGGGCCTGTTAGGACGGACGCGAACGTTGACGATGGTGGTGATTTTCCAGAACTCAATAACAATGCCCACGACCTGGGATCCCAGGATCATCCAGCTGGTATTCTGCGAGTTGTCAAGGAGGTACAAAAAGATGACAGCTTGCATAAAGACATTGGCCAAGATAGAGCGGACCGAGATACCAACGTTGTCCTTCTTCTTGCGATAGTGGGCAATGTCGGATCCAAAGGCAAGGGTTTCGAGAATCATGTGTAAAATGCTGACCACAATAGTGACACCGAGCAAGATGGGGTTAGAGTCGAGGAAAACCTCCTTGATCATCTCAATTTCAGTGCCGTCGCCACCGCCAGGGAGCGAGCTACCGAAAGCAGCTTGTCGAGCAGCCTCCTTGGAGTTGGTCTCGAGGGTAGACATGATCTGGAACTGCCAGCTGGCTAGGTTGTTTAGATCAATACGAAGAGGAAGTTCCTTAACAGTATCGTTGAGAAGGGTCATCTGGTTTGTCAATTGCCAGAAGGTGTTGACAAAGAGAACAGGGTCTGTACATGTTAGTTGTGTGCATTCCTTATGTGGCTGTCGCTACTTACAGTACCAGGCATGTTGGCCTGAACCGTCTCGAGCACCAGTGGCCTCGAGTCGCAGATATTGTCGCATTTGAGGGGCAATCGTGACGAAATCCTTGACGCCCATATCAGGAACGAAAGAGAAGCTTGCATTGGGGTGGTAGTAGTTTGCAATGACAGGTCCGGTAGGCTCCTCTTCCTCAGGTTCCTCCTCATTCTTGGGCACATCCTCCAGCAGGTTTCGCGTCTTTGCAACCTTTTTCTTGGGAAGATACTGGGTCAGTGGCCAAGTAAAGTAGTACGCCTTGGAAGTATCATAATCGGGCTGCTTGGGATCGAGGTTGCTTCCAGGGAGTCCGATGTAGAAATGTCCCCATAGAGTACCATTATTCTGAACAGCGGGAGGAACGGTAAACTTGGTTTCGATCGTTCGCGTATCAGACTTGTTGCCGAGGTGGAATTCCTTCTCTTGAAGCACAAGATATTCCTCGGGAACTGACGAGATAGGAGCTGGATTGAAAGACTGCGAGAGGGTAACAGTGATATCGACGTGGCTGTCTTGAGGCCAGATAGGCGCAATGTTCTTGGGAATATTTCGGTATGTTGCGCCCTCGTTGAGCCCCTTCGGTCGAAGTTGGAAAGGAGGGATACCTTCGACGTTGCCGGGAACTTTGATGGCCTCGCCAGTCTCGGGGTTGGTGACGGTAACTCCCTTTTGGTCCTTCTTCATGGCAAAGTTCATAGCTGCATTGATGCCAAAGTAGATGGCGCCACCAAGAAGGAGCTTGTTGAAGCTGAAGCCCTGGATGCGAAGCAGGGTTAGTATGTTGCTGGGATCCAGAGTCTTTAGGCAATGGGTTGGGATCACTTACACTTCCGCCTCCCTCTCGCTGCTCGCCTTGGCCGCGAGGCAAGACCTGTGCTTCAGCCATGGTGTCTGTTTCTAGCTCTGTACGAGCAACAGGGAGTAACAGACGTGGTGCAATGGGTTGAAAAAGACGCCCTGCGAAACTACCTTGATAGTGAAGTCAAGGTTGTTGGCTGTTGCACCTGATGCGAGATGTGTTTGGTTGGCTGAAGTTCAGATGGATGGATTGCTTAGGTAGGTCGGATAAATCCCCTCGACAGTGGAGGCTCCTTCCATCCATGACAGTTGATATTGACGTGCTGCGGGCACCCACGAATAGCGATTGGCCACTAGAACACGTACAGTACCCCTGTGCTCTCTGACCGTTAGGTAAGGTTGGTTATCCGCTCGGAGATTGACCACGTTTTAAAAGCCTGCGTCCGCTAAGAATGAGCTTAGATTCAGTGCATTATGGATGGCTTGGGACCTGACTGGAGATCAACCCCAGCCCCATGTCGACTACAGGGTACCTCGACACAGGATTACTGGCGGTAAATGCCCGCCTTTTACATACGCATCAATGATGATGCTCGAAACGAGACATTGATTCACAATGCGAGATCCATGCTAAACCTTGCTGGGGATCGCCCTATCGTACTAACTACCTACAGTACAGTATGGACACGCCTCATTTGACCAGCTGACCTCTTTGAACCGTCCATACCTATGCTATTGTCCAGTAACGTAACTCGTGGTAATCACCGCTGCTTGTTTATCGTGGTACAACTTACATCAAATGCCCCATGCAGGGAGCACGGCCGCAAGCAGCATCCTCGAAGACGTGGCTCCCGTCATGGACGATCAGTTGGGAACGAACCAATAGGCTACCTAGGCATTATAACATACACGAGCGTTGGGCTGTCCATGTTTGTCAACTAATTGTTAGGCAATTCAACCAATTGATCTATATAAACCTTCTGCTTCTTGACTATTCCCTCTACTTGTTTCTCTAGGTAGTCTGTTCTTGATTTGATGCTTAAACCTTTGACTCATCTGGAACATTCGTCAACCAGTTTCTTGCCCCATTGCCACTTACTTAATACTCACTCTTACATCAACCCAAGCCTTCCCTACCTACTTACTCTTGACAAACTTCGTATCTCTTGTCAAATTCGTTCTGAAATCTTTGGACAAAGGACAACCTTCATTCAGACTCATAATTAGACAAACCTCATTTGCAACAAAAAACCCAGCAAAGTAGCTCATCATGACTGCTGATAGCACAATCCCATCGCAGGCCGCCGTTGCCTCACAAAACAACACATCAAACGGTCAACCACGGACAAAGATTTGTGTCTACTGTGGTTCTGCTCCAGGCGCGAGTCCTGCTCACATTGAAGCTGCTCGCGCACTTGGAAAGGCCATGGCTGAGAACAACATTGACTTAGGTGAGTCACTTGGTCCCCTCAAGGCGGACCGCCGAGCATCCGAACGTAGTCGCGGGCCGCCAACCGCCGCTTTCCGGGTATGCCCCCATAATGACTCAGAAGACTAACAAGTGGTGGTAGTTTATGGAGGTGGAACTGTCGGACTCATGGGCGAAGTTGCAAAGAGTCTTTGCGCAATCAATGGTCCCGAGTCCGTTCATGGTATCATTCCTGAGGCTCTGGTCAAGTACGAGCGAGACGGCACTTATGGAACAGTCAATGAGCACAATCATATTGTGCCCGAGGAGTCTGTCTACGGTCGCACAACAGTCGTCAAGGACATGCACACTCGAAAGAAGCTTATGGCTGAGGAGGTTTTTGCTGGTGGTCCCGGCAGCGGCTTCATCGGATTAAGCGGCGGATTCGGTACTATGGAGGAGATCTTCGAGACAACCACTTGGAACCAGCTCGGAATCCACAACCGCGGCATTGTTTTACTTAACATTGAAGGTTACTGGGACGGCATCGTTCAGTGGATGGATCGCGCCGCCGAGCAGGGCTTTGTAAAGCCTGCCAACAAGAACATCTTGGTCAACGCTGATACCCCTGAAGGCGCAATCCAGGCTCTCCGCGACTACAAGGTTTCGGATGCCATCTACCAGCTCCAATGGGGCAGTCAGTAAGCAGTCCGAGGTGCTAGGTCTGGTTCCGGTTTAGAATTGCATATTGGGGATGGTTTGGTGTTTTTACGGTGCTATATGGACGATAATTCAACCTGCATTTCTAGGATAGGATAGACTGGCGCTCACATAAATAGACGAACTGATGATCCAGGACACTTGCTGGGATCTTGAATGATTAAGATTCATGAAAGGCTGACTCTGCAGCGCATAATACTACATAATCTATTCGTTTAGTCGACGCCATAAACCGCATCACAAGCTGTAGCATATTTAACTGTCCACGTCCATACCCTCTCCCTCGCCTTCTTCTGCGCCACCTTGGCTCGCGCCAACGCTCTCGATCCATGGCTGCACTGAATGTCCATCGTACAGCTTGAATGGCTCAACCTTCTTCTTACCGTCCACTGTGTTGATACCCACCACGCCAACCGATGTGTTCTCTACTGACAGCTCCTTGTCCTGGACCAGACTTTCTTTCAAGGCTTTGAGACCGTGGTGAATCAATTCTTCTCTCGAGCAGTCGGCAAAGGAATCAATGTTGCGCTCGAGGTATGTTCGGGCCATTTGGCTTCGGGCGCCAATAGCAAAAGCAAGCATCTCCTCCGTCATGCCCGAGGGCTGGAACTCGAACAGATGGGGACCGCGCTCGTCAACGCCGGCAACCAGGAGACCGACGCCATACGGTCGCTTGCCGTACATCTGAGTGTTCATCTGGGCCTTCTCGCCAATCATGTCGACGAGGGATCGGAGGGGGATGGCGCGGCCATAGGTAAGTCGGTGACCTAGGCACTGCTGCTTCATGAAATTGGAAAGGACGCGGGCATCGGAGGTCAGGCCAGCGATTGCGATACCAGCATGTTCGTCGACGGTGAAGAGTTTCTTCTGGTAAGATGAGAGTTCCTCGGCATTTCGCTATTGAGATAGAGTCAGAGACTATTCGCTTGAAGCTTATGCATTGGGCAAGGGCGGTAGTGGTGGAGGGGGAAGGAGGATGGGCAATACCTTAACAGCGCACAGAACGGCGTGAGTCTTGCTGGCAATTCCGACAACAACGGAACCTTGCTTCACTGCCTCTGCAGCATACTCGATCTGGAATATTCGGCCCTGGGGCGAGCTGGGGAGAGTTAGCTCGGTGAATGTGCTGGGGCTAGAGCTAACAGCAGCTTGGTGACGTACAAGGTAACGGAATCGTTATCGTAATTGTTTCGAAACATGGTGGAATATGGGCTACTGGAGCAACGTCGTGTGAGACTCGGCTTGAAAAGGCGTGCAAAACAGTAGTGGTAGAAGCTCGTTGTTCGTGATGGGTTGTGTTGGTGAGCTTTGCTGGGATTAAGTCGAGGATGGAGATAGTAGGTAGAGTTGAGGTGTACCGTACCAGCCTGCGCAGCGTTAGGCCAGGCAGCTCGAGCTTCGTAGCCTGGTCGTACCTGCCGCCTTTCTGTATATTCTGCCGCGGAAACCCCGCCCCACCGCCTGCCGAAATGGAAAGCTTCCATGATGACATCCCATCATGGAGAAGGAAGAGAGCGATGATTGTTCCCACAAGCTTGGTGTGCAATTCTTTCAATCTCCTGAAATCAATAACTCCATTCCTTGCTATGGATACTTTCTGGTTTCAGCAATCATACGTTCGCCAAGTACTTGCGCAAAAGAGTTAAGCCCGTGTTTTCTTGATTCGATACAAGATCAACAAAGTGCATTATCTTTTGATCCTTAGTGAAGGCCTCTTGCTGGATTCTCTCGACCGAATTTGTGGCTTCTGTCTGCGAATTTCTGGGCTGTTCTGTTTCCGAAAATTGTTCGGGCAAAGGATGGCGAGTAAACACTCGGCTATTTGCTCGTGTGTTATATCCAAAGGCTAACTGCCCTGCTCGTCTCCAAAGCTGTCGCATCGTTTTGACGTTAGATGAGACCATGCGTGCCTAGAATGTAAATTGAAGATAGCTGAATGCCAATCATGTTGCGAGATGTCGGTTTTATATCTCGTTTTGAAGGTTAGATATCATAAAAACTAGTTTTCCCCCAGACACAACAAGTTTATTTGTTTCCAGCACTCTATTCATTACTGATATGGACGTGAAACTATAAAAGAAGAGGACATAGATAGGGGCTTGATACCTTATAAACCCAAGGATCATCAGGATGTGACCAATTAAACATTCACTTGACTACCTGGAAGAAGCTTGGCTTTATAATCGAGGTCTTAATGACTGTCACGTTCTTGGAAAGATGCAAACCGGCCTTTCGTTTGCCACTGCTCATACTCCTTTGTTTTATGCACTTGTACATTCAAAGTCGTAACTTTAAGTAGGTACTCATCAGAAAGTGTTAACACTCCATGCTTGAGCTTGAGTTTGAGCTTGACCTTAAGCTATTAAGCTGCAGTCGAACTTTTTCTTAGATATATATGCACAGAAACTCAGTGGCGTATAAGATGTATCTCCGTCTTTCGAAAACTACAGTAAAAAATTAACTTTATTCGAATTTTCGTAAATTGATAAGAGATCTGCACTACTGTGTGAACTAGTCAATATTTGATGCGGAGCTAATATCAGTGTTGGTGATTGATAGGTGCTTTTACTGTAGTATTGACGAATAAAGCGTGCATTTAAAAGCCATCACGGTTCACGACTCCTTTGTATGCCATTGATGAATGCAAAATTACTATAAATTTCTGACAATATGGAATATCCCTCACTCCTACATTTTCTTCTTGTCATACCGAGACGCAACCTCTAGAGTCATACGTTGAATATCGGATCCCTCTTGTTAGGCATTTCTATTGGATGACTCACTGTGACTTACATATTCGCGACTTTTAGACAACTCCAATTTTTTTACTCTTTAGCATATTCGCACTCTTCACCTCGTACCACACCAACACTATGCCTTCCAGATCTGATATCACATATTTCGGCGCTGGCCCAGCTCTGCTGCCCACCGACGTTCTTGAGACGGCCGCCCAGGCCCTCGTCAATTTCCAGGACACCGGATTGGGAATCGCTGAGCACTCTCATCGCTCAGAGTTGGCTACCAACATCATCAACGAGGCCAAAGCTGACCTTGCTTCCTACATTGACATTCCTGAGGACTATGAGGTTCTTTTCATGCAGGGTGGTGGTACTGGAGAGTTCTCCGCTACCATGTACAACCTTGTTGGCGCTTGGGTGACCAAAAAGAAGGCCCAGATCGTCGCCAACCTCAAAGCACCCGAGGATGACCCTCGTGTTGAGCAGGAACTCAGGAACGCCGTTGAGAAGGAGCTCAAGACCGACTACATTGTCACTGGTGGTTGGTCGCAGAAGGCTTCCGAGGAGGCTAAGCGACTGCTTGGTCCTGAGCATGTCAACATTGTTGCTGACGCCCGTCAAATCAATGACGGCAAGTATGGCAAGATTCCCGAGGAGAGCACCTGGAACCTCTCCAAGGACGCTGCTCTCGTCTACTACTGTGATAACGAGACTGTCGATGGTGTCGAGTTCCCTGCTTTTCCCCAGACTCTGGCCCCTGGCCCTGACGGCGAAGGCCCTATTGTCGTGGCTGACATGTCTTCCAACATTCTCTCAAGGAGAATCCCCGTGCGAAACTTCTCCGTCATCTTCTTCGGTGCACAGAAGAACCTTGGTTCTACCGGTATCACTGTTGTGATCATCAAGAAGAGCCTTCTCCCACCCAAGACTCCTCAACCTTCTGCTTCTCTGCTCCGAAAGCTTGGCCTTCCTATTCCCCCTATCATCTTTTCTTACGAGACAATCGCCAAGAACAACAGTCTTTACAACACCCTCAGCATCTTTGAGTAAGTAATTCTCCGAGGCAGGTTTGGCAAGGTTGCTGACAAAAGACAGTGTCTACATCGCTGGCCAGGTCCTTAAGAAGTCGATTAAGACTTACAGCAAGGTCGAGGGACAAGAGGAGGTGTCTGCCAAGAAGGCTGAACTCATCTACAGTGCTCTTGAAGCTCACCCTGATGTGTACAGAATTGTCCCTGACAAGTCTGCCCGTTCAAGAATGAACATCTGCTTCCGTGTCACCAAGAACGGTGATGTTGACGCCACCGAGAAGGCCTTCCTGAAAGAAGCCACTGCTCAAGGCCTTACCGGTCTCAAGGGCCACCGCAGCGTTGGTGGTATTCGCGCCAGTAGCTACAACTCCATCCCTTTGGAGGGAGCTGAGAAGCTTGCCAAGTTTATTGAGACATTTGCTACCTCTTAAGAGGAGCCAGTGGGGGAAGGTATTAGATATGTGGTTTGATGAGTTTATGGGATGGACGACGTTTGTGTATAAAACCAGGGATAAAGGAGTCAACTCAACTGGAGGTTGAATTCAACATGCTCCATATGGTCGAGGAATAAAAGAAATGAAAAGAATGAGCATCACACCTTTATTAAAGAACGCCGCCTATGAATAGTGATTTACTGCTGTAATGGGCTAACCCCGGCAGGGAATGGAAGCGCTACAGCGTTGGATTCAGTGGACCCCAAGCGCTGAAACAACCACCTAAGTCTTGGGCGTCCAGCTCACTTGAGCCTGAGCCTGAGCCTGAGCCTGAGCCTGAGCCTGTAAAACTTTTAGCTCATTCTGCACATTCAACCCATCACTTATTCATCATGCTGATACTATTTCCTCTTTAAACAACCCAAATAAAAAATATTCTTCTTTTATCTCACTCGCCGATGCTCAGGCGCAGTCTTCGTCCGAGGAGACTCAATTGCACCGCAAGTCCCCCTCGAGTCTCTTCCAGTCTTAGAATCCGTACCAGTCCTCAGCTTTCATCACCACGACTATGTTATCCAATCGCAAGACCGAGATCGTTCTCGCAACAGCCATGGGCCACTCATGAGTCAGAAACGATTTCTAGACTTCCGACTGTTGACGATACTATCTATGCCCTGTCAACAGCGCAAGGCCGGGCTGGTATCGCAGTGATCCGTATCTCTGGCCCATCATGTCTTGAGGCAAGCATATTTGATATCACGCCAGATACATTGCTAACTAGACACCGCAGATTTACAAGGCATTATGTCCATCTAAGCCATTGCCAAAGCCAAGATATGCAACTGTGCGATCACTCTATGATCCACGTTCTGCCCATGACCAGCCTCTTATTCTTGATTCGGAAGCTCTGATTCTCTACTTTCCCAATCCAAAAACTGTAACTGGCGATGATGTCTTGGAGTTGCACGTCCACGGAGGATCAGCCACAGTCAAGGCAGTCCTAGCAGCCATTCCAAAATGCTCCGCCGCGCATCGTATTCGATATGCAGAACCCGGCGAGTTTACGAAGCGTGCCTTCTTTAATAACCGGTTAGATCTTGCCCAGATCGAATCATTGAGTGACACCCTAGCAGCAGAGACAGAACAGCAGCGTCGTGCAGCCGTGCGCGGTAACTCTGGTTCTCTAGGTCGGCAGTATGAGGCGTGGAGGGAACAACTGCTGCTGGCTAGAGGAGAAATCGAGGCACTGATCGACTTTTCGGAGGACCAACACTTCGACGAGTCTCAGGCAGAACTGTTGCAGAATGTAACGGCGCAAGTTGCCAGGATGCTACACAGCATTGAGCTGCATGAGCAAGGAAGTCAACGAAGCGAGCTTCTGAGGAACGGAATTCGTATCGCCTTGTTGGGTCCACCCAACGTAGGCAAGAGCTCCCTTATGAACCTGATCGTCGGGCGTGAGGCTTCCATCGTGTCTGGCGAAGCAGGCACTACGCGAGATATAGTCGAGGCGAGCTTGGACATTCGCGGCTATTTATGTTCCTTCGCAGATACGGCAGGATTTCGATCCAAGGGCTCACATATGACCAACGAGGCTGAGAGTGGCGCAATTGGGGCCGTGGAAGAAGAAGGAATACGGCGAGCCAAACAACGAGCTTTGGAATCTGATCTCGTCATTGTCCTCGCGTCAGTCGAGGAGGGACCGGAAGGATTCTTTTTGCAGTACGATGAGGAAACACTCGATCTTGCTGCAGGGGCGGAAGATTGCCTAGTTGTTGTCAACAAACAAGATGCACTTGGTAAGGCGGAATTTGATAAACTTGTTGGGGAATTTCGACAACATGCTAAACTTCGGGCCCCCAAGCTGGCGGCGGCGGAGCTCGTGTCGATCTCGTGTAAGGAGGCTCAGACAGGGTCATGGGAGAGCAAGGATCCGGGCGGTATTCAGGCCGTGATTACCAGGCTCGTGGCATCCTTTGAAAAAATGACATCCATGCCTGTCGATCTTCAAGATTTGTTGGGTGTAACCGAGCGCCAACGCCAACTCTTGATCAAGTGTCGCCAGCATTTGGAAGATTTTATGGTGGAAGCTACTCCCGAGGAAGGCATGGACGCCGACACGGTTCTCGCAGCCGAGTATTTGCGATATGCTGCGGATTGCCTTGCCCGCATCACAGGGCGCGGTGAGTTTGGAGACGTGGAAGATGTTTTGGGTGTTATCTTTGAAAAGTAGGTTCCGATCAAGTGGATGCCAGATGTTGGACAAAATGCTGACCTGAATTGTGTTAGATTTTGCGTAGGGAAGTAAGCGACTTATAACGAATTCCAGTGAGAAAAGAGAAGGTTGATAAAAGAGTTGAATGTCTATTTTCGTCAAAGAGATGTCTATAAGCCAGAACGCCGGTCTATGCAAGTTAAGTTAATGTGCCCAAGTCGACCACCAGGGCCACATCTAGACAAAAGAAAGGACATGGGAGAAATTGAGATGAAAATAATGATAAAAGAAATAAGGAAAGATACAATGCCTCTCGCTCGCTTCTATGCCATATCAATGCTGATGCAACCCAGTCCCGCTATGCTTGTGTTCTTTTCCAAAATCCTGACGTGCGATGCTTTCTATGCCCAATACTATCCGAATGCTGATGCTGATGCCAATGCTGAAAAGAATGAGATAAAAAAAGAGAAAACTCCATAACAATGCTGAGGGAAGAAACAGTAAACAGAAAACGCCCCATCCATGCTTGCGTTACCGCTTTGTGTATGCTTTTGAGAAGGTGCAGATGATTGACAAGTCTTTACTCGTCATCGTCGTCACTGGGACCATTGTAGCCAGAGCGGCCCTTGTTGCCCGAGTTGTCATCATCGTCGGGGCTGTTGTAGCCAGAACGACCAGAGTCTCCCTCCTCAGGCTCGTTGTAACCAGATCGGCCACGGCCGTTTGTAGGCTTGGAGTCAGAGTCGTCACCGTCCTTGTTGTAACCACTGCGTCCGAAGGAGCGGGTGGAGGGAGCGAATGTGAGAGTGAAAGCAGCCATTGTGTAAATGTGGTAGTTGAGTTGTTTGAGTTGAGAGTAAATTGAAAAGAGTTGAAACTTGTTGGTGTGGTTGTGATTGTAGTTGAGTTGTTGTTTGTAAGTGATTAGAGTTGTAGAGTGTAGATGCTATTAGATGAAACGGATGGAAGATGTTGATGGTGATGATATTTTGGAATTGAGTCGGAGGACATGACACTTATATACAGATTTCTCTCAAGGACAGGAAGAAGCAGGATAAGGAATCTTGGTAGGCGATGACGACCAGGAGACAACGGTGAAAGGCTGACGCCTATTCGGGTCGTGTCATGACGATGGGGTCAAGCACACCCTACAACAGCAGGGATACAAAATAGAAACATCGGTAGGTAGACAGGCTAGAGGAGGGTACAAGGCTAAGGTACCTAGGTAGCTAAGGTAGGTAGACTAGATTGTGCATTGCCATTATTCCGTGCATGGAAACTTCTTTGACACAGTCGTGGGGAACAGTCATCAAGTGAAGGATACTAGGTCAGGACAGAGTATGCCTGCGCCATGTCGGCGAGCTGACAGGGGCCAACATCTCAACCATGAGTGGTGGAGGACAGCATCGTAGGGCTGAGAATGCTCTAGGGACCTTGCATTACAGGGGTATTCTGAGAGTGTTCTGTTTGACAAAGAACCTTCCGGGAGCGGAAGACCCGGGCCGTATCCAGTCAAGTGAGTAGAACAAGTTGCGGTGCGTATTACGGGGGCAGATTGGCTTACGGGGGGCTTGGACAGGGAATAAGAGTAAGCCACAGCCTCGAAATAAACACCCTTGGACCCATGTCGTTGTCATCCTATCCTCCATGGCTCTGCCCATGGATATCAAATACACCAGGGACTGTAGATGTATTGTTGTCATGATGATAATCTTTGACCCCCAAAATATGCGTTTCGATACCACATCGTTAGAGAGGTAGTCAGGGATCTGGGATGTTAGCGGAGCTTAGATACGTAAATACGCGACAATACGTCGGGTAATTCGTATCTTGATCCTACTTCCATGCCATCCGAAATCTTGACGACTCATCCATCCATCCATCCATTGATTGATTGAATGATTGTGAATGTAATTCCGCATGCGAAACGTCATAAAGGCTGACAAATGAGGCCGTGTGATATGATTCCAAGAAACTCCGACAACGTCCGGAGTCAGGGATGGAGATTAGAGGAGCCGATGAAAGAAGTAGCGGAGTATATGAGATTGTGGTATGGGAGTTGCCATTAATGGAAGCGATCCTGGTTGATAGTCTACATGATGAATGCATCTCGACATGTGCTCGATCGAGTGTACGTGTCCCCACCCTGGGTAGGTACTGTACTATAGGTACCTACCTAGATACTGTATGGAATTGGAAAACACCCATGATAGAATAGAATAGATGGATGGTTCATCCTGTCACATGGGGGTTTCGATAAGTTTCAAGAGCTGCCTAAAAGACAAGACATTTACATGAGGCATCATGATGGCCAATTTAGTAAGCATGTTGCCTCAGTTATTTTGTCATCATCTTTGTCATCCCCCCCAAATGGCGGCTGCAACCATGAAAGGCCATGACGCGACTTCCCCATTGGCGTGCATCGGCCAAGCCCGTGGGTTCCGCCTGCCGAAGTGACAAACTGCCCCCAGATTCCACTTTATCCCACCTTCCCATCCCTTCCCATCCCTCGGGCACCTCTAACTCAGGTCAAATGCAGAACTCAACCACATCTCATCTCCGCCTTTCTTACAAGCATAACGCATGGACGTTGAATGCTTGACCGAATTTCCCTTTTCTCTTATCGTGACTCATCATGAATCGGTTCAACTCAAAGATCCTAGTTCATTCAAATGATCAACCGACCGACTGACTGAATGACTGACTGACTGACTGACTGTGCTGCACAAGTTCCTCGTGGGGGCAGCACCGGAATGAAACGTCACACTTGAGACAACCCGGTCTTGAAATCGCACCCTGTACATGAAGTAATCGCCGTCAACACCCTTGAACAGCCTATTCGCATCTTATTATTGGATACCCGGCAATCTCTGGTTCCGGTGGCACGGCACCTATACCATGACCCGTCCGCAGGTTGGGTTGGGCCGGCCAAGTTCAGGGCCCTACCAGTGCCATGGGACCTAATTTCTGAGTATCCCGTCGGGTCCTTTCAACTTTGACTGGGGGTTGCGATTCTCACTTAGATCTATGGTACCGCTTGTTATTGGCCCGACCCCCAAACAGTCAGTGGTACGGCTCGTACCAATAACGAACGAAACCGAAGCCAACTGCCAAAGATATTCCCATGGAGCGATTCTTTACACCTGGTCTATCAAATCAATCATTCTGCTGCTGCTTTTGTTGTTGTAAAACCACATTTCCCATCATACATAGTGTCATGTGTCTGAGCGCATCAAACAGCCGCAATGAGACACCATCCTCACCATGCCACCAACACTGATTGATACCCTTGTCGACAATTAAGCGCCCAGGCGCTTTATAAATAGAATGAGCGCTGCCATTGGACAATTGGCGCGTTATCGCACAATCTGACTGTTTTCGCTAACTAGCTCGATGCATAGCCCTGGACACGATCCAATTTACCCAATGACTCTGCTTACTTACTACGCTCACCACCACGAGGCGTTCTCAAGAAATCAGCCTTGCAACCTGATCCGAGCTCTACTGTCACCGTTTATCCCTAAGCCCTAAAGCCATTGACACTCCTCATGTCATCCTGGCTACCTCTGAGACACTGCGTTATGCCACGGATACAGCCATTCCGATCCTAGTGCCCATCATCCGTTGCCCGTTTCGTTTCGTTTCGTTTCGTTCTTTCTCAAGTACATTGGTACCTGGGACATGTCTCGGGAAGGATCCCACCCTTTGCAGGGATGACTTACAGGGGTCCTTCGATTTTGGACTTGTGGTTACACTACTGCACATAATCGGTAGGCTAAATGTCTGCCTTGGTTGATGATCTGCAGCAATTTTCAACTTCGCGCATTGAAACAGTTGTAAGCTCTGGCTCATTGCTAAGAATGGCTACAACATGCATCTCACAAGTCTCGGCAGTGACTCTACGTCTGGGAACAGTACCACGCAGAGCTGGGCACCGGCTAATAACCTCTACTCACATCGTGCCATATTGTTAACACTAAGGCTAACGCTTCGGCGACAATCCCGCTGACGTTGACTATACAGCATTTCTGTATCGGATTGACAGCCCTCGGTCGATTTACTAAGTTCCGCCGACGCCACCAAACAGTTAAACCTGTTGATCCGTAGTACACGGATTAATCTGCAGCCAAGGAACCCTGGCAAGGCACAGAAGGACAAATCACAGCCCTCTGTCCCCCACAGGCACGGAACCAGAGTTAAAAGCTCTGTCCCTGGCTTACCCAGAATGGCATAATGTTTCGATCCTGGTTCCTGGTTCGTCGGTCCTAGTGCTAACGGTCCAGGTCTTTACATGGTTCAAGGATGCGGTTCGAGCCGTGGGAGTGTATTTCCGGTTTCTTGGCTACAGGCAACAGTCTAACCAATGACTGGTAAATCAAGACTAGTATGTCTACATAACCACACCGTCCGTCAAACTAGCCATAAAGGCCGTCTTTCATTGCCCACTCACAGTTCGTCTCTAACGTGAGCCTCTTCGCTGGGGTCTTCCATAGCCATAATCTTAACGACCAGGCTGGTCCATCCAGTGAAATGTTGTGTTCGCTGTCCGGCTCCCGTATCAGGATTGTACTGCTCCCAGGCGAACCCTGTCTCTTCCCAGCTCTTGTACACCGTGTCGACAAGATTTTTGCGCAGACGCGAGAATAGGTCCTTCGCCTTGGCTTGAAAGGGGCCTTCTTGCGACGCAACATTCTAAAATAGACATTAGCATCTGTACTAGGTTCTCAATGAGACTATTGAGAGGCACTTACTCGAAGCTGAGAGACGGCGAGGTAGTTCATAGGCATCCACACTGGACTGCGCCAGTAGTTCTCGCCAGTGTTGTAAAACTCATCCTGCTTGCTCAGGCTGCGGATACCGTGTGGGCTCCAGAGATGATCCTCGTCGCCGATGAGGTCGAGAATCTTACCCAGTTTGGGGTCGTCAGCTTTCATGAGACCAACCAGGAATGGGAACAAGGAGATATAGCCCTTGTGGCATACGAGCGCATGTTCCTCGTAGTCGTCAATCATTGCGTCGCAGTAGCAGCCCTCCTTTTCGGACCAGTGGAGGTCGTTGAGGTTGTGCTCGATACCGTCCAGATTCTTCTTGTACTCGTCTACATCTTCAGCCATACCGAGAGCGTCTGCAATGTTCATAAGGGACTTCGTCATGAGACCCACCCAAGACATGAGATCGACATGCAGCTCGCTAGGGGACGGGGGCTGGGGACGAGGATAGTCATCCAGGCCGCTGGTAAGGATGTGGGTTTCAGTACGGCCTCTCCATCGATATGCCTCCTTAGTGGAGTATGCCTCACGATCGTAGCTCTTGATGTCGCCACGCTGAGTTTTGCGGAACCAATCATACTGACGACGCAGAAGAGGATACAACTTTCGCAAATAGCTCTCGCCAAGCTCGATGTTGTCGAGGTGGGCAGTTTGCAAAAGGTCCGCCCCAATCATGCGCTCCAGGCTCTCGGTTTTAGTACCGTTGGCTGCACGAAGACGTTCCATAAAACCCTCAATGATAAGGAAGAGAGTGGGGGGGTTGGCGTAGTGAGGGTATTGGACTTGGAACTCAGGGGGCACCTTACTACGAGCTTCGTGACCCAAGATCTGTTCGCGAGCGATCCAGCCATCGTCGTCCATGGTGTTATACCAGCTCTTAACAATTTCGAGAGTCAGGTCAATGTCCCAATCGGCGATGGGAATGAGGTGGAAACCCTCATCCCACAGGAAACCGCGAGGGAAAAAGGGACGAGAGGGAACACTAGTGAAAAGCTCGTAGGGCCCTTCGAGATCCGGCTTCGTGCGGCCCTTGGCTTTCGCAGCTTCCACCCAGAACTCTTCATCATCCTCCTCATATTCAGGTGCATAAGATCGGTCAATGATCTGATGACCATGGAAGTATCCGATGCCACCAACAAGGTTGGAAAACATGCTCTTGCCAAACTTCTTGTACTTCTCGACGTTGAATGGCTCTTTGAACTTGAAGGTGTTTGTAAACCGCTCGTTGAAGAGTTCGGAAGTCTTCTTAATCTGCTCGGTGACATCCTCGGAGGTAGTTTCTTTTCCAGCAGAAGCCGATGAGAAGATAACATCAAATTCGAATGGTCCTTCAAACGTCTTCTCTACGATTTGAACGTTGGCCTTGGCGGGAGAATGGGCGATGCGATATACCTGCCATGGTGGCGGGGGGTCGCTTTGGTCGGCATTTTCTTGAACTGGCGAAACAGCGTCTTGGAGCTTCTTAAACACAACGGGTTTGCCCTGCCAAGTATGATCCGCGGGAACGTCTTGGGGGCTCGAGACAATGGTTTTGTCTCCATGTCGGTCTTGGAGCAACTTGTTGTTTGATGTGGGGTGTTTTCCGGTGCCCTTGGTTATGACGAGCTTGTAGTCGCCCAGGGCCTTCGAGTTCCCGTTAAAAGCGACATCTCCCTCAAAGCCGAATTGGGTACCTTCGCCCTCTACCTCAAGCTCACCCTCACCATCCTGAGCGATATAATAGAATAGCATGGTTTTGGTATCCTTTGCGGCACCATCTCGAAGCTCGCCCTTGATACGAGCAGCCCAGCTTCCACCATGACTGCCTCCTGGAATCTTGACAAATGTTGTTGTCAAGTCAATGTTGTTGCCCTTGTCGTGAATTGACTGCACACCGCCTATGCGGGCATCGTATTCATCCCATCCATAGCCGTGGATGTCCTCTCCTTGTTCGCAAGTATATCTGAAGCCTGAGACTAGCGTTAGTAGATTTGGAGAAAATAGTTGAGTGTTTCACATACCGTTCTGAATGTCTTGGTAATTGTCAACCTTTGCCCACATGAGCCCCGTCCACAGAGCATCTGGCGTTCGTGGCCGCACGCCAAAATACAAGTTGGACTTGTATGGACCCCAAAAGAGGCTCTGGTTATTTTGACGGCCAATTTCAGTCGTCAGCACAGACGAGGCTTCATCTGCGGCTGAGGCGCCCAGGGTGAGTGCCGCTGTCGACACCCATTGGGCGATCTTGACCATGATCTTGAGGAATAAATTACCTCTTGTTTTATCAATGGGGGTCAGATTGAGGATAGGGGTTCTGGAGGGACTTGTAAGAAAATCCACTACCGCAATAGGTGTGTTGCAGCTTGCAGACAGACGAAGCTCCTGAGAACACGTTGGGACTCTGAATAGACAATGACGACGCAAGGCTGAAACTTTAGAAATCCGGGGTTCAGTAGGAGAGCTTTGACCAATCATGTAGCTTCACTAGCCACCGCCACGCTGTTGTCGATCTCCACATTAAAGTTGTTTTGCATCAGCCTTCTGTTTCTAGAATTCTTTGGATGCTTGCTTTCCCCAACCCTTCTCCAGATTTGACAAAGTCACCAAATTTCAATCAAGTCATTAACAGACTGAAATAACATATCGAAAATATGAGCGACTCAAGACGAAGCAGACGACCAGACAGTCGCCAAATGTGGGACGAATCCGATAGACGCGATAGGCGCGGAGGGCGTGATAGGGACAATGACCGTGATCGTAGAGGGTACAGGTCGCGATCGCGTGAGCGTCGTGGATATAGAGATCGTTCCAGATCTCCCGATAGAAGAAACAGGGACAGAGATGGAGATAGAAATCGCCCAAGGGATCGAGGTCCGCGACACCATGATGACCGAGATAAGAGGGACAGACGAAGAGACGATGGAGACGATGCGCCGCCAAGACAAAGAAGGGACGACCGTCGCGATGATGATAGAGACCGAAGGGGTATGTGTTTCCAGTTCTCTCACGAAAATACAAGACTGACAGTTCATTTAGGCAAATCCCGTCGCTCTGCGTCGCCGCGATCACACAGCCCTTCCGCTAACGAAACAACTCTTCCCACACGTACTCGCCCCGAAGCCAAGCGTCCAGCACCTCACATGTCCTTTAATGTTGGCTCTCGCGCCAGCCGCTCGCCACCTCCTCCCTCATCACGTCCCGACCGCGAAGAGGAAACCGCACGTTCGGAAGATGGCCAGGCCTCCGAGGTAGAAGACGACCCTATGGAAGCTGAGGACGACGATGTGGCTGCCATGCAGGCCATGATGGGATTTGGCGGATTCGGAACCACAAAGAACAAGAAGGTCTCAGGAAACAATGCCGGTGGAGTGCGGAAGGAGAAGAAGACGGAGTATCGCCAGTACATGAACCGAAACGGCGGTTTCAACAGACCTCTCAGTCCGTCTCGATAACGAGTTTTTCCTAGGACTTTTATTACGCTATGATTTAAAATATCCGCGGGGGCTTCGTCTCCGCAGCATAGTTAATTTGGGTGGGCGTTTAGGCGAGAGTAATGCTACATTCATGCTCAGTTCTATAGGTATGTTGCTGAGCAAGAACTACTCTTAAAAATTGGAATGAGATGAACCAACAACTGTGGATAATTGTGTAAACATGTATGTTGTACTTGGAGAGCGTCAAAGTATTGTCGGCCTGAGGTAATGGCACCAAACATGCAAGCACCTTGACTCGATCAATAACGAGTACTGAGGATATGGTCTTCCAATTAGCCAGTCAACGACTGTGGTGGTCATTCTTAGTTTCAAAGGCAATTCAATGATGATCAAGGCTGGTTTGGTTTGTTCAAATACTCTCTTCCACTATATGTGCTGGTGTAGACATTACGTATAGCGCGTTCACTACATGCAAACGCGGTATTTCCCTTCCATCTCCCTCCTAAACAGTTCCCAACACCATTGGTATGCATCAAATGACAAACACCGTCCGTCCGTCCATCTCATCCTCATGCCTTTTCTCCTTGCTCTTCCTCTACTACACCATCACCTGCAGCATCTGCCTTGGGCGTCGGTACATCATCTTCTGTAGGCGCTTCAGCTTCATTGGGCTGCTCTTTAGCTGCCTCTTCTTCTCCGCCCTTGGACTCTGGCCTAGGTTCCTCCTTGTGCTCCTCTGCGTTCTCCTCTGACTGGTTCGTTGTCGTCCTATCCCTTCGCCGCCTCCTTAATCTTCTTTCTTCCTCTGCAGTCTGCCGCCTGGCTTTGCGAAGCGTTTCCCTTCTCTCAGGATCATCGTCATCTGCGCCGTCACCACTACGCATACCTTGCAACAAAGCAGCTGCCCTGTCTGCGAGATCGTCCCCACCTGAACGAGGTGATGATAGACCAGGGCTGAGTACGTTTGAATCGTCTTCGCTTGGTGCTTCTGCAGTCTTGATATTTGTCTCTGCCTCTGGAATTTCGTCGAGGTCTGGAATCTTTTGTCCAGAAGCAACACGAACCTGGTGACGATCCTTGAGTCGCGCTCGCCTTCTTCGGTCTCTCTGATCCCGAGCTTGGGGCGCAGCTGCACGTAGTTTCTCCAAGAGAGAATCCATGGCACCGGTATTGGAAGGAGATGTTGGTCCAGCTTCGGCGCTGTTGCTGGTGAGCTTGAGCTGCGCTGTGTGCTTTCGCTTCATTGATGCCTCGTTGCGCCTCCTTGTCTCCTCCATCTGTACGTTCTTCTCGCGAGACTTCTTCCATTCACCCACGAAGAGCGCCAGCTTGGCAAAGAAATCTCGGCGGGCTCCATCGTCGGCAGGATCTTCACCGTAGAATACCATGATGTCCTTGTATGTCCTCATCATCTCTTCCAGGTACAACTCCATCTGTTCAGATTTTCTTCTGGCGTCCTTCATGATGCGTTGAACGACTTGGCTGACTCGGTCCTGGGGGTGGAACTTCTTGGGGTCGCTCAGGTTACCCGAATCTAGAGACATCTGAATGTTTCGAATATTGTCGATGTACTTCTTTGCATCCGCCTGCAGTTGCTCGATATTGATCTTTTGCACAGTCATAACGCCGTTGATATCATCCGCAAAAGTCTCCCACTCGGGGTATTGGTTTCGAACAATACGCTCCACGAGATCGGCCAGTGTCGACTCGTTCTTGTCGTCCTTCACCATACCCAATCGTGCCAAGGAACTAAGTTTGAAACCACGTGCTTGCTTGTTCGCGTCGTTCATGTAGTTACCGATATCCAAAATAAGACCAAGAACATTCATCAATGAAACGGAATCACGTAGCGACTCAGACACTGTAACAACTTGTCTGATCTTGTCGTTAATCTCTTCGTACTCTTGCTCAAAGCTTCTGGTGAGGGCAAGTGCTCTCATTCGACTCTTCCAGTAGTGGTGTAACTCAAAGGCCGTGTAGAGGTAAAGCTGATCTTGACGGGTAAGCTCAGAAGGATCGAGTTCACGGGTTTGGGACTTGGCATCGGGGCCTGTCCAGTCCTTGCTGTATGGGGCCATCTGCTTAGCTGTGTTGTCGGGGATGTTGCACAAATCGTCCTTCTGCAAGAAATCCATCACAACAACATTATCTAGGATGTCCGTGTCACATTGGATGATCATCTGAACGATCTTCTCAACAGAGTGCTGTGAAAACTTGGCAAAAGCGATTTCTACATACTGTTAGCACATGAGTTGCATAGAGACCAACAAGTAACTCACCATAAGCTTTACGGAGATCAGAAGAAATGATTTGCTTCTTGTCATCCTTCTTAGAGGAGCCTCCCATGCCAAGCTTCTTGATCTCCTTTGCCATGAATAGCTTCTCAACCTCATCAAGAATACCTTTCTTACTGAGCTCTTGGTATTTCTCCTCTCGAGCTTCAGCAGAGGGAGTATGTGCTGCCCAATGACTGGTCTCAGGGGCATCTACCTTCTCCCAATGCAAAGCCTTGAGCTTCTTCTTGGGACGGACAACAGGCAAACCAATGCCCGGAGTAGCCCCAAAGGCGGGTTGTCGCGACAAGTAGTGTCCAGACATAGCACCAGGCATCGGAGGAGGTGGTGGGGGCGGCATACCTCCAGCACCAGGTAGAGGAGGTGGTGGTGGTGGCGGAGGAGGTCCACCAGCAAGCATACCTGGCAGAGGAGGAGGCGGCGGAGGAGGTGGAGGAGCTCCAGGAATTTGGCCAGGCATAGGGGG